>JARHVA010001220.1:1830000-2252500 GCA_037957365.1 Torreya grandis | reverse complement strand
AATGGTTTTGCATCCTCCCTTTATAAAACCCCTTTGTAAATATATTTATCATTAATTTGAACCCATCCTATCAGCTTTCATTCCTTATATAGACCTATGAATAGTCTTCCAGGAATGAAAGGTGATAAATGCCCAAAGATGGTCCCTAAGATTCAAGTTATCAAATAGTCCTAGAATCACTGTTATTATACAACCATAAACATAGAGATCCAAGGTGCATCAAAATATTCACTAAGAAAGTGTTTAAGGCCCATGGGATTTATGTTGGCCCCTATTTTCATGTTTTGTAGGTGAGTCATGGTTCGGTTCAAGTTTTAATTTATATATTTTTAGATTGTGTAGATATATATATTTTTTAAAATCTATATTTTGAATTTATTTGTAAAGTTTTCATTCTCTATTTGCATTAATGAACTCAAAATGTACATAAAATAGAAAATTTACAAGGAAATTCTATCTTTGATATCATTCTCGAAAGCAGGTTTTTGCAGTTCATTTTTCCATTTTTTTTTTAAATGTGTTGGTATCATTGCTATTTTCTAGGTGCCAAATTACAAAATTTTCTTTTGCATTATGATAGAGACTCAATATAAAATTTTATTTAATAATTAGAATAGTGATTATCATCAATATTTGCATCCTTGAAGGGAGTGTTGTGCATTGGCAATTCATATTTAAAGTTGGTATTGAAAGGTACTTTTTATATAAAATGTCTACTCATAGTTAGAGTGCTAGGAAAAGAACAAGGTGTTCATTGAAGAGAAATAACTTGATGCCTTATTTTGATAAATATCAACAAGATGAACCTTTAACAATAAATATTGGTTAGAATATCAAACAGATCCTAACATTATTTCTCATGATCAAGATCGTGTTCAATAGGGTTCTAATTAATTTCAATCAAAATATGTAATTAACAATAATAAATCATGACATAGGTGATTTAAGACAATCTTGTAGTGAAACTATTAATAATTCAATCTCTCATGTAGTTCATGAAAGTTGTAACCACTCTAAAAAAGGAAGTCACTCCAATGGGAAATGTCAAGGAATTTTCAGGTTGACTGGATTTCTAAATATCCTTTCATTGAACTTGTTTATAATAAATATATTAATGAGCCACTGAAAAAGTGCAGGTGCAAGATATGTAGTTAGAAACTAGGGAGGAAAAAACAATTGTAACTAAAACTAGATACCATAGAGAAATATGTGGGGAAAGTGTATGAAAAGAAAATTATAAATAGATAGAGGAAATTAGCGATATGATGGAGAACAAAATAAAAGTCTCTTCATGTTAGGTATGCAACTAAATATGATTAATACTTGGAAAAACAAGAAAAGCTTAATGCAAGTGGAAGAACCATTTCTTCTTTGTTTGGAAAATTGATGGGAATTATCCAACTGTGAATGATTGTCATACTTTTTATATTTTTTTCATTTTAAACAAAGGTCAACCAATGATAAATTATCTAGGATATAAGGACATGCTATAACTTCTTGTCTTTTCAAACTTTCCAAATACTCATTGGTCAGCTATTAGTGGTTGGGAATGGGTTAATTGTATTGATCAAGTAGAAAAGGAGGATATTTAAGAGAAAACAAGGCTTTCAAGATACTTAACATTATCACTTGATGAAGTTATAGCCATAGATAACACTTCTTACATGTGTATGCATGTTTACAATATTGTGAACCATGTTCATCAGCCTCATTTTATTTTCATTCATAAAATGAAAGAAAACTCAATTTATCAAAACATTTTTGAGCTTGTCAATATTAATTTGAAATAGGTTGGTGGCATGAATTATTTATCAATTGCAAGAAAGTTTGTTTGTGTAGGGGCAGATGGAGCATCAGTTATGCAAGGTCAAAGAAGGCCTCTTTGTGTAACATTATAAACACACCATATATGATCGATATTCATTGCATGACACATAAAGTGAATTTGGAATTCAAAATTGTGAGCAATTTTACATTAGTCTCAAAATTTGAAGATCTTATTTTTAAAATCCCTTCACACTTGTGTATAAATCTAAAAATATTTTTATAATTTCAACATTTTTATGAAGGTTTAACGCAAGGAAACAAGCTACTTAAGGATGTTAATACCCGATGGATTTCCCTTTGTGGACTAGCACATAGAGAATATGTAGAATATCAGTCATTGATGGGAGTAATGGAGGAACATCATCGTACAATATAAAAATCTCTAGAAATTTTGTTTCAATTAAGTGATATAGAGACATTATTGATCTTATCTAGCCTTCTACCCATGTTGCATGAAATTATCTAAATGATAAATAAATTTAAATAAAGAACAATATACATTCAAGACTATACCAAGTTGAGAAAATTAATATGCCTTACACTTGATCATTTTTGTCTAACACAAGAATAATTTACATGGTAAAATTTCACAAGTTGGAACTTGATGACAAATATTGAACATAGTAGTAATTATTTAAAGTTAAGTGAAGATGAAAATTTATGTGCATAAGTGCAAGGATATAAAATACCCATAACACTTTATCCATAATTGGTCAATCTAATATAATCTAAGAAGTTCCTATTGTAAGGAAATGATTCCTTAAAGTTATATCCTTTGTAAGGTCTACCTTGAAGGAAACTACAAATGTCTCTCTTCAGAGATCAAAGAATATTTTCCTTGAGATGAATACTAAAAGGATGGTTGTGGTGTACCCTCAGTATTAGAACAATATTAGCTCATCATATTTTCAAAATAAAATCAAAACCTTCACCCAAAACCTTTATAAGAGTGTATCATTGAATGGTGAAAAAATTGAAGGCATTTTATATTTTCCAAAGCTAAGGGAGAAGTATGCTCTATTTTCCACAACAATGTTAGAACAGGTTAAAGTTTTGGATAACACTTACAAAGATGGCTCGATCACTAGATTATGGACTACCTCAAGTTTGAGTGAAATACTACGTGATGGTATGTTATAATATTTTAATATTTCTAATTTATGTTAAATAATGATTTTGGGCTTAATGGAAGATGAAGTATTTTTTAGTGCATTGTCATTTTTAAAGTCAATATTAAGAAAATAAACTTGACAAGAATTTAGAGACTTGCTTGAGGGTCTATACAAATAGACACAATATATTCAATTTTCAATTTGATAGAGCGCTAAAAAATTGGAAGTCTACATGTTAAAGAAGATGATTGACTAATAATTTTTCAAACACACCACACGCAAATAGTTTTTTAGTACGAAATCTGAGTCTAATAATTTTTTAAGAAAATACAAATAACAGTTATCAAAAATAATATAAACAAAATTGGCATGTTGAAATTTGAAATTTAGGCATTTAAAATATAATTTTGACTAAGGAATTACATGATATTTTGTGATCTCCAAGCATTTTTTGTGGATTCGTGCAACTATATTGCATTTTGATCATTAAGACTAGGTGACTCTAATTTTGAAGGAAAAGTACTAATACTTGATTAGAAAAATATGTCTTTAACAATTGTAAACTCTATTCTAGAGATGTGTAAGTATATTTTGGTGTTCCCTTGTTATTTTATATCAAACTTCTTTGAGGTATTTATAGTGTAATGAACTGTAAACATTGAAATTATACAGTACCATTGTATGTTGAATGTTATATTGAGATGCTCAACTTTCATACTCTAATTTATTTTATCATAAATTTTTCTGTAATCAATTTATTATATTATCTAGTTGGTGTTTTAAGAGACTTACAAAGGTCTATACTCAATTTATACTAAGTTGAGATGCTTATAATAAGCCAATATTTGTGTAGTGTATTCAATTTAATCTTCTTCAAATGGGATTTTAAACTTATTCCCCTCATTTTACTTAGTATGAAGAGATTCAATTATAGCTTCATTATATTGCTTCATTGGAATATCACATAATGTTATTTTGGATAGTTTAGTGTATAGATTTGTTATTATGGTTTGTTATTACCCTGTTACATTCTACTAAAATAGTTTTATAATGTAAGTGATATGTATCCCAAAAACCTAATGCTCGAGTCCCATACTAGCAATGCCAAGATGGCAACAAGCATTTTAAGCTCAAAGTAAATCATTACAGTCTACTAAAACCATCATTTCATTGCTTCACAAAAATTATTAAATTTATGTGTGATGTTAGCTAGAAGCATAGAAGTGAGTCTCTATTATATCAAACCCAATGGTTTATAATAATGATTATCATATGATGATGAATCCTCGATCATGTGGCTATATCAAAACCTACAGTCTATGAATCTTGTATCAAAATGGTTTAGAGTAGTAGTAAAGCCTAATCTGAAACTCATGATGTAAACAAATGCAAATGATATTTTTAACACTTTCCATATGTTTTCCCTATAACCAAATCAAGGCTGAGTGGAGCCCTACTAACCATGATTATTGGTGACTAACTATGATTAGTTACTTGCTAAAACCATAGCTATCAAGGATCTACCCAACCTAAGGTTAGTGGGGAGGTTACTTGTTTGCATAATTTTTTTAGCTACTTGTAGTTACCCAATAGTTACCCATGAGTTTTAATACAAGATTACAACATTTTATAACAATGTAATAAATGATTGGTGTATTCAGTAGTTCAGTTTCATAGATGATTTTTATGTGGTAATTATATATATGATTTACTTTGATTATCCTCTCTTAGGCATAGGTATTGTTCATGTCATTCACATGGTTACAAGTAGAGTCAAAAGATGAGCTAGGCTAGGGGATGAAAGAGTTTGAAAATTTGACATTTTAAAGGTATACAAGTATAAGAAGAATAAATTCAAGAATGAACTATTATATTCTCATCATGCATTTATTATCTTGTATGTCATTTATATCACTGAGTTTTTTTTGTCAAACTCTTTCAACCTTTCAATTGATGGATGGGGTGGAATGGGCCACCAATGGTTGGGCTCAATGTACTCATTTCTACCCCCCCTACCCTTTACCCCCCTTGGCATTTATTTTATGGACCTAGAGTTGTGCTATTATTGTCAATTGAGTTACATGGGCAACCTGTAAAAGGAGGATTCCTAGTCTTTTCAATAGTTTATAAAGTAAGGTGAGAATCATTTCTCTTAAAATATGATTTTATATGTTTACTTAGTAGTTTTTCATGTCCTAAATATAAATTGATATATATATATATATATATATATATATATATATATATATATATATATATATATATATATATATATATTTGTCGGTGTGAAACTACTTTTTATTATAGGGAGAAAGTAGCTTGTACTCATGAGTAGATTTGGCTAAATAGTAGTGGAGATTCGTATAAAATAAATAATGATGGTGAGTTGCTTTAAGTAAGATTCTGGAAGGTTATACACACACACACACACATGTATGTATGTATGTATGTATTGATGTCTATGTTTTATATTTAGTTTAAAAAAATCAGAAATTTGTGTTTTTTTAATGAATATTATGTCATCATTTTTATTTTATGTGTGTTTTCCATTTAAACCTATGCAATTGAAAAACATTTAAATTGAATATCCATTTACACTACAACAGATTAACGTGGGTAAATTGTAAAGTGTAAAATGGAATGTACCACATGTAGACATTTAAATCCAATGTAGAAATTTGTTTAAATATAATTAGTATAATTTCTAAAATGTTACCAGAGTATTAAAAATCTGGAATGGCATTCGATCATAAGAAAACATTTTGATGATCATGATGATGGATTTTAATGTTCTTTAGACCAAACTAGTTTATAGGCCCTGCCAAAGTGTATCATTCAAATATAGATTTTATTTTGTCTTTAGTGCTATTGTGCAACATGTCATTGTAACATTTATATTAATGTCATTTCCATCATTTGTGTCTACCATGATCTTTAACTCATTAAATGTGTTTGTTTAGACTCCAACATCCTTTGTTATGGTTTTCTACACAATTTTAAAACTTTAAACTCTAGTATAAATGTTGTTTTGAGTTTTAATCATATTGATTTAAGTGTGTCCTTAATTTTCATCTATAGATGGATACAATTCACTTCTTCAAACCTATTTCAATTTTGTCTATGAATGGGACTGAAAATAACCCTTCTTTATAGCAACACTGAGACTCCAATAATAATAACAAACCCTTTAGTTGCTCAATGTCATTCCTCAATGTGATAACTATAGGGGATATGCAACCATTTATTGACACTCTAAATATTATCCTTGCTTATAAAAAAATTTATGTCATAAGATTCATCTAGAAATGCCTTTTTAGAGGTACTTGATTCAAATTTTTGTAGGTCCATAGAAATAATTACATGTGTTGAGGAAATATCTCTATTGTATGGTGGATGTTGTACAATATTCATTAGCATTAATATGAGATGCAATAAAAAAAATATGTATATAGTGTGCAATACAAAAAATAATGTGGCATGCAATGCCACTACAAAGTTAAAAAAGTATAATATGTAAATTTTTATATTGTAAAAGGTTAGGTTTCGTGAGATAGAAAGGTAAGTCCAACATGCAGTTAGAAGGTTCCTAAACTAAGTCTAACTTTATGCTTTGGAAATATATCTACATGTATTATGTTTTTGACTAGGATTTTTCATTAATATTTCACAATTTATTTGTGAGGTATCTAATACAATTTTTAATACTATTATTTTGTCAATAGGTTTTTTTTAGATTTGTTGGGTTGATTTGAGTTGCATTGTTTTGTTTGGTCTTGTGATCATTAAAATTATTGTTCCCGTACATCTTTGGATTCATAGTCAAAAAATTGTGTAATCTTTAATTACACAACAAAATATTGATGGACACAATAATTGCATTGATCATGGAAGAGAAAAGAAGTGCAACTTAAATCAATCTGGTGAGTTACAACCTTGGTTAGTATCTTGTGAAAAATTTAATAGCTCAACCTTGTTAGAAAAAGTTACACATTTTAATACATATTTTAATTCATCATCAGATCCTTACAATGTTATAAAGTTATTAAGAGATAAATATGAAATTAGAATGTAGTAAAAGTTTCCATAGTTTTGATAATGGTGTATTTTTTTACCCAATTAAAGTTATATTTGATAAAAGTGTGTTTCTTTACCCAATTTAAGGTATCTATAAAAAATTTAAGAATTAATTTAAATTTATTATTAGAATCTTAAATCAAAATTATGGAAAATGATTTGAAAATCACAAGTAGAATACTTAAGAGCATTTCTTGCCCTTTATTAATGTTTTATTAAGTTTTGTTTTGTTTATCGCTTTAGGCTTTTAAGAACTAATTTTAATTTAGTACTAGCCTTTTAAAATAAAATGATGGACAATGATGTGAAAGATCACAATTAAAATGCTTAACAACATTTATTTCCCTTTATTAATGTTTGATTAAGCTTTGTTTTGTTTGTGGCTTTAAGCTTCAGCCTATGGGAAGATGGGTATTCTTCTAAAAGAGACAATAGAGGTGATAAATCAAAACATGGTATAAATAAATTGTCTCTAGATGTTGAATATAGGTTGTGTGAAATTATACAGGTATCTACACTTAATTTTGTACCATGTGTTAGTTCTTTTGTTTAGTATCGATATTTATCTTCAAATTGCACTTGCTTCTAGGCTAGTAATGTATACATATATACATGCAATGAAGCCTTCCATTTTATATTTGATTTATTATGTGACTCATTCAAGGTGTATTCAAAATCATATTGTTTACCTTCCATTACATCTTGATGTTTGTATTCAGTAATTCTAGATATAACTAATATTAGGTGTTTGGGGTAGTATTTTTCATAATTTATTGCTATGTTTGTGGATGCTTTGAATTTTGTTATATTTTTTCCACTATATGTAGCACATGATGTCAAAAAATACACCTGTAAACCCTTACAAATTCCACAATACTAATTTTCTTCCTTGGGTAGTTGAACTATAGTTATTTGGGAATACACATGTATGAATTTTTCTATTTCAGAAAGTGGGAAATTACATACATTCTTTCTAAAAAATTATATTATGGAAAGATAAATGAAAAATATCAACTCTTTTGCTCAAACATGTGTTTATGAGCTTGCAATTTTTCTATGTAAAACTTTTGATAAGTAACCATGTTTTCAGATGTACTATTATTTTTGTGGTTTGACTAACATGTCTATGTTCACAGTTGATTTAAGAGGAGATACGAGTTGGGAAGTCTGACAAATATGATAAGCTTGAAAATGACTATAGAGAGTCATTCTCCTCGATTTGATATACAAATTATTTCTATATGGCTATCACTAGTATGTTGCAAGTACTCTTCCCTATAAAATTTTATTATTATCTCTACCTTGTATGCTTATAAATAAAAAAACAATGTTTGATATAGGTTATTTTCACTGGTTTTTTGGGGATATGGGAATATAAAAGACACTGAGAAAGGGCTACTATGCAAATTTTGGCTTCAAGATTACTTATAAATATTCCTTTGACTTGAAAAGTGAGGTAAACGATGCTTTGACTTTTGTAACCCCCACCCCCAAAAAACAAGTGCCTATCATTAAGTTGTTGAAAGCATCCTCCATCATATTTGATTTGCACTATTGTATCCCTAAAATTATATAAATTTTACTAGTTTTTATGTTGCAAAACAACAAAAACAAACTAGGTACCTTATTAAACAATGTCAATGTAAATACTACCCTATATTGAAAACATATGCAATTGTTAATAGTAAAATCTCTCTTGTTTCCTCTAGTTCGAATGGGTTAGTATATATTGTATAATTCTATAATAGCTAGTAATTATTTGTTTTTTAGGAAATCTAGTGGCAACATTATGGCACATTTACAAATAGGATGTAGTATAATATACAATATATTATCTTCTCTTGTATTTTTTTTTGTTTTTTCTTATAAATCATCACTTGTACTTTCTCTTTTTAATTTTTTATTTAATAATATTTCATAGTGGCTTTCCCCAAAAAAAATGGTGGTATTAAATTGATTTATTTATTCTATAGGTTATTGGGGATGAATGATTTTGAGGTATGTATAGTGGTGTTAGGTGTGGTGCTTATTGTTGAGAGGTCTTAACAATGATATGGTTTAGAGGACCTTTAGTATGTATTTATGAATTTTGATAGCACCTTTGACATGAAATAAAAACAAGCAAAAATGTCTCTCCTTCACTTGAGATATAGAATTTATGCACAATTCAAAAAATATATTTTTAAAACTTGTAGGTGCAATGAGGTAAATTGTTCAGTCTGAATTGAAAGGTAACTTTTTATTCCTAGTTAAGAGTTTGATGTAACCTTTAAAGAAAATTCAATCTATTATAGTCATTTTTATGTTCAATACATTCATAGAATGAATGGTAAAGTTGGCATGATGGATATCATTTGGTTTTGCATTAATATTTTATCATTCTTAACCTATGGTAGTTTGGTAATTCATCATGTTATTTTTATCTTTTGTGGTGGAATTGTTATGATCTTCAACTATCGTGGAAGAAAATATAAAAAAATGCAAATCAAATAACTAGTTGTAAACAAGAACATGGGACTTTGGGGTCAAAATTCACCAAATTAGAATTCTTACAGAGACCCCTTAAGAGTCATTAAGACTAATTAAGTTACATAATAATATTCATCCACCCATGAAATATAAAAATGCCATCGAGGACTTCCTTATTCATAATTGTTTTCTCCTAACAAGTCAACATATAACACTATTTTTTTAGTGTGAATGACAAAACTCTATTGTGGTTTTGGAGTAAATAAAGCTAATTTTGGAATGTTTTCTTTATTTCTAGGACTTCTCAAACCAAACATATATTCTTTGTTACATATTCAACTTTGAAATTTGATTAAATTTTGATTTTAGCGCATACATTGAAATGTGTGTATGTGTCTTTAAAGTTATAATCTTGTTGATTATTTTTAATTATAATATATTTGAAAGTGCCTTTCCTATATTTATTATTTTTTAGTATTTTATGTAAGGATCGGTGCTATGTCCAAAGTCAACTCGGCCATGGGTGTATGCCAAGTCTGGTTACTATGATATATAAATGATGAATCTTACTCTGACATTAAAGGGTATAAAATTATTCTACATAATAATCTGTAAGAATCCCATGCTCCTCTTATGGAGAAATTTGGATTCATTTACAAATGCAAGTTTACCCTCACTCATTGCAAGCTATACCAATTGGGAGCCTCCTTAAATTTATTCAATTTATCAAAACCCATATAACTTCCAAGTGCTTAACCACCCTATCTCATAGAACCAATGTTGTATGCATGAATCTTTAAAACCTATGTTCACTATATTTTCATGTTACTTTTTAATCAAAGGCCATTCAAAATAGGGGCAAATCATAGGAGAAAAAAGATGACTATTGGAGGACAATGGGAGAAGGGTGGGAAACCATTGAAAGTTGACAAGCACATTACCTAATTTGGACCCTATAATCAACAAGTACACAAACATATTAAAATATTATAATTTAACAAAAAATAAATGTGTCTATATTTGGCTCTACTTTGATATGAGTGTGCATAAAATATCAAATTAGAAAGGAAGACATCATATGGATACAAGATTTTATGTCATTGGAGATTTGGAACAAAAGCCAATGTAATTGGGAATCTGTAAAATGATCTTTCTTTTTCTACACATGTATGGTGAGTGCCAATAATAATAATAAAGTTTGGAAATCTAAAAATTGAAAAAAATATACCAAACTTTTGAGTTCAATTTTTAGCGACATCTTAAATAAAGTTTAATAAATTTTTGAGTGAAATTATAAATATATATAAATAACAACATAGTGTGCCATTTTGGCAACATAATGCTAAACAACACTAAATATTATACTAGTATAGTTATCCTGGTAACAGAATCTAAATAGTGCTAACAAACATCTTAGTACAATCATCCTGGAAAAGCCATCTAAAATATAATTGAAATCATGTATGAGTTATTATATTTTTGGTGTAATATTATATTGTTATCACTTATTCACATGTTGAAATATGAATGATTTATGGGTAAAATAAGAGCATAAATATCTATAAGATATAATTTACATAGGAATTCTATTCTAAATTTTGGAATAGTATTGGTTATGGTATGGTTACATTTGCACTTTTTAGACAACCAATGTCCTTGCTAGTATACATGCATAATCATGAATGATGTATGTGTTTAATAAGAGGAATGATATAATATGTAATATCCATATGACCCACATTTTAAATTTTGAATTAGTGATGGTTATGTCAAGGGTACATGTGGACTATGAAGTGAACTAACATATTGTGAATGTACTAGACTTAACATGTTTGGAGACTTTGTACATTACAAAAATGATTAATAAAGAGACGTTGTATGTTACAAATTGATGTCACTTTGAGAACAAAAAATATATATGGGACATGGTATTCCATTATTTATTGCTTTGAATATGACATTTAATTCTCCACATATTTATAATTTTTAAAAATATCTAATAGAATAACTAGTCAATTTACACCTGCATAGTGATTTTTACAAAGATTAGCCAATGGAATTATCTTTAGACTCTTGAATTCACCAAGATTTTATATAAATTTTTAGGGGTCCATTCTTAAAATTATCCTTGGTGGTGACATGGTTTTCTATGCATCATAAATGGAACTAAAGCTTTTGCTAAGACCAAAAAGGAATTGGGATTTTCATTCCTCTCTACCTTAAACTTTTTCAACCTCATAGCTAATGAATCTATTAATCATGAATATTATGTCCATAGAAGGATGTTACCAGCTGAGGGATTCCTGGTGTGTTTTGATTGGGACACGATGTTGATGGTTTCTACTTAGATTTATATGAATCAGCAATGGTATAGACAATTCAATTTTTCATGAGTGTTCTTAATTAGGGTTGATTTAAGATTCAATCATAGTGATTGGGTGTGCATTAATTTGGGGAAGAGATCATGGGAAATCTTGCATATGAATAGATTTTTGAACTCCCTTCAAGAGGATCGAATGATTTACAGGGTTAACTGGAAGCTTTTCCTTTTGCCCCTTTCTGTATCTCTAACTATTTCTAGGGGTTGTGGGATATAGTAACCCCTAGTCACTAGTCTTGACTTTTGTGGAAAATGCTCTGTATTTATGAGTTATATATTTTTAAAATCATTTATTATCTTCTACTTGTTTTATGGTTCTAGTGGTTTATCAGATCTTTGAGGGTCCTTTTCAGTGTGAATGGTATAATGTAATAGTTGGAGCTTGTTTGTGTATAGTTGGTTTTGGACATGTTTTATCTGGTGAATTCATCTAGTTAATGAATATTATTGTTTATTTTTTAGTTTAGCTTCATTTTTAGTTACCTATGGTCAATTATCGTTAACTCTTCATATCTCTCTTACATATTTGACCCCGAAGCCTAGATTTAGTTATATGAACTTGGTCATGTAATACAATAATGTACTAAGGTCTTTGTATTCAGAGTATGTCTTCCATTTTCTAACCTTCTTTGGTTATTTATGATAAATAGTAGCCTTTTTTAGTTTTCATGAAGTATGTCCTCCATTTTTTGACCCTCTTTGGTTGCTTGTGGTAAGGAGTTGTCTTCTTTTGTTTTCACAAAGAATGTCTCTATTTTTTTACACTCTTTGGTTGTTTATGGCAAAGAGTAGTCAGATTTTGTTTTCACAGTGTATGTCCTCCATTTTTTATCCTCTTTGGCCATTTATGGAAAAGAGTAGTCTTCTTCGTATAGAACTATGGATTCTCTAGTACTATCACCAATTTTGCTAAATCATTTTTAATACATGACAAAAAGTCCCCCCAACCCTTATTTTCAATAACAAATAATTATATTTTAAAAATAGCTAATGTCTTTTTTCAAAATATTTAAAATTTAAAGTTTATTTTATATATGTAATATATTTAAATTATTATTTTATACATTAAATAGTTTTTATTTTTATTTTTTTGTGTTTATATATTTTTTATTTATATATGTTTATTATTTTTTAAATTAAATATACTTCAACAAATAAAAATTTTAGAAAAAATCATGGTTCCTCAAAAATAAAAACCTAAGGAATGGAAGCATGAGTCATGGATCAGATCAAGGAATAAAGTTAAATGTAACTTATGTGGCAAAACATTTTATGGGAGTTTAAATAGGGTAGTGGACCACCTACTTGGCAAATTAGGTGGTCCCAGTGGGGATGTTAAAGAATGTCCTAATATTAATTCAAAAATCAAAGTGATATTGGAGAAAGAGGAGGAACAATCACTAGCTGTAAAATATGTTGTCACATAAAAAAAAGAGAATTCAAGAATAAATTCCCAAGAACACATCAAAAGTTTCTCCACAAGCATGTCATCATCATTTATACAATTAAATAGTTATGAAAGTGAAACAATTCCTAACATTTAGAAGCCAGTACAAAAACAAGATGTGGATGATGTATTAATTGATTTATTTTATTCAATTGTCATTCCATTCAATGTGGCCAAGAGTTCATTTTTTAAAAATGTAGTTAAAAAAATATATGAATTTGGCAAAAGATACACTCCACCTAGCTCTAAGAGGATAAGTAGCACCCTTTTAGAAAGGTTAAAAGAAAGGGTGATTGATAACATCAGAGATGTTTAGGCCTTTTGAAGTGTAGTAGGGATTAATATATTGAGTGATGGCTAGTCTAATATGTGTCAAAGGCCATTAATTAATAAATTAGTGTACTGCCCTCAAGACATAACTTTTTTGAAAGTGATTGACACCTTGGACCACAAGAAGACTTTAGAATATATTTTAAAATCCTTAGATGAAGTAATTATTGAAGTGGGTGAATAAAATGTGGTTCAGATTATCATTAATAATGTCACAAATTGTGTAGAAGATGGAAAAATGATTGTGGACAAGTATCCACAAATTTTTTAGAGCCCTTGTGAAAAACTTTGTCTTAATTTTCTATTTTGAGACTAGGCCAAAATTTAAGGGTGCATGAATCAATTCAAAGGGGGAGGACAACTATAAATTTCATAAATAACTATTACCTTGCATTGAGCATTTATTGACTGCATGCATCTAAGGAGTTGTTAAGGCCTTCTGAAATAGTATTTGTTTCTTTTTATATCACTTTGAAAAGAGTGGTTGAAGAAAAATTAGTGATAATTTTATTATTTTGTTACAACGAGTTGGAAAACCCAACACTTTCCATAAGCTCTAAGGGAAAGAAAGTACAAAAAATCACTATCAACCCCAACTTTTTAGAAAGTGCAAACAAACTTATAAAAATGCATGAACCTATTATTAATGTGTTTGACATGGATGATGGTGATACCCCTTATTTTGGCATGTTTTATGAGGTTATGAACCATTTTAAGGAATCCATTCAAAAGGTATTCAATGATGTGGAGATCGACTACAATGAAATATGGGATGTGATTGATGTCAGATGGAAAATGATGCATACACCTGTGCATGCAATGACTTGTTATCTAGAGCCTATACTATTTAATATAGTTAAATACAATGATTATGAAGTCATAATTGAGTTTAAGAAACCATTTACAAGCTTGTTCAAGATCCTAAACTTACATATATAATTAGGGAATAAACAAGGGAGTATTGGGTGCAAGAAAGAGTACTTATAACACTAGCAATCACATATGATAGGTTGCGTCTTGAAGTATACAAATGGTATAAATCTTATGGATCAAGTGCAAAGGAACTAAATCACTTTGATATTCAAATTTTGAGTCAAGGAGCAAGTGCGTCAACATTTGAAATTAACTAGATTTGTTTTGATCACATTCAATCTAAGAAAATAAACATGTTATTGTCAATAAAGTTAGGATATCTTGTTTATGTTTGCATAAATTTAAGAATGTGCATGAATAAAATGGAAAAAGAATATTCTTCTCGACAACCCCAACCCATTGCAAAAAACTTGGAGGATGAAAATGATTCCAACTTCCTTTGTAATGCATCTAGTCATGATGATAATGTTGATGAGCCAAGTGTTCTTCATGATATGGAAATTTTTGATGTAGCAATTAGCCTATAAGGGTATAAGGTGTATCATCTCTTAATGATATAGAACTATTTATTATAACAAATAGCCTTTAAGGCTATAGTGTATAGTTTGTATAAGTTTAAGAACTTGGTATTACATTTTATATAGTTTGAGACATTTAGTTTTTCAAAAAGTATATTTAATATTTTAATTTGACTTACTTTATATGTTTTTATGTTTTCCTATAGTTTAAACTTAAGGGTGATTTTTTTCAAACTTTATCCACTAACAAACTTGAACCAAATTTTATCCTCATCGAACTCAAACTCAAACCTTGTGACTTAGCTTAATAGTTCCATTCTCAAAGCTCTGGAATAAATAGAGCACCCTAAATGTGTCCAACAAATATAATGTTTAATTTATTTTCTTCGCCTTACTTATAACATTTGTAGCCTATTGATTATGAACATATTGAGTTTGAATTAAAAAAGTCACTCCAAGGAATATTATTAAGGGCATAAAGCATTTCCAATTATAATTATAGTTGTAAATCAATTGAAGTTCAAACCATATAAAAATTAAATGTGCATAAACATATTAACAAACTAGTATATACCAATTTTATTCATTAAAATATTTGTATGTGAGATTGATTAAAACAAGTTATAAAATGGGTTATGGTAATCATATAATGAATACAATAGGAAAGAATTAAATCAATTCATATTGCACCAACTGGTTTTAATAAATCAAAGTAACAAAATCATTTCAAAACTTCCCACATCAAACATGGAAGGACAATCTTGCAGGTGCAATCCGATAGTTAATCCACGTGGTAGGTGGGACCCTATAAGGTAGTCAATAACGTCATACATAAATTATACTTGAGCTTTTTTTTCAACTATTTTCAAATTTTGGATAAAGGAAATATAGGGGAGTGGAAGCAGTAGTGGGTCACCCTGACTTGGCATCCACATGACACCTAAATGGTGTTTCATTAATTCTTGAAATTTGTTATATAGTTGACTTTACATGTGTTTAATGAATATTTTTCATTTTGGGAATTATTGGAAGAAAAATTGAACTTTAAATTAATTTAAACTAATAAATTTAAAATGCATTCAAAAAGGTTAATATAATACTTGTATATGGATGTACATATGTTGTACATTAGGTCTCTAATAATTGTGAATATTATGTCATGATGTTATTGGTTACATTATATTATTATTTGAATAACTATTAAATAGTGCTATGACAACTATTAGGTAAAACTATGATATTTATAGGGTATTATGTGCTGAAGACCCATTTTAACTATTGAACATATTCACCTATTGACCCTTTTTCCCTAATGTTGGAAAGATAAGAGACAAGTGGAAAGGTTTAACTTTTTATCTTTATTAATCACTAATAATTGATTTTAAAAATATTGAATTTTATTCTCTTAATCATGTCATGTGTTTACTATGTTCACACAAGGAATACTTACAATTACCATTCTCTCTCTACAAATCATCCTAAAGATTAATCTGTAAGAAGAGAACAAACTTCAACTTCCCCTAAATAAATATAACATATGCACCTACAAATAAATACTACAAATGGTTGGAAGTATCTTTAATGTACACTTACCCTATATTTGTGTCATTATATGCATGATGATTTTATGTGAAAAGGATTTGTAAAAGAGATGTACAATTTCCCTATATTTTTATCATTGTATGCATGATGATTTTATGATTTTATGTCAGAAGGGTTTATAAAAAAGATTGATAATAGAGTAGAAGGGTTTCATAAGGGATTGATAATGGAGAAATGGTTTTTGTAAGGGATGGATGTCATCCACATAAATCTTCTTTGGAAAATTAACATTTTGCTATTAAATTAGGGTTTGATGTATACCAAATTCTATTTCTTTATTAATAACATAATGCTTAGTTTAAAATTGGGAAGTTTGAGTCGATGATTTGTAGAAGAGTTGGTAAAGTAGGTTGATTGTTCCCAATCCCATTCAAGTTTGAATCTCATGGGGTGTTTTTAAGTTATATGTGGTCGTTTGAGTTGGCTTAGTGGTTTTAGTGGTTAATGGTAGTTGTTTGTGTTGGTTTAGTAGTTCTTTGAGACTGGGCCCCTTTATTGTGCCCCATAACCAATTTGTAGCTCTGATAAAGAGTAATTATCTATCCCAAAAAAAATGAAAATTTTGAATAACCTCTTGTATATTATGAGTTTTATCAATTTTATAAATTAATATTATCTTTTGTGAATTGTTGTATATGTATGTATAGGATTTGTTATGTAACACAAATACCTATTGTGAATAGTTGTTTCTTCTCAGTTAAACACTAATGAATAAGTATGTATATATATTGTATGGTCTTTATAATAATGAAACATAATTTTAGGCAAATTTATTAAAATATGGTAGTGAGCTCAATGTCATTTATTAATTATTGTTGGTTTGAGAGCATCCTTCGTGTGTGGAGGAAAAGTGGTACTTATGGAAACTAATTCCCAACTAACATGCAATCAAATGAATGGTAAGTTTAATGAGTTTGATGAGAGATTGATATATGCTCACAATGTACATGATGTGAAGTGTAAGTCGAAGTGGATGCAGACATCCAATGCTAAGTTGAATTGTATATTGTGAAAAAAATCCATAATGAAATGGAACTGAAAGTGCACTACCATTCACATCATTTTATAGCAGAGGGCCTACACAATATGCCCACTTAAATGCATATTGTTCTAATAAACATAACAAACATTTCAATAAATCTAGACTTATTTTAATCTAAGTCACATTTATAAATAGTTTGATATCGGTTTTCCTATGATCAATATTAGATTCTAATATTTATATTAATAGATTTTAAGATTGATGTTTATTGGATTAAAATATTAGAGATATCAAATTCTAATAATATATTTATCATATTTCAATATTACAAATATTCAATTTCAATAATTTAATTTTTTATTTTTATATTTTCAATATGGTAGTTATTTAAATCCATTCAAATTAGTTTTGGTGTTCAATATTTTAAAAAAAATTATTAAATTTGATTATAAAATTATTAAAGCATCAATGTATTACAACAAAAAATATCTTAAATTAATTACATATGTTTAACATATCTATAGTCACTTCCTTTTAGGTGGCAGAAAAGGTTATTAATAGAGGGTGATTCTCTGCTATCGAATATGATTGGGAATGAGTTTGATAGATATTGGATTAAAATATTAATTTTAATTTATTGTCTTGTTTAGGATTGATATTTCTTGTCCACCGAATGTCTACAAGCTAGTATTAAAGTTTTTAGTGTTGGTCACCTTTGAACAAATATGAAAATGGGTATCCTTTCATGACTATTTTCCTAATAAATTTGTAGTCAGGAGGTGAGTCCTTACCTCAAAAGTAATGTATAAATATCCTTTTCTCTACTTAATTGAGAATATTCACTTCATTTTTGTCTAAATGCAGAGGAAACTAATGACTCAATCTTTTATATATAGACCCTTGTTGTAAATGTCCAACCTACACTCAACTTGTTAAAAATGGAAGTGAGGTATGGCTCAAATAAAAGGGTATGCATTCATGTTGACCCTAAGGTTGTGTACCAGTGCAAGGATTATATTTTGGCTAAGTATAAGGATATGTGTAGGTATGTCATGTGCATAAGTCAACAACAAAATACAAGGATAGATATTGGATTAAAATATTAATTTTAATTTATTTTCTTGTGTAATATTGATATTTGTTGTCCACTGAATGCCTACAAGCTAGTATTAAATTTTCTAGTGTTGGCCACCTTTGAACAAATATGAAAATGGGTATCCTTTCATGATTATTTTCCTAGTAAATTTGTAGTCAAAAGGTGAGTCCTTACCTCAAAAATAATGTATAAATATCCTTTTCTCTACTTAATTGAGAAAATTCACTCCACTTTTGTCTAAATGCAGAGGAAACTAATGACTTAATCTTTTATATATAAACCCTTGTTGTAAATGTCCAACCTACACTCAACTTGTTAAAAATGGAAGTGAGGTATGGCTCAAATAAAAGGGTATGCATTCATGTTGACCCTAAGGTTGTGCACCAGGGCAAGGACTATATTTTGGCTAAGTATAAGGATATGTGTAGGTATATCATGTGCATAAGTCGTAAAGACTATTATGTAAAGGTAGCATAGAAGTAAATTGCATACATATAGACATGTAGAAAATTCACAAGAAGACAACACAAATAAGGTCTGAAAATTGATATTTTGAAGAGCACATGGGATGATATATATAATATTTTATGTCTATTTAGAAGATATCCATCTAGATCTATTTTCCAAGTGTATGTCAATGGGTAAAAACTATAAAAAGAACCCTTGTCTTCTCATTTTGACACACATGATTCTCGACATGATTAAAGATACACATGAAGATAAAATTAGTATTTTGAAGTATTTAAAGGTTTTAGAATGTAATGTGATGTATCAAGCTTGTAGAAGCTATTTTAAATCAGATGTAATATGTTCTAACATGAAAGGATGTGTACATGTATGGAAAAATATGAATATGATAGGACTATGTGTTTGATTCATGATTAATGGAATATATTAAGGTTTGATCATGGATATTTGGCTAGGATTTTCTAGTTTTGATTATGTTTTGTGTTGATCTTCATTTATATATAAATGGTAGGGTTCCCAGTGATCTATCTCTTTATACCTCAAGTGAGCACTTAAATTCCTTGTTTAAATGACATATTGGTATAAGAGTGTGTTATATGTTAAAGCTATCTTAGGTAGCATAGGACTCTTGAATTTGGATTAAATTAATATGGAATTTTGAATTCATTCTCATGGCATGTCTTATTAGATGATGAAGATCATAGGGGTGAATGGTGGAGTGCATCATGTTGGAACACATGGAAGTGTGGTTTCAATTAAAAGCATTGATTTTTTCTAAGAAATCACCTACCCGAGGTGATGTGTGACCTAATAAGTGGTTGTAAATTTAGATGTATAATGATTTATATTAAGTGTTCTTTGTATAGATTCATGATCATATTTATGCATGGTTAGATTCATATGTTGTGGATTGAAGTAAGAATATTTGGAGAAGATATTTTTAGTCAAAGGATTGGGTTAAAAATATCAAGGAAATTGAGGAAGTGTGGACTTGTGTAGTAGACATGTGTTAGTAAGGTGTGATAAATAGCTACGTGTTATAATTTTTAGTATCAATATATACCTACCCAGAGGAGGCAAAATTCTAATTTTTATGCACACATATAGGATCATTCATTGTTATAATTCCTCTAAGCAAACAAGTTGTTGGTTTATTAATAAGTTGAGTATTTGAAGATGGATGACTAAATATTTTTATGTATATGATAAGCCTATGGTATGTTTGATGGGATTTTAAGGTTGAGCATGAGGTAATAGCAAAGGAAATATCTAAAAGAATGGGTTTATCAAATAAAAGGGAACAAATGATGCATAGATATGGTGAAGGTAAAAAAAAGGTAAAGTCTTCCAAGTAACTAAGAAGAATGAGGAATCTAGTCATATGGATGTTGAGAGAACCCAAAAAGGATAGGGAGGGCACATCTTATGGATGTATATATTAGAGTAGATTGTAGATATGTTGATGATTATGTAGTCAAAATTAATTTTTATTTAAGAGGATAAAATAAGCTGATTTGTCCCAAGGGATGATGTGATTAATGCAAAAAGAGGATAGAAGAAGGGGATTTGTACCAAAGGATGATGTTAGTGATTCAAAAGATTAAGAGTTGGGAGTAGAAGATGTAGGATTAAAATGGATTAAAATGTACAAGTTTACCAAATAACTCAAATTAGAATAAAACATGGGAGTAAGGATTTTGTCCCAAATTTAGGTATCTAAATAATTCCCCATATTTAACTTGATTATTGAGTGAAATACATGTGTGCATCAAAGTATACATGAAAATAATTTTAAACATGCACCTTTACTTACCCAAGGAAGAATGAAGGGTTTGACATTATTATCACTAAGTTTCCATCCACATTTGATTAGTTGATTTACCTAAAATAAGTGCATATTGATATAGGTAGCTAAATTTCTCATGATATACATGTGATTATTTGTAAAATAAATGAATATTTGAAATTAACTCTTGAAATTTAAACTTGAAAGGATGCATAAGAAAGAATACACTTGTTTGTTATTTCTCTAAAATTCCACCATAATTTCTCCATCACTAGACTTTTAATGGGTGTTGAAAATATAGTCCAGCACTTTCTCATTGGATCCACCAATGCCCAACGCACACATCTTATACTTTTTAAAAATACTCGAAACATAGCCAAGACATGTTTTAGGGAGTCACCAATACCCCATCCACTTCTTGATCAAGGAATCAAAGCTTATCTTGAATCATATTAGACACATCTTGCTTTTTAAAATTGCCTTTATAATGCCCACCTTTTGAGGTGAGAGATGAAGACTCTATTGTTTCAATCACTTATCTTAAATTAGCATATTTATAAGACCATATGTAAGGAAAAATAATTTACTCATCACATGTTATTATCCAAAACATATGTAATCAAAAAATTGACCTCATATGTTAGAAAAGAATGTAGCATGTTATACTCTACACATATGGATACCTTGAATTTGTATTTGAATTTTGAATTTTAAATATTTTATTTTTGTATTTTTGCATTTTTGCATTAGCATCCTTCATGCTAAAGTAGATCATGAAAATTTATAATTTTCTAATGGAAGCAACTAGTATACCCATATAACAAACATTCCCCAAACTGGGCTAGATAAATATAGAGAATGTAAATAATAAATATTACCCCATTGATGCATGTCAACTACCATGGCAACATAAGCACCAAACAAATACCACACAATATTAATGACCAAACCTAAGTTAGTGACTCAACTCATGGCACAACTCAAAAAATAAGATGATAAGAGGATCCTCTAAGAATAATGACGTACACATGAGCAAACACATGCACATACAATCAAGTATTCACACACAATCAATCAATGTACTAATGTTACTATCACAATGTAAAATATCCATGTGATAAGAGATGCATCATATACTAGTAGAAAATGTAGTAACCAATAAAATTAGATCAATGTGATAAAGGATAATCAAGGATGGACATCATTGTCTAAGAATCCTTTGATATGACAATCCTCTCAAGCTAGGAAATGTTGTTTATGAAAAAGACCCATCCAATATGTGGATGCACCACGTGAAATTATGTAACTTGTGAATGTGTATAACACTCACTCCAACAAAATACCATGAAAATCCTATGTGTAAAACATGGATAATGAAACCTCAAGAATAGGTAAATATGTAACATGTAAAACAATTTTTTTTTGAAATTTTGAAATTTTTCCAATATTGTTGATTTTTTAAATTTTTGTCAATGTTTTTGAAATTTTGGTAGTGTTTTTGAAATTTTTAAATTTTGGTAGTTTTTTTGAAATTTTAAAAAATTTCCAATGTTTTTGATGTTTCCTACCCCTGAATCTTTTAGTCACTAAGCATGATGAGAATAATGTGATAAAGTATATAAATATTTTATTGAATATCATGACCCATGTATTAGTGTAATCTAATTCTGTAATATACCTCCCAAAGTGTAATGTGAAATTGAGATATCATGACATATGATAAAACCACTATGTGCCAAGGACAAATAGAATGTGAACCACCGGTTAAGGATATTGATGTATAAAGCAATATTTTTGAAATTTTGAAAATTTTCCAATATTGTTAAATTTCTAAATTTTTGTCAATGTTTTTGAAATTTTGCTAGTGTTTTTGAAATTTTGAAATTTTGCCAATGTTTTTAATTTTTCCTACCCCTTAATTGAAATTATATGAGTCTTACAATCACTAAGCATGATGAGAATAATGTGATAAATTTCATAAATATAGTACTGAATATCATGATCCATTTAGTAGTGTAAGCCAGTTGTGTAATATACCTTTCAAAGTGCAATGTGAAATTGATATTTCATGACATATGATAAATCCACTATGTGCGAAGGCCCAATAGAAAGTGAACCTCCATAATATGTAAAAATGTTCAAAGAAATTCATATAGAGTAATGATAGCCATCATATGTCAATCTTAGTGTGTGTAAGTAGGAAATTGTGAAGGATGTTCCCAGAGTATTTTTGTATGATTTATAAATGCAATAAATTTATGTTTGTGTATAATTGTGTATTTTAATTGTTCATGTAAACGTCCAATAGACAAATGGAAATTTTAACATTTATCTCAGACTGAACATGAGAGGAAACAAAGAGACAAGAAGTCTAAGAGTCATTCAGCTCCATAAATTTAAGATAATTATTAAAGGATATGTTATCTCTCAAATTCAAAAAAAGAATTAACACAAGTATTTACTACTATTTTCACCCAGTTATCTTATGTTCCATGTATATTCCTTTTGCGAATATTATATCCTTGGCATCACTCTCATCATACTTTTCCATGATTAAGATTTTTTAGGTTTCTGAGTTTTGTATCATTCCAAGTGAGTATGGTAATTTGTCTAAAATTATTTCTTTAATCAATTTTGTAAATAATTATAAATTTACACCAACATTTCTAGAGCAAGAAAGGCCTTATAAATACAAGTATTTGCATTAATGTTAGTGGATGTATTAATGCAGGTGTTTGCATAAATTCAAGTGGCTACAAGTGGTTGCCTAAAGTCCACTTTGGTGTGCAAAAAATTGAAAATAAGAAATCATAGGAAAATTTCTTACTCACTAATAAAGCTCAGGGTGTAACTAGTATACTAACCTCTGACCCACCCCCCCCCAGTTAAGTGAAACTTAGGGAGCATGTTTAAAAATTGAGGTTAAACCTATAAAATGGATCTGAAACTAGGCTTGATGAGGTACCCATATACATTGAAATAAAAATATTTCTCTAGAAAAGAGATGCACCACAAGGATCTCACCCAAAAATCAATATAGTAGCATAGAATAACTACCAAAAAAGTAATAAGATGCACCTCAAGGATCTCACCCAAAGAGTAGTACATAACATCCCCACTTAATGCTGAATTGGGTGAGGTGAATGAAAAATATGAAGAACAATATGATAAAATGAAAACAAGAGATATGACATAAGGATCTTGTTGTTAGTTCTAATAAATTCATTTCATACATCCAAAGAGAACAGCAAAGATTCAAACAAATATTGGGAACACCAGAAATAACTCGTCACAAGGAACAATTGATATGGTGAAGAAGTCATCATAAAATGGTATTTACTCCAAGAAGAAGCATTACTAGGCATTATGAACAAAGTGTGGAAGATTAAACTAAATAATAGAAGAGCCATGAAATTATAGTCCATACAAGAAGTGTTGTCGATACCGCCATTGATTCTAAACATATCTATGATAAAGAGCTCAAATGCTTAGATGTAATAGAGTTGCATCACTCAATGTCCTTTGGAAGTATAGAACAAACAAAAATTGGTGTAGAGCTACTAAAAAATGGTCCCAAATAAGAATCGGAAGCACATGCTTGATAGCCAATGCTATGGCAAGCAATCTAGTGAACAAGTTGGATGGGTGACACAATGCTCTATTCATGTTGTCTAATACCTCTACCAGAATAACCTAAGGTACATAGACTATGGGAACCAAAACTAGTAGTGTATTTATCAAATGAAGAAAGACCATCAACATTGTAATTGGTATAATTATGAGTTACGAAAAAAGGTAACTAAATTTGTAACGAGATCATAATACAACTCATGGTCTAGTAGATCAATATCTAGTAGAGCATCTAAGTGATGCATGTTAGAGTCATAAGTAAGTATTGAATGTGACCAAGTACAATAGCTTTTTGTTCCACATGATCAGAGTGTTGATACAAAAGTATGACACTAAATTATAAAATACAAATGAGTGACTCATGTTCTACAAGTTTTGTGAGGAGGAGCATGTTTTATGCTTTGAGGGCCATGTTATCCTCTACAAAATAAAAAATATCTTCTTGAAGTGAAGAAACATCAGAGAGTAGAATATCACATCAAATTTCAAGTTATTATTTGATTGCATTAATGTATTTACAATAGGGCATGAAGCCATTGAAAGCAACAAATAAATGACAAAGTGCTAAGAAAGGGACCTTGAAGGAGTCTCCAAATAAGAATGTAAGGTGATAATAAAGTGGCATTGAAATTTTAAGGAGACATGGTACAAACCATAAGTGTGCTAAAATATAAATTTCTAAACATAAGGATAGGGTATGAACCACAAGTGTGTCAAAATATGAATAAGGCACAATCCTTAATGGTGTTATAATCAAATGTATACACCCAAAAAAAAGTTGTTGTCACTTTATAAGGAGTAAAATGATAAAATAATGTACCCCCAACTACTTATAATGATGTTGTTTACAAGAAAAAATCAGCCTATTAAAAATTGAGCTGAAAATAGGAAACAAAAAATTTATGTTTTTATATGACTTAATTTTAATTATAAATTTTGATTTAAGGGAAAAAACATGCACCTTCAAAAATTGGCACCTCAAAAGATGTTTGGAGTGTAGAGAAAATACAATTTGAAGTTTGGCAACATTCAACTATAAATTAGGACTCTATAGATATGAAAAAAACTCATATTTTTAAGTAGATCAATACAAAAATTAATATAGTGGATTAAAGAGGTTTCAACTAATTTTACAATGCAATAATAATCACCTCATAACTCTAATTGATGTTTAAGATATGAGCAAAATAATACAAGGATGTCTGAAGAATCTCTCAATAAAGGGGGGTCTAGAAAAATAAAACATGTAAATATGAAGGTCAAAATCACCAAGTGTGCATGTTAATGTGGAAAAAGGCACTAGATTAGAGAAAAAACAAGTTTGATGTGGGGACTCTGACCAACTGTCAAACCAGGTCCCACCCACCAATCTTCAACAATCAAAAAGTGCCCCTTCAAGGCTTTTTAAAGTAAAATTAATATTAATGGGGTCAAAAACTTAATCCACCCCAACTTAATGACTTTATAAAAAAATTAATATAACCACAATGCCTATAATGTAACTTGAGAATATGTTTGGCAAAATTATTTTTGTTAAAAGAAAACTAGTAAAGATGGCCATTATTAGTGGACACCCACAAGTAAACAATGTTGAGCTAAGGTTGGTGGAAGTTGGGTTGGATGGTGGAGGTGGTTAACCACAAATTTTGATAGAAATTCACATTTCCAACACTTTAATTATGATCATAAAATTCCAAATCCAATGTGGATGTAAACAATAGAAAAATCAATGTATTTTTAATTATGTGGAGGAACAAAAGGCGTGAGGGAGGAAGGGCAGGTGGTTGCGGATAGAGGGCACATTAGGTGAGGTTAGTGTTGTGGCTTGAGTTGGAGGCCGTAGTAGCAAAATTAATATGGGACAGTGTAGATTTGGATCTCAGGTGGTCAAAGGGAGAAGGCAATAGGAGAAGTGTGAAAGGAAGGGACAACATAAGGGGAGAGTTAGGTTTGCATAGAGGATGGCTGCAAGGGTGGTTGTCGTTAAGAAAACTAGAGTGGTTGATGACATCAAGGTGTATTAGAGGTATTAGAGGGTGAAGATTTATATAAGGTGGGAGGTGGTTAAGTGGTGGTAGGAAGGAGTAGGGGGTTGGGTGGACAGGTGTAGGTGGGAGAAACCAACCCATCTTTTTAAAAAAGATATGTTTTTTTAATTTTAATAAAATTTAAAAATAATAATAATAACAAAGGAACCCCCGTACCTTTATTTTTTTATTTTTTTAAATATCAAAACAATAAATAATTCCCTCTTTAACAAATATGTTATATTTTAAAGAATAACAAAAAATTAAAGTCCTATTTTTAAAAAAAAAAAATCAAACCCTTTAGCTACAGATTATTAGTATTGACTATAAGATTTCCACAAATTAGGATCACACAATGGCCTTTCTCTACAAAATGAGAGCCTACCCCCTAAATTGGCCTCTTTAAATGCATTTGTATAGTCATATTTTTCAAAAATTCATTGATTCACCAAAGATAAATCAACAACATGCAAAATTACTAGGCAAATATGGAGCTATAGTTATCCTTTTTTTTTAAAAGGCTAAATTGCCTTTCTTAGTCATTATGGATATACCAATGAGGTTTTATTTGTTACAAACTAGAAACAAAAGTGTGAACTCCAAAATATATATTTTATACAGGGAAGCCATCAGGAGAACAACTTACAACTCACTATTTGACGTAAGAGTTTTGGACCCTTTAGATGCAATAGCAAAGGCAAAAGCTCCCCAAAATGACCTAAAGTACACTTCCCATAAAAACATGCTTAACAAAATGAAGCTAGCCTAGGACTCCCCTTTTAATACCATATTAGAATTCTAGACTAGCCAAAATCAAGCACATTAATCTTAAACATAGCTCACATCATGACAAGCAAAGAGACACAGAGATTGGATACAATATAGTACCATTAATATTGCATTAACACTACACAAAGTCAAGGACTTAACAATACAATAACCTCTCATAATCTATTAAACATACCGCATTATTGTAATTTGAGGTAATGTGAGAGCAAGGGAGAGCCTTACTTTCATAAAGTAGGAAATGCCTCATAAATATAGGTGGTTCCTTTAAAGCAGGTGGTTGTAAAAATGTAAGTCATTTCAAGTAGTTTTCTAAAGTCTAATTTGGTGTGTAACTTGGATTTAGTGCAAATTTCCATGTAAGTGTGCAACTTAGACTTCATTGCACATTTCCAAGTCCAAATAGGATTATTTTATAGATAATGTAATAATAAATCCTAGGAAAATTACATACACACTAAGTAAGCTTAAGGTGTAATTATAAATTTAAACTAACATGAATAAGCTAATGAAAGGAATAATTAGTACAATACAAGTAATCCCCTAGTAAATAACTATGAAAAAGTTAACATCTTGTAAGTCTCGTTACAAGCTATAGAATAAAATAATAACATGTCCTAATGAGGTAACCTAGGGACCCCTACTAGCAATGGTTCTATTACCTAGACCCTTACAATGTTAGGATAGTTTCCAATTCAAAGGGACCTTGAGGGAGGGATAGAATTGAGGATATGTGAGTTTACAAAAGAATAATCAATTAGGTTAGGGTTACATACCCAATAAATATTTTTTTCTCATATATATGAGGATATCTATGATTTTTTTTGGTTTGAGTTTCCTAGACTATTAGTATCATGGTTATCAAGGTTGGAGCTTTACTGCTTTGGAACCCACAGAATGAAGCATTTTGTTTGGGACAAAGAAAAGTTGGAATGGTTGTGTAACCTAAACATTGAGTGGACACATGTGACTAATCATTGGGTGAGAGCTACCATTGATGAATATGTTTCTACATTTTTAATATAAGGGTAGGTTGTATTTGATATTGCATATTGGTAGACACTTAATTTTTATCACTTTCTTATTGAATTTATAATCAAAATGATTTTTTGAAACAATGCATAAATCACGGCACAAATCACTAAAACACCTAAATTCACTTGCACACTTGAAATGTGTATTTTGAAGCATATTGAGGCATCCCTAGTTGGGGTAATGCATTGTAACCAATTTTCAATTCATCTAATTCACCTTGAGTCAAATTTTTATTTGGTAAGCAATGTTCTAAGGCAATTAATTAGAACAGATAAATTTTCATATTGTATAACATACATGGAAGCTAATATGGATTAATTAGCCTATCAAATCAAATCAGATGGTTAAGTATCAATCCATATAAATTGGATAAATTCCTAATTATGTAATAGTCAAATATTCAATAAACATCTAAATCAAGACATCACATAGAAAGATGTCAAGCATTAACATAAATGCATGAAATATCAAAAAATTGAGCCCATGCCTAATAAATCCATACCCAAACCCCAAATATTAATGAAATTTATTAACCAAAATTGGACTGATTCTTGCTTCACATCTTAATCTTGATCTAATGGTCACAATCAATCTAAAATGTCGATAAATACAAAACCCATTTGCCATTATAATCAAGATTTTCAGTGTAAGCTTATTGTGTAGTAATAAAGCAAAAAACTTCTATATTCTTCACATTGATCAAACAAAACACTCATAGACAAATAGATATGTCATCGATATGAGCATGTGACATTGGTAAAGACTCCTATATTTACAATCTATGTACAAACATGCTTACAATCCAGCTTGGAGAACAAATCCATTGGAAAGGTATAACTTTTGGTTTATATATTTTTATTTATTTACATCCTCCTAAACCTTAACCAATCTAAGGGATCATGTTTTAGATGTCATCTTTGTTAATTTTTTTTGGTTTTGAATCACTAAAAATGAACTAATATCTCTTATACCTGTGATCTACATTTGACATCTCCTGTGGGATCGACCCACACCACAATCTTCTTGAAAACATTTCATCGTCTTCTAAATTCAAAATTAGCTCATTTTTAGCTTAGTTTTACTTTTACCCTAAAAATATTATTTTAAGGTTTTTTGCATTTTGACAATAAAGTTTTGCATATCGATGGATTTACTTCCCATAATCAGTAGTATGGCTCTACTAATCAGTGGCATTGTTTTCTATTTTATTTTTTGGTTTTCTATGTTTTTTAAGAAAATGGTAGATTTACTCTACAAAACATTGAGATCATGACAAAAATGTCAAAGTAGTGATTAAAACATTGGTATCATGATGAAAATGTTGGGATTACGATAAAAATGTCAAGATTGCCAAAACATCAGGATCATGATGAAAATGCCAAGATCATGGTGAAAACATCAAAATCATGAAAAAAAATTTGAGATCACATAAACTTTGGGATTGTGACCAAAACACTAAGATCATGACTAAAATAGCAGGATAACTCTATAAAACAATAGGATTACTTTTCAAAATGGTGGATTCACCATGCAATTTTTTACCTACCTTCTAAAGGTCATAACTTTTGACTTAGATATCTGTTTGACCTCTCATTTGTGGAAAATTGAAGGTATTGAAAAAACAAACACAACCAAAAAAAATTGTTAGTGGTAGTAATGTGGCATAAATGGTAGGATCATGACTAAAACATTGATATCAAGACCAAAATGGTGGGATCACCTTAAAAAATGATAGGATCATGAAGGTAATAGTTTTTGTTGCTTGTACTTTTTGAAATCAATAGGAAAACCCTGTTTAATGTTGATTTCACCCTTAAAATTAGTAATATCACCTTGATAATCAATAAAATCACTAGTTTCTTGTTCACTATTTATTTTATCTGCAGAACAATGGGATTGCCTTGCTAAATGGTGGGATCACAGTGTGAATTTTTCCCACGAGCTAAACAAAAGGCTTTTCAACTTCCAATGCTTTTCAAATACCATAATTGAAATTTTTAACTTGTTTATTATAAGTTACGCTAGCCAAAGAAAAATTTATTTCCAAATAAAGCATGTTTTTAAGTCATATTTCCTTTAGTGCTTAATCTAAGAACTCACACGTGGATTTTAGTGTTCTTAAAACACTTGCATTCTTTTTCACTCCTTACGCATTTATTTTTTTATTTGCTTATTCTGTTTGTCGAAAGAAGACTAGATTATGCTCTTCTATTTCCCATTCCTGGGGTCCTAAGAATAAAAAATAATGCTCATTTCCTTTTCTTTTGATTGGGTGGGGTGGATTTCATCTCCCTCTTGCAAGTCCATAAGGCATGAAGGTTAGGACTTCACTCCCCAATGTATGTATCAATCTTGTACATTCGATGGAATATATAAATGGAGGTTATATTTAGTCATTATTGGTTGAGTGGTTGTGTATTTTAAGAACATCCATGAAGTGGTGAGGCTTTCATGCTCTAATACAAGACTCATATCGTACCCTTTAGAGCATGATTTTCTAGTTTCACTTTGTCGATACCTAAATCTAGCGACTGATAACCTCCAACCAGGCTTTTGACCAATTCTTACCAAAATGCACAATTTGGCCTAAAAACACTAAAACACATTAAATGAGTTTAAATTGATATATTCAAGTGTTGATTTTGGCCAAAGTATCATTAAATGGGGCAATGCAATTTATGGACCAGCTAACTTTGATCAGTTCATTTCGAGTCAAAATGCCAATTTCACACCCGGGTGTTCTGGATTGCTCTTTTTTGTCAAATCTCTTACACAAGACATGTGCCTTTGTTATTTTGTGTTGACATCATCTAAAATGGGATAACGGATCCAACGCATCTGACATTGACTTCCAATTCTAATCCAGTCAAATTTTATACCAATAACAAGACATTCTAATCAATTTGAGTAATTTGTGCACAAAGTGCTTAATCATGTTTAAGAGCTAATTAAACCAAATTAGGGCTTAATTCATAATTCCATGGAAACTTATTGAATACCTATTTTTAGAAATTAATATTGAATATCTACATCATCAGGTGACCTCATTTCTTGAGAAGGCATCCCTAGGCCATAAATACCATAAATATCAGGATTCATGCCTCCCATGCCTCATCAAAACCCTTCCATGCCTATTCAATGCCACTCTATCCCAAATATTAATGGAGATATTTGTATAATGAATTTAATATTTGTATTTATCCATGGCCACACATCTCAATCTTGAGATGGATGGTCATGGTTGATCCTCAAACCATTCCAAAAGTCTATAAATAGCAAGCCTCAAATCCATAATTCTAAGCTCTCACATGCCAAAGTTATAATGTTGAATTTATTCCAAAGCTTCATGAAAATTAGTTTTATAATGCTAAAATATTGATCCAAGCCAAAGCCACACAAGGTACCAAGGAGAGATGGAAGTAGCCAAGCTTCCATTGATGCAAACTTCATGAGCACAAAGATGAGCAAACCACTACAACAAGTATTTTGGAGCATCTAAGGAATGTGAAGGAAGGTTTTCATTTTGTTTTGTTAACTAAGCTCTCCCTAGTAACTAGGCTTAGATATGTTATGCTAGTGTGTTTATTTTGTTTTGTTTTCATTTTGGAACTAACATAATACTAACCATCCTCTCTTGAGTCAAATTCATAGTTCACATAATGACACACTCAATGGGACATTTCTCCATAAATTTAGTTACAAAGCCTCTCCAAGCAACCTACTAATCCATTCCATGCATGATCTTAGAGTGGGAGGTTCACAAGATTGAAATTTTTAGGTTAAATTTCTCTTTTTCTAACTACATTTTTATTCTTAGAACCTTAGTTTTGCTCTCTGGAATGATATCACTATTACACAATCATGATTTTGTGTAAACAATATCATTATTTTCTAAACAATGATTTTATGGACCTAAACAATGATATCATTGTCAAAAATAGTGATATCATCTTTTTGGGTAGTGATATCATTCTTTCTTGCAGTGATTTTGTTCTGTTGAGCAACGATTTCATTTCTCTAGGTAACGATTTTGCAAAACTATGATATCATCATTCCGTGCAATGATTTCATAGTAGATCATCATTTTTGTGTTTTTTTGTTTGATAAATAGTGATATTGTCTTGAGCAATGATATTGCTCTTTTGGGTAGCGATTTCATAATTTTGGGCAATGATTTTGCATAATAGTGATATTGAATTTTTCTATTTTTTTTTAATCTGATAGTGGTGATTTTGCAGGAAATAATGATATTGATTGGGTAATTTTGATTTTGTAACAGAGACCTCAAATTTTAAAGTTGTTCCTTCCATTTGCAAATTAGCTTCAAAGCTAAAGGATACAACATTTTTATTATAGGATGAAGCTTGGGAATTTAATAAAACATGTTTTAGACCATTTTTTGCATTCTTTTAAAATGAACTACGAACTTTGTTTTAGTGCTTCATGAAACATTTAGGTGCTTAAGATAAATGATTGATAGTTAGACTTTAAAATTTATAACTTAAGACCAAGGCATCAAAATAACACCACCTCATCTTTCATTTGGGGCTTAAAATTGAACACACTTGTTAATTTTTGTTTTCAATGGTTGTTTAGTTAGAACTTGATTGGCAAAAAGAAGGTTTGTGTATGTATGCTCTTCCATTTATCTCCTCTAGGGAACCCTGAGAATCAAAAGTGCCATCCTTGTTGCAAACATGCCTAGTCTAAGGCATAGCAAGAATGTCATTTAAAGCACTCCCCAAAAACTCATCATAGTTTGGGTGATCTTGAAATGACCCTAAAATCTTCCTTTTTATGTCTTTCATTTCATTGCACCTTGGCTTGTGAACTTGGGGTTTCTTTTTTCGACACTGACTTCATCCACTCCCACTAGGATCAGAGGTTTGAGCAGTTTAACCACCTTCTAGTGATGGAGTTACACATGGGACGTATCTGCACTTTGGACATTACACTACACTGAGTGAAGAGTAGGTTGTAGTGGTTGCAAAAAGGTAAAGACATTTTTGCAACAATCTAAGTGCCATGGACACCCAATTATGTGTTTTTCTTTTGCATCATGATTTGAAAGTCGTTATATAATTGATTCTCCTATAAACATTTGAAACCTTATATATCTTAGATAAATCCCCATTTTCCATGGAAGTATTGTTGGTGCAAGGTGCGCCTCAAGGTCTACGTTGTAGTACTATCATTTAAGAGAAGGGGGTTGTAAAAACCCTACTTTATAATGTGCATTTTAATTTTTGGATGAACTCTAAAAGCCTCTCAAATGATGTATATTGATGTAATCCAACAATACCAAGCAACCTTGTCAATTTAGGATCTAAGAGAGATTAATTAGTTGGTTTTGTCTTAGTTTTAAGTCTTGTTTTGGGTCAAAACTTTGTGTGAATAAATGATACCAACCCAAAGCACATAGTCCTCATTTTCCTTTGAACAAAGAGACATTATTCTACCCATGTTAATCATCATTTTGCCTTGTTCAAATTTCATCAAAACTTAGACTCATATCATCCACTTTAGTGTAGTTATGTTTTCTAATTGAGTCTAAACTTCTACCAAACATTATTTAAGTCCTTCATTTATAAATTAAATTTAGAATTCAACTTCCATAAGTTCATAGGGTTGATGTGTTAAGTGGGTTCAACATTTTCAATAAACTTGAGGGAACTTAGGTTCAATTTCTAATTTGGGTTGAAGGCCATTTAAGACTCATAATCACTATCACCACTTGATAGACTTAAGTCATTTTATGCTAAACGTTTACACTTTGAGTCTATGCACCAAATAATTTTCTGTTACCATCCTATTTCCACTTAAGGTCATTTGAATGCATACCTTTTTGCCTTAGAGATATTGTCAAAACTCTGAAGGTATGTATGTCATTTGAGTTAAGAAAGGTAGTGTTATGCTGTCAATTTTTTGAAAAACCATATTTGCCTTAGAGATTTTATGAAACAAACATTTGACCACATCTTTTGAGTAGTCTAGCATTGTTACGCTACCCAAAAGCATTTCAAGCATTGTTTCATAGACCCTCTTGCATATAGTTCATGTTTGTGCACATTTTTCAAGCCAATCCGAGTATACCTTTTGAGAATCTTTGTCTAGCATGGTTACACTATTCACCTTTGTCTAGCCTATTCATCACAAGAGCCTAGTTTTATGTCATTATTTTCAAGAAAATAAACTATCTCAAAGTGCCTTTTGTTTCATATTTCATACCTAGTTGATCAAATTTATATCCAAGAGTCAAATGCCTAGTATTTGCTAGAAGTGTTTCAAATTTGTTAGATTAGAATCTCATCTATTTCAAAGTCTAGCTTTTGACGTCATTTGGCCAAGAGTCCTAGCACATGCCTTGTTTGAGCCTAATTTTTGACACCGCATTTGGCCAAAAGACATAGCAACTATTTATTTCCTAGATTAGACTAATTTGAAACCTTTCAACCTTTACGTTTGGTATTTTTATTTTCATTCCACTTCCTTGATCATCTTTGTGTGAAACGTAAGGCATTAGATACTTAACATTAGCTTGTTTTATCATAAATCATTGCATACACCTTTCCATCCTTTTGAAAAATCTAGATCAATTTTGAACATCATCTTTTAGACATTATCTTTTTAGAGTTTGTAGAATTATTTTCCTTTTCTATTGTGAAACATTAACTATGGATCCCAACATGTATTCCTACACCTGTAGTGGACTCATGTACAATCTAGGAATTAGTATTGTAGTTACATAAGAATAAATGGTGCAAGACACCTACGCAAATAATATTTCTATGAGATGGATCCTTATCCCTCTTATAATACTCAAATAGGGGTACAAAACCAATATACATTGGCTAACTATTTAGTTAATACGCCACCATATTTAGAACAAGATCAAGAACAAACCACGCAATACCTAGCTATGATGCCCATAGCTGAAGAACCACTTCCTCAATAATTCTACTCTACTAATGCACCTTCCATGTTTGATCTTTATTTATTTGAATGACATTTTTTGGAGAACAAAGACAATATTTTGGTTAGAACCATAGAAGTAGGGGCTAAGTTTCTAGCAGACTTTCCTCGTGAAAGTTTACCAAGCCTAGTAAGAATTCCTCACAACATATTATATAGTCAACAGGATTTTTCTAGCAATCCTTTGACTCTAGTCCAAACCACGTATCAAAAACCTAATATACCTAACAAAGGAAAGAACCTCATGGAAGACCACTTCAACCAAATATAAGTAGCATATCAAACCTACTTGAATCTAACACGCAACTTTAATCAGATGACCATGGTAAATAAACCTCTTATTAACTTAGTTCCTTCAAAAGGAGTTTTAATAGAGTTAACTAGTTAAGAAAATCAGGGTGTAGACCCATTCTCACAAAACACTTCAGTAGATAACTTGTTACATACACCAATTATTGAAAAAGTGTCTTCTACTTATATGCAAAATAATGAGCAAAATATAGTGGATAATGCACAAGCAACATTCAATCCAAATTAAGTTGGTACTAGTGCACAAACAACTAGTCAACATGTGCCTTTAGTTAATACCATGAGTGGATCTTCCAATATAGAAATGAGATCTTTTGTGCCCCAACTTCAACTAGTTACTTTCAATCCTCAACCAACAGCTTCATCAAGCGTACAACCAATAGGAGCATGTAGTCAACCAACAACTAATGTCATGCCTCAACAGTAGAATGTGATTAATCATATTCCTCCTCAATAGGTAATGAGTAGTATTTCATTACAATAGGCACAAATGAATATACCAATGTAACAGAAGCTGAACATATTGCCACCTCAACAAGGGGCAAACAATGTTCCTATTATAGCATGGAATTGTACCCCTGTGGGAGAGTTTTTCAAGCTCTCCCACTTCTGGCTATAAGCATGGGAACAACCTCAGAATGTGGGTGTCCTATGGTGAGGTTGAGCCTCTAGGATTTTTAAAGAGGCTAGTTCCTCTTGGTGGATCACCTAAAACTAATACTCAAATGAAACTTCACAGGGAAAAGGGTTATAAGGGAGATAAGGGCTACTAAAAGGGCTAACCAGGTGATGTACCAAAAATAAATAGACACTCATCTACGCTTGAACCCACACTAGATCAATCATGAGGTGACTTGGGCTTGCATGATCTTAGGGTCAAGCTAACACATGCTAGAAGAGGTTCAATCAGAACACTGATATGGACTTGCAAAACTTGAAAATACTTCAAAGAGGCAAGCAGCGGGATAATGGACTAGGAATAAATGCATTCACAAACCCACCAAGCAGCAAACATACTAAATCACTAATTTAAGACAGGAAATAGGAAAGGAAATTGAATCTTATTACATTCAAGAGGTAGTTCCTACAATACTTTGATAGTGTTTAGCCTGGTCAAAGGATCACGCTTTTGCAAACATCTCAATGGGCATCCATCTTCCAGTAAGATAACAAAAACTCTAAAAATTGGGAACCCTTTCAAATGGCTTGAAAGTTTGTATATAGAGAGAAGGGAAGAGAGAGAGAGAGAGAGGTCTATGTGGAAAGAGAAGAAGTCATTGATTACTAATTTTGTCCTCCTTTCCATGAAAATGCATCATTAAAGATCTTCTCGAGCCCTCCCCGTGCATTGAAGTCTCCCTTTGGTGTATTTGAAGGAGCCATCTCATGAGCAACTAGATGTCACTTCTAGCACTGTTGGAATGATCTTTGAATTAAAAATAGCATGGCAATCCTCCCCTTTTGCATGTCTTACTAAAAAGGATACGGGTCTCCATGTGTGGAAACTCAAGCCAACCCATGTTGCATTCAAGTCAGACAGTTGTTTGTTGGAGATGGTGGCCATTACTTTCACCTACCAACTCCTACTTATGCTTAGACTAGACCTTCCTATAGACAAAAAACCAATCTAAAGACATTAGTTTTCTTGTATCCATTTAACTTAGGTCTATTTGAGCTTTACTTCCATGAACCATCAATTATGTGCCAACTGGAAATGCTCTTGGATCATCCTCCATCTATTGCTTTGAAAGGTCAACCCCTGCTCCAACTTATGCCACATGGCACTATTTTATTCATTTGACTAGGCTTGATGTCTTCAGGTTCCTCCAGCTTGACAACTTTTGGATTTCATGACTACTTTACTTATGAATTATCCTAAGTCAAGTAGCTTTGAAAGCTTGATTTGCACTTCGCATTGAAAATCAAGTTTTCTTAACTACTTGACTTATAAAAATCTATAAGTAAAGTCTTTGGAGAATCCTAACTTACACTTTGTAGTGTAATTTGGGTTCTCTAAGCCTACTTACTCATCAAACTTGTCCAGTTGTTCTAATTCAAACTTCTCCATATAGAACTCTTCAGACTTCTTTGTCAGGCCTCCTTTTTACAGGCTTTCCTTAGACAATTTTCCCAAAGGAATTTTTTTGAGTTTCTTTTTTGCATTCTTTGTCCTTCAGGTTTATTTTCTTGAAGTAATTTCCCTTTGCTTATTTACTTATTTATTTGGCCCTTTTCTTTCACCATTTCCCATGGGAAAAATGTCCATGGGAATTCCCTTTAACTTTTTCGAAAGTGCCCTTTGGCAAATGTCAAGTGGTCCTCCCAAAGGGAAAGATACCCTTCAAGAACTTTGAAATGGTCCTCCCACTGAGAAAAGTACCCTTCAACACCTGAAAATGGTCCTTCAAAAAAATTTAAAAGGTCTTTCCTAAAGGGCAAGATCCCCTTCGACAAACTTGAAATGGTCCTCTCGAAGCTTGAAAAGTAACTATCGATTTTTTTTTAAATGCCCTTCAGAACCTTTCTTTTGGACAATTTTCTCGAAAGAATTTCTTTTAGATAAAATGTTTTAAAGAATTTTACCACTTGGAGACAAAAAAAACTTGAAAAAGACTTGGCCAAAAGAAAAGAACCCAAGGGAAAGAAATACTTGCTCCTACAAGGCCTAGAAGATGATTAATGACTTAGCCCAAAAAAGGGAAGCTAAATAAAAGAACTTTACACAAGGCTTAGTCCTTTGGCTTGCTTTAAAACATCTATGCTATCCCCCTAAAGAATTTTCTCAAGATTTATATGTAGGCCAAAAAATTATCTAACATCTTTGGTGACTCATAGGGAAGCATGCTTTTTATGCTTGCAGAATCTAGCTCACTTGCCTTACCTAGTCTATTGGGCACAGACTTATTGCTTTCTTTGATAAGGCTAGTTGAAACTGGATACAAGGCTAACCCTTGTTGAAACTCCCTCTTGAAGTAAAAAGGATAGCACAAAACAAAACAAAACAAAGTGCCCATGACACTTTGAGAAAAGGAAATTTGCACAAGGCACTTTGAGGAAAGCATAAAATCTATTCTATTATGTACGAGGTTACACTTTACAAGTACTCCCTCCTAGATCAAATGGGAAAGTATGAGTAGCATTCACCTATAACAAATTAAGATGAATGATACCTCACTTTGGAGGTACCAAAATTGGTGAACTAGGTAGCTTCAAGTTCAAACCTTTTGGTGTGCCTTCTAATGGAGGAAATGGAACAAACATGTCCCCAATGTAGACATACTAGTTCATGTCCTCCAAACTTGGTTCAGGTTGGATTGTGGGGGCTCTTGAAATCTCCTCATTTGATGGCTCAAATTTTTGCTCTGAATCAAGTACAACATGTGATGGCTCCTTTGAGATGGTGCTTGGTTTGTTGTCTAGACTTAAGTAGAAAAGCTCCAAGTCATCCCAAAAGGCAACTTCTTCTTGGTCATTCAAGACAATGCCAAATTCAACTCCATATGTGTTCAGATTGCATTGAAAGGAGTCATATGGCATTTCATCAATCCATCTAAGGCCCATCATGTCATATCTTTGTGGCTCTAGATCTGACCATTCCCCTTCATTCTTGAAGACATCGGTACTACCTTCAATAGACAACTCATCTTGGGATTGGTCAGCTTCCTCAACCTCACCTACAACTTCATCCTAAAACTCTGGAAGAGGCATAGGCTAGTTTATAACCACTACCTAATCAATGAATTCATGGTATAGTTGTTGCCATATCTCAACTTGATCCTCTTGCTCATTTGTGCCCTCTCCAACATGGTTAGCCAACTGATTGACTACATCAATCTCTACACCTTGATCATCTCCAACCATGCCAAATAGAAGCTCTTGGGACCAAACAAAACCCTCCTTACTCTTAGTTACATTCTGAATACATTCCTTCTTAATAATGAAGGCATCAGTATCACCTTTAGGCTCTAATTCCTCAAAGTCAAAATCATGCCATAGATGGTCCAAACCTGATTTCTCCTCCCTTGATGGCTCAAACTTGACTATAAGCTCATCCTCTATTCCTTGTAAAATAGTTTCTTCCTCCAAGAGGGAGATGGTAGGAGGGTGAAAATTTTCACCTTGATTATAGCTTGAGAGAGTGATTTTCCAGCTAGGGAATAGCTTCTTTAGTGGCTCTTGAGGGAGGGAGAAAGAGTCTTGGAACTCTTGTAGGGCAAGCTCATTGAGCTGAGCTAACCTCTAATTGTTACTTTATTTAACCATTGACTCATCCTTCTCTTGACTTGGCTCTTGGACCACCACATCTAGAATCTGTTCTTGAAACTTCACTTCTTGAATGGATCTCCATGAAGGAAAGGCTCTAAGCTTTTGAAGGGAAAGGAGTGGAGGCTGCAAGGCTCCTTATCTAACTTTAGGAATCACCACCTCCTTTTTCAGCCCACTACTCTGAATGGATTTCCAAGATGGAAAAGATAGAACCTCTTGAGGAGGGAGCGATGGAGGTTGAATGACCTTGGATTTACCTGGTTGCATAATTTGGCTCCAAGATGGGAAAGGTAGTGATTTTGCTTTGATCTTCTGAATCTACCTTTCCTCTTCCATCTTTGCCTTTAACTCCAACTTTATGATCTACTTTTCTATGTTCTCTTGAAATATATCCTCCTTAAGGTGGTCAAGAACAAAATAAGGCTCTTAAAAAGGGATGAAGTCTTGGACCCAAATAGCAAGTTGTTTCATAACAGGCACTTCATTTTTTTGACAACCCCCTTGGATAGATTTCCAAGAAGGAAAAGACTACAAAACATATGAGGAACTTGGAAGATTTGAAGGAGTACTTGAAATGGTCACTTGAGGAGGAATGGGCGACACATAAGAAGGCTGAGGCAATGTATACCTAGGCACCAAAGATTGGTGGGGCCCACCCTTCTATTCCTCAATTCCCTCTAGCTTGTCTTCAACACTCTAAATGTAACCGTATATATCCATTATGTCATCAATGAGGTTGTTCCAATTTGCTCTCTCAATAGAGGCCCATTCTACTTTTATTTGCTACAATGAATCCCTCACATAATGAATATGGTGAGTAGGGACATTTTGGCCATAACACTTTTATGAATGCAACTCTAGTGCATGATTATCAAGGCTCACTAAAGTTTGCCTAAGTGTTGGTATAGATGGCTCATGATAGGGCTGATAGGTCATTTGAGGGCCACTTGGCGGGAACACAAACATTATTAGCTTGATAAGTGTGTTGTTGAGATAGGGAATATGCATGTTGGTCAAAATATGGTTGATTATACATACTAAATATGTTGATTAGGCACTTGAACTGCTCAAACCAACTAATAAATACTCAGAGTCACCATTGATGTTTACAGAATACCTCTACAGGCTGGTACGTAGAAGGACAACATCAAAAATCCTTCCACTGCTTTGGACCTTAGTCCCACTAGGAGTGCTATAAACTATTATAGCACATAATTACACCCTTATGGGAGAGTTTTTCAAGCTCTCCCACTTCTGACTATAAGCATGGGAACAACCTCAGGATGTGGGTATCCTATGGTGAGGTTGAGCCTCTAGGATTTTTAAAGAGGCTAGGTACTCTTGGTGGATCACCTAAAACTAATGTTGAAATTAAACATCATAGGGAAAAGGGTTAGAAGGGAGATAAGGGCTCTTAAGAGGGCTCATCAGGTGACGCACCAAAAATAAATAGACACTCATCTATGCTTGAACCCACACTAGATCAGTCATGAGGTAACTTGGGCTTGCATGATCTCAGGGTCAAGCTAACACACACCAGAAGAGGTTCAGTTAGACCATTAATCTAAACCTATAAAACTTGAAAATACTTCAGAGAGGCAAGCAACAAGCTAATGGACTAGGAATAAACACATTCACAAACCCACCAAGCAACAAGCATACTAAATAACAAATTGAAAACAAGAAATAGACAAGGAAATCGAGTCTCATTACATTCAAGAGGTAGTTATTACAATACCTTGATAGGTTTTAGCCTGGTCAAAGGAGCATGCTTTTGTAAACGTCTCAATGGGCATTCATCTCCCAGCAAGATGACAAAAACTCTAAAAATTGGGAACCCTTTTAAATGGCTTGAAATCCCACATATAGAGAAGGGAAGAGAGAGAGAGAGAGAGAGAGAGAGAGAGAGAGAGAGAGAGAGAGAGAGGTCTATGTGGAAAGAGAAGAAGTCATTGATTGCTACTTTCATCCTCTTTCTTTCCATGAAAATGCATCATTCAAGATCTTCTCAAGCCCTCTTCGTGCATTGAAGTCTTTTTTTAGCACATTCAAAGGAGCCATGTTCTGAGCAATTGGATGTCACTTATGGTGTGGCTAGAATGATCTTTACATTAAAAACATCATGTTGATCCTCCCCTTTTGTGTGTCCTGTTAAAAAGGATGTGGGTCTCCATATGTGGAAACTCAAGCTGACCCATGTTACATTCATGTCGGATGGTTATTTATCAGAGATAATGGCCATTAATTTCACCTACCAACTCCTACTTACACCTGGACAAGACCTTTCTTATAGATGGAAAACCAATCTAAAGACATTGGCATTCCCATATCAATTTAACTCATGTCTATTTGAGCTTTACTTTTGTGAACCATTGATTCTCTACCAGTTGGAAATGTTCTTGGATCATCCTTCATCTGTTCCTTTGAAAGGTTAACCCCAGCTCCAACTTATGCCATGTGGCACCCTTTTATTCATTTGACTAGGCCTGATGTCTTCAGGTTCCTCCAGCTTAATGACTTTGGGTTTTCATGACTACTTTACTTATGAATTCTCCTAAGTCAAGTAGCTCTAAAATCTTGATTTGCACTTCACAGGGTAAATCAGGTTTTCTTAACTACTTGACTTATAAAAATCTATAAGTAAAGTCTTTGGAGAATCCTGACTTACACTATGTAGTGTAATTTAGGTTCTCTAAGCCTACTTACTCATCAGACTTGTCCAGCTATTCTACTTTAGACTTCTCCATATAAAAGTCTTTGGACTTCTTTTTTGGGCCTCCTTTTTGTGGGATTTCCTCAGACAATTTTCCCTAAGGAATTTTTTTGGGTTTCTTTTTTACATTATTTATCCTTAGAGATTATTTTTTTGAAGAAATTTCCCTTTGCTTATTTATTTATTTCTTCGGCCCTTTTCTTTCACCATTTCCCATGGGCAAAATGTTTGTGGTAATTCCCTTTAACTTTCTCGAAAGTGCCTTTCAGCAAATTGTCAAGTGGTCCTCCCAAAGGGAAACATACCCTTTGGGAATTTTGAAATGGTCCTCCCATTGAGAAAAGTGCCCTTCGGCACCTGAAAATGGTCTATCAAATTTTTTGAAAAGGTCCTTGCCGAAGGGAAAGAGACCCTTTGGCAAACTTGAAATGGTCCTCCTGAAGCTTGAAAAGGTCCTCTCAAATTTTTTGAAAATGCCCTTCATAACCTTTCTTTCGAACAATTTGTCTGAAAGAAATTTATCACTTGGAGACAGAAAAACCCAAAAAAGACTTGTCCAAAAGAAAATAACTCAAAGGAAAGAAATACTTGCTCTTATAAGGTCTAGAAGATGATCAATGACTTATTCCAAAAAAGGGAAGCCAAATAAAAGAACTTTACACAAGGCTTAGTCCTTTGGCTTGCTTTAAAACATTTTTGTTGGCCCCCTGAAGAATTCGCTCAAGCTTTATATGTGGGCCAAAAAATTGGCCAACAGTTCCACCTCATCAGATAATAGTAAACATACCTTCTTCCTCGCATACCAACAAGCCAATTCAAAACCAATCAATGTTTAGTCAATAACGTATTCATGTTGGACAATGGTAGGTGCTTAATCCCTAACAATCATCTATTTCCCAATAAGGATTTATGTAACAAGGAGGTTTTTATGTTTCTCAAGTACCTACGAGGTAATAATTGCCTTTTGTTTAAAATGTGTCGCTCATTCAGAGGTAGGGTCTTGGTTCACAAGTTCCCATTCAATAGCAAGGTTTGAGTAGTCAGCAACATATCCCTATTCAAATGCAATAGGCACAATATGGTTATATTCCTCCAACCCAACCTCAAAATCTTCCAAGTCAAACATTCATCACCAACCCTAACTAGAATATCACACAACCAAATATGCAATTTCAAAAAATATATCCTAATCCATGTATGTGTATTCTTGGTTCGTTTCCCAACCAATCCAATGTATATCAAATTCCCCCATCATACCCTGGTTAAAGTATTGCACTTGTGACCACCCAACAATCTACTTAGGCCAATATTCCCACAAGTTTCCTAGAGCAAGAGTTACAATAGATGAAGGATGCAATTACTGCTATCCAAGCAGGGAAACGGATTAAAAAGTTTAAATTAGATGATGTGTGTTCCTATCTTTTTAATATAGAGTATTTACATATTTTATTTCCTCCATGATATGAACCACCAAAGTTTGATAAATACAAGGGGAAAGGTGACACCAAATCCCATTTAACTAAGTTCTTTGTTGCTTGCCATCTAGTGGCATATAACGATATATACATGTTGTTATTTCCAAGGAGCTTAGCTAGACAAACCTTGGAGTGGTTCTTAAAGTTGCCAAACAATTCAATAACTAATTTTGATGATCTTTCTAATAATTTTGTGTAGCACTTTTCCTATAATCTCAAGCATGAGATTTCATTGGTCGACTTGATGCAAGCAAAACAAAAGGCCAATGACAGCTTCACAAGCTATCTATAGTGATGGAGAGCACTTTCAAGCTGATTTACTCACAGTTTACTAGATAAACAATTAGCCATTTTAGTCACTAAAAACTTACATAGTGAGATACCATGTCATCTAGAAATGTAGTGTGCGCATACATTTACAAAAATCATTGATAAGGGATTATTGATTGAGAGAGCACTCATTAATAAAGGAGTCATCAAACTTAACTCAACTAATCAAAACTAATGTACCAATCAGGGAAGCAACCAAAACCAAAATCTAATCCAAGCACAAACATCACAACTAGGATAGGCCAATAACTAAGAAAGACCCAAGCAATTTAACCGCAATAGAAATGTTATGAGAAATAGAGTAATTGAGTCACATCATGTCTAAATGATGCAAACATCATCTGCACCACCTTTTCAACTAACTCCTACCCAACAACCTCTTTAACCAATGTCCCAAGTGCAACAACCAAGACCTGCACAACAAATATAGCAGCCTTTACCATTGCAAGTTATTTCTCTAAGGAGAATGGTTCCTACATGTCATGTCTTTAGTGACCTTGGTGAGCCTATTGAGTCTGTATTTCATAAACTTGCCACTACTAATTTGATTAGTTGGCCTATACCAAATCATTATCCACAAGGCATTCCCTATCTTGATTGGTACCATGAAAATGAATTATGTGAATATCATCGAGTCAATGGGCATAATTTACGAAGATGTGTGCAAATCAAGCATTTGATTAAGAATATATTAAAAAATGGGAAGATAACATTGGATAACGATGCTTCCACCTCTAATTAGGCTCTTGGGATTTATCAAAACCCCTTTCCTCAATGTAACAACCAACAACAATAACAACACCAGCCCATTCAAAAACAAAATCAACAGTATAAAAATTAAAGGCTATACCAACAGAACTAACAAAATCAATAATAAAACTAACAATGTTAGAATAATGGACAAAACCAAGATCAAAATGGTAATAACCAACAAACCTACCATGTAGTTACACATGCCTACAACTAGGTTGTAGGTCATATTGTAGGGGGTAGCGTTAATACCATTTCCATCAATCCTAGACCGAGCACCAATCAATCTAGATCATTGTTAAATAATGTCACTCAGCCAAATTACATGGATAATCTTCTTTGACTTGAGACCACACATAGGTAAACTATAAAATAGGGTTTTCCACTTTTGGACCTTATATTGATGACTCATCCTTGCCCCGTGACCACATACAAGTGCATGACAGTTAAGACTCATCCTATCTGGTCCCACACCATTCCCACCATTTGTTAGCAATCATGATCTAGCATCTAATCCTGATTGTGCAATCACAACTTAGAGGTCAAGGATTACCATTCTAGGCCCACAGCCATCTACCACTTTGCCCATTATCCAACCAGTCATTCCACCTCAGAATAAGCCATTTACCACTTATTCAAAAAAGAAGCATGATATTGTGGAATAATTATAGAAGACACCAGCCTAGATCTCTATTTTAGATTTGTTGAGAATGTCGACAATCCACAAGAACATTTTGAAAGAGTTGTTAACCCAATCCACTGTTGCCAGTGACATATCCTCTGTTAAATTTCAAGCTTTGGTTGGACACTTAGCTCTAGCAAGACAAGTCACATTCAACCAAAGTGATATGTCTTTTCTTGGCCCACTCTATAATAATCCATTATACATATAAATTTGTATAAAGAGGCATAAAGTGAAATGTGTCCTTATAGAAAATTGATCAAGCCTCAACATAGTATTTCTAAAGCTTATCAAGCTTTTTGGGTACACAATGGCAAATCTCCAACCAAAAATGATAACTATCAAAGCCTATGATAATCAAGCGAGAGAATCACAAGGCACCATCAGCTTGCCAATTATCATTGGGCCTTTGACCCATGTTACACTTTTCCATGTGCTTGATCTTGATTTGTCATATAATATGCTTTTAGGTAGGCCTTGGTTATATGAGATTCATGTAGTCCCGTCAATGTTGTACCAATGTATCAAGTTCTCCCATTCAAGGATGGAGGTGAATATTCTAAGAGATGTGCAACCATATGAGCATTGTAAACATCTTGAGGCCAAGTTTCAAAACTACAATTACCAATATAGCATGAATCCAAGTTCCAAGTAGGATAAAGGAAAGGCCATACTTATTTATCCTCTAGAGTATAATTACATAGATCATAATACCTTGGATTCTCTTTCCCATGTGCCACCTCATGAAGCTTCCAATCATTTCACCATTTTAGATAATGGTCCAGGGGAATATGTGACCCATGATACCTTCCATATTGCTAATCTTCCTCAAAATTTAAAGACCTTTGGAAGACCTAAAGTTACCCCACACATGCATTGGCAATAAAAAGGTAAAAATAAGACACCTATCATGTTTATACCAGCATCTAGCCTGGAATCAAACCCTCTTAAAGGGGATGAATCATGGTTATACAATGATAACCAAGCTGATTATAATAAAAGTGCAAAATATCTTATTCCCAATAGGATCATGGAGAATCACGACTATGAAAGAAGAGGCTTCAGACTGAATCAACAAGAAACACTAGAGCCAATTTCAATGACCAAGTATAAAAGACCTTATGGACTTGGATTTAAACCACTTAGGGGTAACCCCACATATCTTATTCGTATTCCATCATCAATGACTAGTGATGAGGAAGTTGATAGGAAGTAGATTTTGATCATAGCCTCACCTTTGGTGACCTAGCTAAGACTAACTTGTTTGATAATAATGCCATTTGTACCCTTACCCCAGTCATTTGTCACAACCCATTGTCATTATACTAACCCCAACTGATAGATTGGGACCAACAAGAATATAATTTACTAATTAATGAGTTTCAAAATGATGAGGCATTTTGTGATTATTTAGGCCTTAGAGATAACATTTTGTTAGGAGATCATAAATCAGGATTCTCAATTACATTGGATCTTGGAGCCTATTTTAGAGAGCGGGTAAACACCCTTAGCCAAAAATAAATAAATAAAATATTGAGGTCCCCAAGTGAAAACCTCTTTTAGTTGCTTTTTGACCAGATAAAAAGTAAAGATAAAGGCCAGTCTAGTGGTGAAAACCTATTTTAGATGCCATTAGATGGGGGTGTTCATTCTTCTTCAAATTTAAATCAAGAGACCACTAACAATAAACTTGCCTATGGATCTGAGTTTAGTTTTAATCAAGTGTTTGATCAAATTCTTCAAGAATTTTTGACTAGTTTTATCACATGGCTAGATCTCCCCTTGGGGGACCAGATTCATCATGCCTAGGAGAAGTTGAAGAGCTAGACCTAATAGAGGACTATGATATAGCAGAATAGTTCAAGTCTTTGCCTACTATCATAGAAGATGGTTCAACCCTTCTAATCGAGGATATAATAGAGGTAAACATTGTCACTCCATTGAACCTAAAATAGATAAAATTAGGCATGTCCCTTACTGAGGAAGAATGTGAATTCTTTACAGCTTTATTGAGATAATTTGTAGATATCTTTACATGGGCTTATTCTGACATGCTAAGTTTAGACCTCGCCTTGATTTTACATCACCTTATGGTAAATCATGATGCCAAACTAGTTAAGTAAAATTTACGCAAGATGCATCCTTGCATTGTTGTATTCATAAAGAAAGAGTTGGAAAAACTCTTAAAAGTAGGATGTATTCACTCCATTTACTACTCATAATGGATATCTAATGTTGTACTTGTTAGCAAAAAGTATGAAAGAATCAGAACTTGTATTGATTTTTGAGACATAAACAAAGCTTGCCTTAAAGATGACTTTTTTTACCTAATATTCACATGATCGTCTACTCTACGGTGGGTTATGAAATGGTTTCACTCATGGATGGCTTTTCAAAATACAACCAGATCAGAATAGCACCAGAAGACCAACATAAAACAACATTCACCACTCCATGGGGAAAATTTTATTATCAGCCAATGTTATTTGGTCTTTAAAATGTTGGAGCCACATATCAAAGAGTCATGACCATCATTCAAAGAGTCATGACCATCATATTCCATGATATGATGCATGATATTGTTGAAGACTATGTTGATGACATACTAGGCAAATCAAAAACCAAGGTCAACCATCCAACAGTGTTATGTAAAATATTTGAAAGACTATGTAAGTACAAAGTTTGATTGAATCTAAATAAATGTGTATTTAGAGTAACATCCAAGAAATTACTTGGCTTCATTATGTCTCTCAGAGTCATTGAAGTCAATCCAACTAAAGTCCAAGCTATAATAGAGATGCTGCTACCAACCAATTTGAAGCAGCTCCACAGTTTTCAAGGAAAGGTCTAGTCAATATGACGCTTCATATTGCAGTTAGTAGATAAGTGTCATCCATTTACATATATTATAAAGAAGGGAGTTATTTTCCACTGGGATAATCACTACTAAGTATCTTTCCAATAGCTAAAAGATTACCTAGCAAATCCACCTGTTTCATTACCCCCTATGCCAAGAAAACCACTTTTGTTGTACTTATCAGCTATAGATAGTGCCTTGGGGGCACTTCTAGCTCAACATGATGATATAGGAAAAGAACATGTAGTATACTACTTAAGTCATACATTAGTCACATATGAACATAACTATATGCCTATTTAAAAACCTTGTCTAACCATGGTATTCATAGCTCAAAAATTGTGACACTACATGTTGAAGAATAAGACCATGGTCATTTCAAATGTAGATCCACTCAAGTATCTACTATATAAAACACCTTTATAGGATAGAATGGCCAAGTGGATCATGCTTCTTAATGAATTTGACATACAGTATGTCAATCAAAAGGTAATCAAGGGACAAATCCTTGTATAACAGCTTGTTGAAGCACCCCTTGTAGACATAGAGCCACTCACATTCTAATTTCCTAATGAATCCATCATGACCATCATTGATATACCTCTTAAAGAGTAGCATTGGAAGTTATATTTTGATGGATAATTTACTACACATAAATTAGGGCAAGCCTCTTATTTATTACACAGTAAGGGGATCTAATTCCCAAGTCTTTCAAAATCAATTTTCCTTACACCAATAACATGGCCAAATATGAAGCACTTGTTGTAGGTCTTCGATAAGTAGTACAATAGAACATATCTCATCTCAAGGTTTATGGTGATTCTCAGTTAATCATCAATCAAGTCGTAGACTATTTCTAGACTAAAGATGATAAGTTGGTTCCAAATAAGGCCATGGTTGACACTCTCAAAAATTAAATTATAGATATCTAGTTTGAGCACATACCAAGGGCTAGTAATATAACTATAGATGCCATAACTACTATTGGCTCGTTGATTCAACAAACTAAAAAAACTAGAGTATTAGTTCTTCATCGAGAATTTGTTAACACCAACTCATGAACGTTCAACCATTGTCATGATTTATGATATTTTTGGTCTTAATTCTATCTAGTTTCTGACCTTTATAACTATCTTCATGACCAAGTTTTACCACCTGACCTATGTCAAAAATAAACCAAAGCCTTCTTTCACCAAACCACTCACTATACCTTATTGGGATCCACCCTCTACCACCATAGTTTTGATGGAATTTTTCTTCATTATTTAACTTCAATAGAATCTACACTAGCATTATGAGAAGTACATGAAGGAGTATGTGCAACCCACTCTAGAAGGACAGTCCTATCAAAAAAGCTTTTAAGTACTGGTTATTATTGGCCCACGATGGATGCAAATGTAGCTACATATGTAAAGAAATGCAATAAATGTCAACAGCATGTCAATCTGATCCATACCCTCATAAAAACTCTAAAATTGATGTTGACGCCATAGTTATTGGCTATATGGGGACTCAACCTCAATGGGAAAATCAATCCTACATCTTCAAATGGCTATAAAAATATCCTTACCACCACTAAAAATTTCACTAAGTGGGTCGAAGCTATACCCCTCACTTATATGACTGGAAAGCAAATTTCCAAATTCATTTTCAACCATCTCATCTACTATTACAGTATACCTTCTGACATTATATCTGATAATAGAGGATCATTTAAAAACAAGGATGTTGATAAGCTATGTATTGAATACAACATCACATAATATTTTTCTATGGCATATTACCCTCAAGGTAATGGTCAAGTCGAGGCATCCAACAAAATAATTGCTAACATTCTCAAAAATATTGTCAATGATGTCAGTCACAATTAGCACCATCAAATATTTTGTGCCCTTTGGGCATATCGTACCAATCACTGTACTCCCACAGAAGCCACTCCTTACTTGTTTATGGTACAGAAGCCATCCTTCCTATTGAGGTTGAGTTACCTGCACTGTGCATATCTTTCAAACATGTCCTAGACGATCATGACTATTAAGTGTGATCTAGGAATTTGACTCAAGAGAGGATGGTTAGTATGGTGTTAGTTCTAAAATGAAAATAAAATGAAAGAAAAACACTAATAGCATAACATATTTAGGCCTAGACATTAGGGAGAGCTTAGTTAATAAAAATAAATGATAAACACAACTAAAAAGTAAGGAATAAAACATAAGAATTCTTTCACCTTCCTTAGATGCTCCAAATGCCTTTGTAGTGGTGGCTTGTTTGGCTTGTGCTCATGAAGTCCTTGGCAATGGAAGCTTGGCTACCTCCATCTCTCTTTGATACCTTTGGCTTGTGGCTTGGCTTGGCTTGGAATTAATTTGGCATGGTAACACTAGTTGTAATGACTCCTTGAAGATATTTGTGTAATATAACTTTGTACCAAAATAGCTTAGAAATGATGTTCTTGGCCTCTCTATTTATAGATTTTTGGATTTGATCAGAATCAACCTCAACCGTCCATCTCAAGATTTTGATGTGTGGTTGAGGATTAATTCAATTTTTGGAATTAATTTTGTAATTATCCTCATCATGGCATTGGAAGAAGGGGCAATTAAGAGGCATGGAGAGCATCATGGAAGGCATGGAGTGCATGAATCCTGATATTTGTGGCATTTATGGCCTAGGGATGTCTTCCCAAGAAATGAGGTCACTTGATGATCAAATATTCAATATTCATTTCCAAAAATAAGATTCAACAAGTTTCCATGGAATTATTGATTAGGTCTTGATTTGGGTTAATTAGCTCTTAAGCATGATTAAGCACTTTATGCACAAATTACTCAAATTAATCAAAATGCCTTGTTATTGGTCCAAAATTTGACTGGATTGAAATTGGAAGGCAATATCAGATACATTAGATCCATATTCCAATTTAGGATGTTACGAACAACAAATAACAAAGGTACGTGTCTTGTGCAGAAGATTTGATAGGAAAGAGAAATCCAAATCACTTAGGTGCAAAATTAGCATTTTGACTCAAAATGATCTGATCAAAGTTAGTTGACCCACAAATTGCATTGCCTTATTTATGGATACCCTAGCCAAAATTAGCACTTGAATATATTAGTTTCGCATCATTTAATATGTTTTAGTGTTTTTAGGCCAAATTGTGCATTTTGGATAGAAATTAGCCAAAATCTTGATTGGAGGTTATCAGTGACCAGTTTTAGGCGTCTACAGTTTGCCCCTGTTTGAGAAGATGTTGCAAACCATAGTTAAAGCAATGTCTTCTCAAATAATGAGAGATGGCCTATATGCCAAAAATAATATGGTTGAAGAACAAAGCTCTAAATGGTTTTGGGAAGCCTATGATGATGCCCCCTCGAGGGAGTGGCCGTCACATTTGTTGATGGGTGATCCCTCAAAAAGAAAAAAGAAAGATGGAATTAACCCGTGGTTGAGATTAATCCAAATAAGAAAATGCTTGCATGCATTGATGTAAAAAGGATGTTGATTTTCCCAAAGGTGGTTATAATCAGGAATAAAAGTCAAAATAATGATTTTTGCCCATATGCGATTATAATCATTAAGTAAACCTAGATTGACTAAAATTGATAGTACCCCAATTAGTGTTGATTAACAAGCATAACTCAAGGATATAACTTGGAATATAGATTAAAAATGAGTGGGTGAAAAGTGAAAAAATAGATGAATAGAAGAATAATATTGATTAGTGTGAATGATTCAGTTGTACGAATGATTCAGTTGTACCTATTAATGAGGAGATGCTTGTCTTGATTAGCAATGATACAACTAGAGTGGTCATTGGATTGATTTGATCAAGGGTGGGATGGAAGGATTTGCTAAGGTTCCAAGGAGAAATTTTTGCAACTCCATTGATTGTAGGCCTTCTTGAGGCTAATTTTTGTTGTAGAATGTGATGGTAGGCTTTATGATAGAACACCATGAAGACTTGGCCAAAATATGCATAAGGACTGACTCCCAATCCAATAAACACTTGAAAATAATGCACTAATGATAAAAGCCATGATGACAATGTTAATGTATGAATATGGGTAGACTTAAGAATAATGTGCATAAATAATCAATCAATGAACACGTATAGACTGAGTCAAGGCAACAATGTTGAAAGCAAACAAACAGGCAAGTGAATAAACAAACAAACAAATAAACAAATAAACAAACAACTTGAAATAAACAAACAAATAGAAATCCTCAAAATAAAATCAAAATAAAGCATCCTAACAATGACCATGCCCCAGTAAGGTGGATTGAGGATAACTAACTAGGCTTAGACAAGACAAATATTTTTCATTTTTGAAATGTTATAAATTTTTTTGGCATTTTGAGGTATCTTAACTCGATCGAGAATGATAAGATACCTGCTCACAAAATAACGAGAGTGTTTGTCTTAAGTTGCTCATAAAATGGTGAGAGCGTATGGAAAGGGGGACTGAGGTGACCTCAACATGAATTGAGCATGACCCACATCGTCCTGAAATGACCTCAAGTCATAATAATTCCATCCACACAAAAAGGTAGGGAAAAACCAACTAGGTCCCAATAAGTTCTCAAATCCGATAAATGGCCAGTCAAATGAAAATAATAATGACAAGGAGATGCAATAATGCATTGTAAACAAGTGTTGCCTCTATTTTGCCCATAGACAATTATAACTAGGAGACAATGATATAGGTCAATGATACTAATTTTCTCATTGGTAGTTATAATTAATAGCAAGACTGGTGAAATACTAATTTGCCCATAGGCGATTATAATCAAGCTCACATAAACAAATGTGGATATAGGATGAAAGATATCTTGTCAGATCAACTGTCACACTGCTTTCATAGACTATCATTATAAACATAGATTGGATTGATTATTGAAACTTTAGTAGAATCCTCTCACAATAGGTGTAGGAAGAACCAAACGAACCAAGATCAAAATAGGATTGGGTAGGATGACTAAAAAAAGCTTTGGTTTAGATAGGAATGGAATGATAGGATGGCATGGTCTTGCTAAAGATAATGATGGTTTTATAAAATGATAAGAGGGTTGCCCCTAAGTGATGGGGTGAATGGTAGGATATGTGATAATGTCAAATAGGCATATGTAACAATGGCAATGGCATGGAAATGAAATGGTATAGTACATATTTTTGTCCTGAGTGTGGTTTTTGATTTTGTTTTTCTTACTGATGGGGAGATGCACGTCCTAATCAATAAATGATACAAACAAAATACTTGATCATGTTAATTGTTAGCCCACACCTCATCTAAATAACTTCTTTATAAAAAATGGCCTACGGATTTGGATTTTGAGAATGTTGTTATGATCTTCATTTGTCATTGATTTTGATTCCTTCAAACATCGAGACAAAGTATCTTTGTAGCCTCTACAATGGAAAGTACAACCATGGATGGTAAATAAGGACAAATAATGGATGGTAGGTTTGATTTTGAAATGGAATGGTTGATGATAATAGAATGTATAATGGTGGAGAAACAAATGAAGATCAGGACTTTCTATCACACATAATGTTGTTGATGCTAGATTTAACATAACTTTAGTTGTGGAGGGGTTGAAGATTTATTCTCTCGATAAGACCACCAGACTTTTCTATTGTTTGATCTTGAGAGTAGCTACCATCTGATTAGGTTGTAGATTGGAAGCTATTTTGATTTGATCTTTGATTTTGTTTTCATCAAGTAGTGAAGAACTTTTATGCTCAGTTATTTGTGCCTCAAAGAGGTTTTTACCAATGAAGTTGTCTTGATTGTCTCATAGTGCCTTCAATAAGGTTTCACTAAGGAATGTTGAATTTTGACTTTGATTGTCTTCTAGCGCTTTCGAAAAAGTTTCACTAGAAGATGTTGAGTTCTAACTTGGATTGTCCCCTAGTACCTTCAAAAAGGTTTTACTAGGAGTGTTCTTTTGCTACATGAATGTTGTCTTGGCCTCCTTGCTCTTCTTCAACTGCTATGTCACCATGCATACAATTCAACAAAGTGTGATTCTGTCAATCCCAATCAACACTTATCAGATATGTAATGTCAATAATATGGCTATTTTGGTTTATGGTAATGCCATGTGGAATGGTAATGAAATGGGGGGATGATGCACAATCCTCGTAGAAGATACTAGGATAACTTGCGTCAAAGTTGAAGTACCCATCCTCAAAAATTGTAGAAAGATAATAAATGTATTTAAATTAATCTATGAGGCATGTGTAACTAATGTTATAATAACCATGAACATATTCTTTATCTGAATCTGATTCTAACACAAGGGACTCTAAATCTGATGTTGAGACTAATGTTGATTCAGATTCTCATTTTGATGTTAAATTTGATGTCGGTCCAAGAGTAAAACCTAACTCTAACTTTGATTCTTCATCTGATGGGTACTCTATTATAATGATGTCTTGTTGAATATTTGGTATTAGATAAGTAACAACCTATAACAGCATGATGGGATCCATAAAGACTGGTTTGTCAAAGTGAGACTCCTTTAGGATGGGAAAAAGGTTAAGAGATAACTCCTTAGAGACTAGCTTGTCAATAGGAGGCTCTTGAAAAATAGGCACATGGTCAAGGTAATGATTTGCCCAAAGGTAGTTATAATCACTAAAAAGTGACTCAGAAAAGACTGGCTCATCAAAGTGAGACTCCTTGACAATTAGTATGGGATCAATAGGTAATTTATCATAGGTTTACTTATCATAAATGGTTGATTCAACAAAGACATCTCAGATTGATTGGTTCTCTTGGCCTTGGTTTCCAATGAGTTGGAAAATTCCAGTTTTGAACATAGCTTGGTCTTTGAATGATTGGATCGGTTGACGTTTTGTTGGGATTTGTACTAGATGAAGAATGACTCATGGTTGGATAATGGTAGGGCCTTGGGGAGCATGATTGTTTACATGAGCCAAAGTATTAATTCTTGAGATGGTAACAATAGGCCATTGTGGGGCTTGATTGCTCACATAAGCCAAAGGACTAGGTCTTGGAATGGTAATGCTATTCCTTGGATATTGTAAAGCGTGATAACTCGCATAATCCAGAAAATGGTTAGGGATAACTAATGATCCAATAATAAAAGGATTGCATAGAACTTGATTATGTACACAAGCCAAAGCATCTAAGTCCTCCTGATAAACCATATCATCCCAATCACAAGTGGGATCATAAGTTGGTTCTTGACTTTGTTTTGTGTACTGATTGTTGAAAATAGGGTATGGATTTATATCCCAAACAACATTATCTATAGTTGGGTCTTTAAAGTCCTCTTCACAAGCCTCTTCATACCAATCAAGGTCTCGAGTTAGATTGTAAGTTATTTCATGACTTTATTCCCACGAATGATTAATATGAAGTGGATAGAAATCTGTCTCATAAACCATATTAGCATCATTGGGGTCTAGACTAAAGCCATAAAGTCATTTTGTGTAGCCATTCTATCGTAATTTATATTTTAAGTGACTCCACCATAAGTGTAGTGAGACATATCTGTGTAAATGATGAAAGCTCTGAAACAAAAAGGCTTAGAGTTCCACAAACTTTGAAAAACTATGTCTAAAGGATAAATGGTTCAAGCTTGGTCTAACTTGGTCGAAGGGGTGGAGTTGTATCTCCAATATGGTATGAAAGTGGAGATGTATCTCCAAAATGATTTGTGTTAAGACTTAGAATAAAACAATCTAACATCAAATGTCTAATGTCAAATGTCATATGTACAAAAGGTCAAGTGTCTGCATAAAAACCAGCATGTCAAAGGTTTAAGTCAGTGTTTCAAACAAGGTCTAAACTAGGAAAGGGAAAAGTTGAGTTGCTAAGTATTTTGTCCAAATGTGGAGTTAAAATCTAGGCTCAAACAAATAGGCATGATGTGATTTGATTTAATCTAACAAGTTTGGAAACAACTTTGACATAGACTCGACACACAGAATTAAATATAAACATGATTAATTGGCATAAGGCATAAGACAAAAGGCTCTTTGATAAAGGATGTGTTATCCTAAATAAAATCACAAACAATGATGAGGATAGGATTTTAAAACAAACCATCAATAGTTTTCAAATTTGGGTAATTGATTAACTGAAGTTATGAACCCAAAAGAGAGATATGTGTATCAACCCCACAAATTAAGGCCTAAATAGAAATAAATCAATGTTTGAATCCAAAATTAACAAGGCTAATTGAAAACTCAATGTTGAAAACTAGGATTTGACCAAATAATTTAGACAAGATTGGACAGCATGATAGCACAAGACAAAGGTCCAAATGGTATACATGACATGGTTGGAAACAAATGGTTTTTGGTGCAAGGTAAACTAGTCTTGAAACAAATTGAGAAGCCTAATGACATAAGCATGCTCAAATGATGTGATCAATGCTATGTTTCAAAAGACTCAAAGGCATAAATGGTTTGACATGATTTGGTCAGCATAACACTACCCTCCTCAACTTAAATGGCACACACACAAACAAGTATAAAAAATTTCAAGGCACAAGTGTGGTGTAAAACACCCAACATAACGCCTCTTTAGACAAAAGAGTGACATATAGACAAATTGATTTTGACATGGCTTATATACAAAAAAATAAGTTTTAGTCTCAAAAACATACCAAATGAGAAAATGATCAAAATACTCTAAGTATAACCATCCAAAGCCTAGCAAGGGTATGGCATGTGGAGTTGACTAAACTATCAAGTTTTGAATGTTTTTAGGGGAATCAATTGCATAATGAATTTTACGTCAAACGATACAAAAGACAAGTAAGGAAATTGGGTGATTGTGGCATTGGCTAGTTGTAAAAAGGTCTAGTTAATTTTAGAACCACTACATCCTGACATTCGCTTAGTGTAGTGCGATATCCAAATGCAGATATGTCCTGTGTGTAACTCCAAAGGAGTAAGTGAAGTCAATGCTGGGAGGTGAAACCTTAGGTCAAAGCTTCCTTAAAGAACTCATGGGAGGTAATGACATCCCCCTCGTAAGCCAAGATGTATAAAAATAAATAAAACATGAAATAGAAAGACTTTAGGGTCATTTTCAAGGTCACCCAAACTTTGACAAGTTTTTGGGGAGTGCTTTAGATGACTTTCTTTCTAAGCCTTGGACTAAGCTATTTGAAATAGGAATGATACTTTTGATTCCAAGGGTTCCCTATAGGGGACAAATGGAAGAGCATACATGCAACATTCCTCTTTTTGCCAAACAAAGATTTGACTAAACAACTATTGTAAACAAAAATTGACAAGTGTGTTTAATTTTAAGTCCAAATGAAATTGAGGAGGTGTTCATTTGACCCCTTGGTCTTAGTTACAAACTTTGAAAGAATTCACCAAAAACATCTAAGTTCTTTGTTAAACACCAAAAATAAGGTTCCTAATTGATTTTTAAGCATGAAAAAAGGTGATTTAAACATGTTTTGAGCAAATATCTAGTTTGGTCTTGTAGCAAAATTATTAGCATGTCCCTTAGCTTTGAAGCTCTTTTTAGCTTAAAACAATGAACTTTGAAAAATTAGCTCTCAGGTCTATGTTTTTGGAAAAACACAGTGACTGACGTTAGTCAATACCACCGATGTCAGTTACTTTGGCTAACGGAGATCTAATCGATGTCGATTAAGCAGGTAACCAATGTTGGTATTCTTGTCAACATCGATTACTGTGTAAAAACTGTGGTAAACAAAAATAGCCAAATAAAGTTATAAAATCAATTTGCAAGAGTTTTAAAGGCTCAAATAAATATTTTAGAGTTGAAAAATGATCTCCTTCATGTGTAGGATGTGTCTCATCCCACTAGGCATGCCATATGTGATCTAGGAATTTGACTCAAGAGAGGATGGTTAGTATGGTGTTAGTTCCAAAATGAAAACAAAATGAAAGAAACACACTAATAGCATAACATCTATAGGTCTAGACACTAGGGATATCTTAGTTAACAAAAAACAAATAACAAACACAACTAAAAACTAAGAAATAAAACACAAGAATTCCATCACCTTCTTTGCATGCTCCAAATGCCTTTATAGTGGTGGCTTGTTCGGCTTGTGCTCATGAAGTCCTTGGCAATGGAAACTTGGCTACCTCCATCTCTCCTTGGCACCTTTGGCTTGTCACTTGGCTTGGCTTGGAATCAATTTGGCATGGTAACACTAGTTGCAATGACTCCTTGAAGATATTCGTGCATTATAAGTTTGCACCAAAATAGCTTAGAAATGATGTTTTTGGCCTCTCAATTTATAGATTTTTGGATTTAATCAGAATCAACCTCAACCATCCATCTCAAAATTGAGATGTGTGGTTGAGGATTCATTAAATTTTTGGAATTGAGTTTGTAATTATCCTCATCATGGAATTGGAAGAAGGGGCAATTAAGAGACATGGAGGGTATCATGGAAGGCATTGATGAGGCATGGAGGGCATGAATCCTAATATTTGTGGCATTTATGGCCTAAGGATGTCTTTCCAAGAAATGAGGTCACTTGATGATGCATATATTCAATATTCATTTCCAAAAATAAATTTTCAACAAGTTTCCATGGAATTTTTGATTAGGCCTTAATTTGGGTTAATTAGCTCTTAAGCATGATTAAGCACTTTGTGCATAAATTACTCAAATTTAGAATGCCTTGTTATTAGTCCAAAATTTGATTGGATTGGAATTGGAAGGTAATGTTAGATGTGTTGGATTCATATTCCCATTTAGTATGTTACCAACAACAAATAACAAAGGTACATTTCTTGTGCAGAAGATTTGATAGGAAAGAGCAATCCAAAGCACCGAGGTGCAAAATTGGCATTTTGACTCAGAATGATCTTATCAAAGTTAACTCACCCACAAATTGCATTTCCCCATTTAGAGATACCCTAGCCAAAATTGGTACTTGAATATGTCAGTTTCACATCATTTAGCATGTTTTAGTGTTTTTAAGCCAAATTGTGCATTTTGGATGAAAATTGGCCAAAAGCTTGATTGGAGGTTATCAGTGGCCAGTTTTAGGTGTCTATATCGAATAGCTCATCTACAAGAACTAGACCTCATTTTTGAAAAATGTACAGCTACACTCAATAATATTCAGGCATGTGAGAACCGACTCAAAGGCCACTATGATTAGCACGTCAAGTATAGAACATTTGAACTTGGTGATCTTGTTCTTAAAGAAAACTAAAAGAATACCATGGCCAAGAAAAATCATAAAGGTAAATTCAAACCAAATTGGATAGGTCCTTTCATCATTATTATAGATTATGGATCAAGAACATACGAGCTCGCCACACCAAACAAAGATGAACTCCCTGAGTCAATGAATATTATTCACCTCAAGCAGTACTATGATTGAGCACTATGGTGTATTGTCTATAAGGACCATTTTAGTTGTGCCATTTTATCACTATTCTTCTTTATATGAATACCATTCTTATTAGTCCTCTTAGCCTTATCCATTTTACCATTCTGTTCTATCGACCAACCATATTTTGAATCCTATCTACCTAGCCCATTTGACCTTAGTTTTGCCATTGGTTACGCATTTTTAGCACCAATGATTCTGATTAGTTATAGTAGTTGTTTTGAGCATTCCAAACAAAGATAGTATTTTAGAGTAGTATCATAGAAGTTTTGATAGTTGCATCCTTTGTTTGTTGTTCTTTTTTTTATCACCGGTCTTGCTATTAATTATAACCACCTATGGCCAACTTAGTACCATTGATCTATGTCATTATGTCCTAGTTATAACTACCTATGGGCAAACTAGGGGCAATATTTATTTCTTGAGTCTTGACATACCAACTTGTCATTGCCTATGTCGTATTATGTCTTTATACCAACTATGCATATTTTGTTTGAATTAACTACTACACTAGTTGAATTCCTTTATTGTAGGGCAAAACTATAATGACTTGAGGTTCTACTCTAGGACTATGTAGGCAGTGATCGATACTTGTTGAGGTTAGCTTAGTCACCCTTTCCACCCACACTCTCACCATTTTATGAGCAACCTAAGCCATGCACTTGCCATTTTGTGAGCTTGAACTGTTTTAGTATCTTGTCATTATTGATTGAGTTGAGATACTCTAAAATTCCAAAAACATTTGTAAAATCGTTAGAAAACCAAAAAACATTGACCACTTCCTTGCCTTAAGGATCTCAGAAACCCTTACTAAGTCACAAGAAAATCACTTATTCCTTAGTTTTCTTATTCATTTTGGATTTTTCTCTCATGCACTTGCCATTTTGCAATACCATTCCTATTCTTCTATTACATCTATTATGTTGTTTCCATTAGTTGTCATTTTCTTCCCATTTCCTGGGAGAACTACATTTGTCTTAAAGTTTTTATTGGATATTACATCCATGGAACTATGTAGGTAGCATCCACTTGCCTAGTGCATATGGAGACAACTCAGCCACCGCCTTCCTTTTTTTGTATTCCCCCATTATGTTAGTTTGTTAAGTTATCACCTATTTTCTAGGGTTAATGTTCGTATGGCTTACATTAATTTGTATGTTTCTTTGTTGTTTTGTTTATATGCCTTTTTGTTTGATTTCTATAATTTTGCCCTGATTTCAGTCTGTGTATTCATTGGATGATTCCTTACTTGCACTTACACTTGAATCCATCCATATTTATGTGTTTACATTATCATCATGGTTTTTATCATTGGTGCATTATTTTCTATTGAGTATTGGATTTCAAGAGTCAGTCCTTATGCATATTTCAGCCAAGTCCTCATGATGGTATACCATGATGCCTACCATCACATGTTATAACAAACCTTAGCTTTAGGAAGTCTATTTAGTAATGGCGGCATCGACATCTCTTCAGCACTAACATCTCGATTCAATCCCAATCATATCCTACACAGACCAATTAAATAATGAAATAATTTCAAACTTTGTTTAGTTCGAATGAGCATCTCCCTACTGACAAGTTATCCCAATTCATCTTTATCCTTTGGATCAAATTATCCTCATCATTAGCCAAATCAATCATGTTTGCCATAATCGGGGTCCATTGATTATAACCACCTATAGGAAAATCATTATGTTGTCACCCCTTTACTCTTTTCTACCCATACAAGGGCATGTTGTTATCTTATTTGTCTATCCTAACTAGGGTAGCTCCATATTCTTAATGATTATAACCACTTTTGGGCAAATCATTGTGTTTTCATGCCACGTTATCACTATCAGGATACACTACTTATAAATACCTTTAAGTAAATAATTGTACACCATCTCACTTGCATTCTCAATGATTTTGAATACTTTTTCAATATCATTGTGTTATCATCCCATCATTTTCTTTTCTTTGGTCACCTCATCTCCATTCTTTACTTTGAGGGACCATTTACCGACCTACTTGTGCCAACCATTCCCTCGAGGGGGCATCACATAGTTAGTTCATCATCATTAAAGTTTTAGGCATATAGGACTTTTTCATTATTTGAGAAGATGTTACTATGCCTATAGCTTGCAATGCCTTTCCAAATAGGGTCAAACTATAGACACCTAAATCTTGCCACCAATAACCTCCAACCAAACTTTTGACCAATTCTTACCAAAATGCACAATTTGACCTAAAAACACTAAAACACATTAAATAAGTTGAAATTTATATATTTAAGTGCCAATTTTGGCCAAATTATCATTAAATGGGGCAATGTAATTTATGGGCCAGCTAACTTTGATCAAATCGTTTTGAGTCAAAATGCTAATTTTGCACTTGGGTGCATTGGATTGCTCTTTTTTGTCAAATTTATTACATAAGACATGTGCCTTTTTTATTTGGTGTTGACATCATCCTAAATTGGATAATAGATTCAATGAATCTGACATCGACTTGCAATTCTAATCCAGTCAAATTTTAGACCAATAACAAGGCATTCTAATCAATTTGAGTACTTTGTGCACAAAGTGCTTAATCATGCATAAGAGCTAATTAAACCAAATCAGGGCTTAACTAAAAATTCCATGGAAACTTGTTGAATACTTATTTTTAGAAATGAATATTGAATATATGCATCATCATATGACCTCATTTCTTGGGAAGGCATCCCTAGGTCATAAATGCCACAAATATCAGGATTCATGCCTCCCATGCCTCATCAAAGCCCTTCCATGCCTATTCAATGCCACTCTATCCCAAATATTAATGGGGATATTTGTAGAATGAATTTAATATTTATATTTATCCATGGCCGCACATATCAATCATAAGATGGATGGTCATGATTGATCCTCAAACCATTCCAAAAGTCTATAAATAGCAAGCCTTAAATTCATAATTCTAAGCTCTCACATGCCAAAGTTATAATGTTGAATTGATTCCAAAGCTTCATCCAAATTAGTGTTATAATGCTAAAATATTGAGCCAATCCAAGCCATAGCCACATAAGGTGCCATGGAGAGATGGAGGTAGCCAATCTTTTATTGATACAGACTTCATGAGCACAAAGCTGAGCAAACCACTACAACAAGCATTTTGGAGCATCTAAAGAAGGTAAAGGAAGGTTTCTTTAATTTTTTAGTTGTGTTTACATTTTGTTTTATTAACTAATCTCTCCCTAGTAACTAGGCCTAGAGATTTTATACTAGTGCATTTATTTCATTTTGTTTTCACTTTGGAACTAACACAATACTAACCATCCTCTCTCAAGTCAAATTCCTAGTTATGCTAGTGAGCACGAAGGGACTAAACCCTCCCATGTTTCCCATTAATATTTATCCTACAATGCATTTTTTATCCATACATACCAAAGGTATATCTGAGACCATCTAGACAACCTTGTAAAACTTTAGCTTAAGACCATTGGCTGTAAGTAATTTTGTAGTGCGAGAGAAACCAACATCCCCCAAGACTTCATGATGTACCACTTGAAGTGAGGGTTGAGTGAAATCAATATGTCATCACTTCAATTAAGGTAGTTACATGGACCAAAATCATGTTGCAAACCTATCTTACCACTAAAAATAGGGATTGTTCTTTATGAGTGTCTTGATTTATTGATTATTATGACCTGTATTAATTACAACCTTTGAACAACATCAAACCAAATCAAATCAAATCATGTCCAAACATTGTCATATTTAATTTGTGTGGTGACATGTTACTTTGCCCAATTTTTAGGTCATATTTATCCCATCTTAGTGTTATGTTGGTTGATTTTACCATTACATTGTCCATGTGGTATCGTTAGGCTGCCCATTTGAAAATCAAAGCAAAATTAGATTCGTTCTTGAACCACAATCTAATTCTGATTAGGTTCATTTTTAACCACATTTAATTCTAATTTTAAATTGGTCAACTTTTTAAAATTTAACCAAAGTCAATCATTTGATGTCAAACCCTTGAAATTCAAACTAAGTCAACATTTGACCAAAGTCAACTTTAAAGACACATTTTGGAACAACATTGAATCAGGTCTATTTTGATCAAATCCAATTATTTAGAATCAATCACAATCCAGTTCAAATTTATTCTTGTCTTCTCATTTAATCTACTGCACCAGTAATTTTAGAATGACAAAGCCATATCATCTATCCTTTATTTCATTTAAATTGCATTCAAGTCCATTCCACCCTCTTTGGGTTAATTCCAATCAAGCAAATTTGCCCTCTTTGGGGCCATTTCAATCAAAATAATCTACCCTCTTTAGGGCCAATTACTTCCAATACAATCCCCTTGCATGTATCCTTTTTTGGGGGCATTAGTCCAAGGTTAATCCAAGTCATGGCATTTTACGATTCTAAACTTGCCATTGATTACCTCACCTAGTTTAACCAATAGCTAATCCACCTTATATATACTATTGATGTTTAATCCATTAGTCTAAAAGCCAATCTGACATTTGAACCACAAATAAATCAATTGTTTCCATTCTAAGGGACATTATCTATTGAATACCCAAGTATGTCCAAGTCTGATAACTCATCAATCAAGGTATGTCATGATCCCCTTCTCAAGCACAATCAAATTTGTCAACTTCCAAGTCAATGTCAAGACAATCAACCCATTGTTGACATTTTGTTAAATCACACATCTTTGACCAAACCAAAACCATTGTTAGTGTCATTGTAATATTTTTATTCCATTATATGGTTTTTCCTACATATGTTATTTAACTTTCTTAGATGTCATATTAGGTCATTACAAAAATATGGCTTAACCCATTTTCTAATTTTGATTTATTTTTTACTTCTCTATATAATGTACCTTTCCTAATGTTATTTGTCTAATGTTGATAATGTAACTTATTTTTTCTCATGTTTGATTTCACTTCTATAATAAATTATCTCTTTTACATATTTTATTTTGCATGTTTCAAAGATTTATTTATTCGTGTCATTCCAATCACGATCCTTAATTGTGGCCCACTTCAACATGGTATCAGAGTGATTCTAGTAGTTGAATGTCATAGTTGTTGCTGTGATGTCTTGAGTATTTTAGCTCGCATGTCACATATCTAGCATTTTTTGACCAGGCATATTGTAGATTCACCATTTCTCATATTTTACTATTTTTCTAGGGTCCTTTATTGATCCAAATTTAGAAAAATAATAAGGGAAAAGTTATTTTTTTACATATCATCATTTGTTTTCTATTTTTTTATTAAAAAAGGCTTGTCATTAGATTTAGAAGGTACCAAAACCTTAGGATTGGCTACAAACATGACCTAGTTTCGTGACAATAGATTTCAACATTTTTGTAGGGTTTGAAGGGGTTTCTTTGAATCCACACAAATGCATATAATCAAGAGACTTGTAGGAAAATTATCTTTGGGTTTTTTTGGGTTTCTCAATAAATTTAGTGGGTTATTTTTTATTTTTTCATTATATTATTGGATCTAATATTTTTGACAATTTTCAAGACTTGGCAGAATTTTACCCCTACATGGACATATAGCATATTATGACCCTTTGTTGGACATTATGTGGATCCTTACCCATCCCTATGCACTTAATGTATTTTAAATGCTCAATAGACATTTTTCCTTACTTGGACAACACTTAGAATCTAAGCCCTACCCAAACATGCATCAAAATCTAAGCCCTGCTTAGATAAGCATCAGAACCATATCCCTACTCAGATATTAGGTAAAACCCAAGCCCTGCTTGGATAGTGAGTAGATCCTGAGTTCTATGCAAACACATTGGTTTCCACCCACCTCCATTTTTTCCACTCTTAGATTTTTCCCACTCGCATTTTCATACTCTAATTTCTACCACTCCCCATTTATGCCACTCCTAACTTATGTCACTCCAAGATTCTACCACCTCCAATTTGTGCCTCTTCTAAATTTTGACACTCTCTTATTTTCACATAATGACATACGCACACACACATCAAATTCAAGCTAGCAAGGGGTGACACTATTCATTATGAAAGTTGAAAAGTGGCATCCCTCCCCCACTCATCCTAGGGATTTATCCCCTGGTCATATGGGATTTTAGCCCTTAGTCACTACCAACCCAAGAGGTTTTAATCTTCGCTTGAAAAGTTGGGTCTAATTTTTTACAAACCCTATTTATATTTTGCAATGTAGAGTTTTTTTAAAAGAACTTCAAACTCCCATAATGTTTAGTAGGAAACTCTTTTTCATGCATCAGTTTTTTTAGAAATGTACATTTTTTTAAGCTATACACATTAAAGCTATTCTTAGGCCTTATAAAATTAAACCTCCGTAAGTTTAGTGGGGGTTAATTTCCTTGTTTCTTTCACACTATTAGTTCTACATATACTACCTTTCTACACTATGTATCAAAATTTAGTTTTGCTTCTTACACCATTCAACTATCATGAGTGGAAAATCAAAGTAAAAATATTCTTGAGGAGCAAAGGTTTACATCAAATCATAATGGGTACCAAAATAGAACCAACACCTGATGTAGGGAAGGTGAAGTGGTTTAACAGATGTGATGAGGTCAATGATCTATTATATCTATTAATGTCTCCCAACTTGTTCTTTCACATTGAATCTATAAATACTTCTAATGACATTTGAACCATTTTGTAAAAACTCTTTGAGAAACATGATGTAATGAGGGGTCATGAGCTATAGAATGAACTCATTAGTTTGAGTCCAGGTAACTTTGACACTATACATGACCTTTTCACCAAATTTAAAACACTCAAATTTCATTTGAAACTAAGAGATATTGATAAAAATGATGAACAATTAATTATTTCAATCCTTACCAAATTTGGTTCTAACTATTTTGTCTTCATTTTTACCTTCCACTCCACCAAGCATGCCCTTGGAGCTACATGGACCATGTCATCCTTGGATGATTTTGTTGTTGACTTAACTTAAGATGAAGACAAGCTTATTTAGATGGGTAGACTGAAGTCCTCTAAATCACATGCCTTAATTGTGAGTCATGGCAAAAAGAAGGCTTCCCACATTAAGGAGAAGAAACAAAATAAGAATATCCATGAGAAAATAAATGGTCAATAAACTGATGATAAGTCTAAAGAATCAATTGAGTCTTCCTCTTTAGGTGGGAAACCCAAGAAAGAGAGTCTCACATGTGATTATTATAAGAAAATTGGGCATGATGAAACTAAATGTATGAAGAAGCATATTGATCAACTGATAAAGATGATTGATAAAAACAACATCAACCTCTTTGATTCAGTCAAATAGATTTCATCATCAAAGGAGTCTTCCAAGTCTAAAGACAATAGTAAGGACAAAGGGCAAGGCTCTTGTTACAATAGCATCCCAGACTTCCACATGGGTAATTGATTGTAGTGCTTCACACCACATGACATCATCACATGATTTTTCTCATCCTTGGAGCCTTGTTCTATGCCTTTTATTTTTTAGGTGACGACACTTCTACAAAAGTTAGTGGGAGAGGGTTTGCTGATGTGAGTGATAGAACATTTCAAGATGTTCTATTTTTTCCCTCATTATCAACTTATCTCCTATCTATTTATTAAATCACTCACACTAAGTCAAAAAATAAAGTCGAGTTAAAACTTAAGTTTTTGGTTATTAGGGAATGCATAGTGAGGCTACAGTTGTAGTTGGGAAAGCAGATCACTAGTCATGATTACACACTTTCTCACATTTTACTCATGATCAACCATCTAGTACTCTTCCCACTCATATAGATGGGATGAGTAAATTATGACATGAATGATTCAATCATCTTAATTATCGCTACCTAGAGCAACTCAATCATAATGACATGGTTTCAAGGTTGTCTCTATTCATTTTTATTATGGCATTCACCAAGGTTGTATACTTGGTAAGAATTCTAAAGAGAAGTATGACAAAATAAAACCATGAAAAGCTACATAGGTTTTGGAGTTAGTCTATTATGATATTTATGGTCCTTTTCCACAACTTTCATTTAGAAAGACTAGATATATTATTACCTTCATTAATGATTTTTCAAGGTATACATAGGTATATTTTCTTAAGTAGAAGTCTAAAGTCTTTGATCACTTTCAAGACTTCAAGGCTCTTGTATAAAAATAGTTAGGTAAATCCATCAAGATTTTGTGCATAGACAATGGTGGTGAGTATGTCAACCATCATTTTGAACAATTCTAAACTTCATAAGGGATTGAACTATAACACATAGTTTCATATAGTCCTCAATAGAATGGTGTTACATAATGTAAGAATAGGTCATTTAAGGAAATGGTAAATTATATGCTACACTTTAAATCTTCTGCACCTCAATATTGGTTTGAGGCTGTCAGCCACACTTGTTATATCCAAAATTGTGTTCCTCATAAATTATTAAAGTGGTCAATACTTTTGAAGCATGGAGAATTCATAAACCCATAGTTAAGAACTTTCAAGTGTTTGGATCTTTTGATATGGCTCACATTCCTAAGAATAAATGTAAGGCAATGGAACCTCAGAGTCAACTTTGCATCTTCATTGAATATTTTGAGGGTGTTAATGAATACAGGATTCTCCATCCCACCACTCATGAGTTTTTCATTGAGAGAAGTATTCATTTTCAAGAGGGTTATTCAAACTCCATACTTGACACTTATCACTCTTCTTGGACTCGCTGGGATTTGATGATAGTTTTGATGATTTAGATCTGCCTAAGTAACTTCCTAATGATCTAAATTATTATTGTAGTTTTCTTGATGAGATTAGTGATGGGGAATCCCATCCTCCTTCTCCTAAACTATCTTTATAAGATAGAGAATCTCCTCTTGACTCTCTAACCTTTAGGCCTCTTTTGGATATATAGACATTATAAAGTGTTGACCATTGGGTTAGAGATCCATCAAACTCTAGGTGGACATATTCATAATTCCATAATGTCCCACATAGATTCATTTCATATGCTTTTGATCTACAACCATTTAGTCAAGCACCTAGCACTTCTAAGTGGCATACTAGTATGGAAGAAGAGTATGGTTCCTTGATTAGGAATAACACTTGGGATTTGGTCCCTCTTCCTAAGGGAAGAAAACATATTTGAATTAGATGAACTTATCAAACAAAATTTACAGTAGATGGGTTAGTAAACAAGTTTAAAACATGTTTGGTAGTAAAGGGTTTTTCTTAGGTGGCTGACATTGACTATATCAATACTCTTTACCCAGTTGATAAAATAAACTCAATTTGACACACTCTTGCCATTGCCACAATATATCTTTGGGATGTTTATTAGATGGATGTGAAGAGTGATTTTCTTCATGGTGACCTCAAAGAGGAGATAAATATGGAGCAACCACAAGGTTTTAAGAAAGATCTTTCCTTAGTTTTTAGACTTCAAGAATGTATCTATGGCCTCAAACAAGCTCCTTAGACTTGGTATGCCAAGATGGAATCCTTTCTTATTTTGGTTGGGTTCACTAGATGCCATTATAATTCTAATGCCTATAGTTTATGGTAAAATAACTCACTTTTGATTAAGGTTCTCTATGTGGATGACCCTTTGATCACTAGGAGTTATTCATCCTCTATTACAATAGTAAAAACTAATTTGTCTACCAAGTTTTCAATCATTTATTTGGGCTTGTTACATTACTTTCTCGGGATTGAAATTTTTTAGTCTAATTCTAAGATCACTATTGCACAATCCAAGTATGCTCTTGATTTGATTTCACATTTTAACATGGCTGATTGTAATCTAGCTCTAACTCCCTTTTTATCTAGTATGAAGCTTGAGGCTAGTTTTCCTTCTCCTTTATTTGATGCTACCTTCTATCGACAACTTATTGGCAGTCTCATATATATTACTAACACTAGACCTGACATTTCATATGCAGTGGGTATGGTCTCTAGATTTATATAGAAACCACATGAGTTACACTAGAAAGAAACTAAGCTTAATCTCTACTACATTTAGGGTGCTCATAGTTTTGGGATTCACTATGGAACATGTATTGATATTGACTTGATTGGGTATATAGATTCAAATTGGGCTAACAATATTCAAAATCATAAGTCTACTTCGAGCTATAGTTTCTCCTTTGGTTCAGGACTGATTAGTTTATCAATTAAGAAGCAGAATGTTATTGTTTTATCTTCTAGAGAGGTAGAATATAGAGGATTTGTTAATGCTGCCACCTTGGCTATTTAGCTTTAGGGGATTCTCACTAAGTTTAATATATAGTTTTGATAAACAATAACCATCTATTGTGACAATTAAATCACCATCCATATTTACATAAATTGAGTCCTCCATTAGTAGACCAAGCACATCAAGATTCACATGTGTTTCATTTGGGAGCTTATTCATGAGTAATTCATTGATCTCCACTATTGCCAAACTTCAAATCAAATTGTTGATATATTCACCAAACCTTTCATTGAGAGCAAGTATCTTATTTTTGGACTCTTCTTCAGGTTCGAACAATTTTGGCATCATCCTCTATGGGGGATTTTTATTTCCTTCCTTCTCTTTCTACTTTTGGGTGGGGGGCTTCTCTCTATTCTTCTAGGGATATTTTTTATGTACTTGGTTACCTCATCAATCCTTATTGTTGAGAGCCAATTATTATACCCATCTAAGCTATACTTAAGGGGGTATTCATGTTGGTTTTTAATACCATTATGTATTTTTCCGTACACATTATGTTTAGCTTGCTTAGGTGTCATATTAGGTCATTATAAAAATATAGTTTAACCTATTTTCTAATTTTGAGTTGTTTTTTTCTTCTCTACATAGTGTACCCTTCCTAAAGCTATTTGGCTAATGTTGATAATGCAACTTATTTTTCTCATTTTTTATTTCACTTTTGCAACAAGTTATCTCTTCTACATAGTTTATTTTGTATGTTTAAGAGATTTGTGTATTTGTGTCTATCTAGTATCAATCCTTGATTGTGTCCCACTCTGATAGTTGATCCACCTTCATTTGATAAAGGACCTGTATTTGACAAAGGACCTATCTTCAAAGAACCCATTACTGAGAAACTACCCATATTTTTTCCATTTTAATTCATCCCCCATTTAAAAAAAAATCTTCATCTCAAATCTTTATTTCCAAGTGAAAAGTGAATAAGGTACTTATGGACAATGCATGCCAACATGCCATTTATTTGGCCACATCTACATCAGAATTAAGTTACATTTTATTTTTAACAATATCAGAATCAAGTTCCATTCTAGAACTATCTTCAGAATTAGCATTAGAAGTAAAATCAATGCCAGTCTTAACATCAAATTCATATCCCTTTGAGTCAAAATTAGATTTAGAATCAAAATATATTAGTGGATATTATGACATTGGCTATACACTTCTACCAAATCCACTTAGGTCAGAATCAACATATATATATATATATATATATATATATATATATATATTTATTCCAACTTCAACTACATACTTCTAGCAAGTCCACTTGAAAACATTTTTTATCCTTCTATGGTTGTTGAGGATGTTTTATTCAACATCGACATGAGTTTTTCCAATACATTCTATGAGGACCGTGTTACCTTTTACCCTTCTATTACCATTATACATCCCTTTAACATTAACTAATGTAGCCATTATATTGATATTCCACCTCTCACAAATGTTGATTGAGACTAACATAATCACACATTATTGGACTTCTTCTATGGTGACATATAAGTTGCATAATTCAAGGGGATCCAAGACAACATTCAAGAAAAATTAAAATATCCTAGTGAAACCTTGTTTGAGGCACTAGGGGACAATCAAAATATAAACTCAACACATTCTAGTGAAACCTCATTTTAGGTGTTAGATGATGGTAAGGTGTGTTGTCAACACCTAGGTATGCATTTATTTTCTCTATACTAGTAATTTCATCCTCATGCATTAATATATTAAAGGGGGTGGGTGAATATAAATACTAAATTTTGATTTATATAGCATCTCGGTCTTATATACTTGATAAATACCTATCAGGACTCTAACATTTAGTTTCAAATCTTCTTGTTTCTGAAAGGCTCACATTCGCCATCTCATCATGCCTAACTATTTATCTTATGGTCTAACCCTATCATTTTTGATGACCCAAACCTCCTGCACTACACAAAAATCCTAAAACTTGATATATGTCCTTCACTTTCAATTTTAGATCCTCAAGAGCTTCCAATCCTATTAAACACTTGCATCCCACATAGGTACTCCTACATTGATGCAAGTGTCCAAATTCTTATCAAGTGTCTAGTCCTCAAAATTCATCCAAATTACAAATGTTTTGAAACATATGAGTTGAGCTATTTGTCTTATTGAACCCTATTATGAGATATTTCCAAAAGGTGTAGTATAAATACAAATTTAATCCTATTCATCATTTATCTAGAAAATACCAAGTAAACATCTATTCAAACTCACTCAATCAATTTCACAACTGAGTTTTACTACCTTATTCTTCCCTATTTTCATATCAGTCATATAATCAATCACATTACAAGTCTAAATCAATAAAACAACAACTCATGAGTAGTATTTTTCAAGTTACAAGTTAGATCATTGCATGCCCTTGAATATAGCATATTACACCCTTGTGCACACATAAGCCAACACATAGGGGAGAACTACATATGTCGAAGGCCCTCTTCAGAGTATTGGCTACGTAGACAATACTCATTGATAGAGAGGTCCTTGAGGTTAGCTCAACTTCATGAGCCTACTAACCCATTTTTGACAAGGTACAAAGACCTAATGAAGAGCTAGGGTTAGATCCATAAACAATCATCTATAATCTGTGCATATGAGTGAAACATATTAGTAGAAAGGTGATAGAAAACTTATATATCTCTAGGTGCTCACTCCGTAATATAATGAGTATTTATATACTGGAAAAATCCACTGATATTAGGACACTTGTGTTGACACAAGTGTCATAAGATTGATGCAACTATTCAAGTCTCTAAAAATAATATTTCCAAAACTTGATGATTAGATCCTATTCTTGTTCCTATATGTTTTCACCTTTGCATATCTCATATTTACCTATGTATTTGTAGATAAAGTAAGTATTATATCTTCCCAACACATTTATGTAATTAAATTATTATTTTGAATGTACTTTTTATATTTAGTATATCTCATCATTTTATTTTAAAATACTCATTTATCTAAGTTTTCAATTAATATAACTACTTTATAATAGTTTCATTCATCCTTGTATATAGGTTATTATACCCTTTAACCCTCAAAACCAAAAATTAAAAAGGGTTAAACACCCCCCTCATTGAAGTGATTAGAGAATTTGAACCAATAGTGAATTGAGAATGATCAAGTCCTAATTTGAATAACTAATTAAGCTTTTGAGTTGAAAATATACATTATCCCAACTTTCATGAAAAAGGAGTGGCATCTAATGTAATAATACAAAAATTTGGAACCATGTTAGGTTTGCTAGAAGAGATGTCAAGTCTATTGAGTGTCACTCAACTTGAACCTACACCACCCACATAAATTTGAATCACACCACTGCAGATGAATCTAAATTCTAAATTTTGCATGATCGAAAGGGAATGAAGAATATTCATGCCCCCATCATGGCCATTTTGCTCATAGACTTTGCTTTGAAATAAATGTTTTGCCTTTAAATTTCCATACTTTTGTATGAAACTTTTAAATTTTTGAAACTTAAAACTTTGAATTTGTGTATCTTTGAATAAGCTTGAACATGAATGAGTATCATGCCCCCTTTGAATATGTGTCTAAATGATATAGAATGTTATGTACCTATATGCTCAATTATATTTTAATCTTATAACTTTGGTTTTTGTAACTACTTTACACATGTCCATGCATATGTTGGAGCATCGAATAGGATATATGGTTTAATTGAATGCACATATTTGTAAGCAAAAATATAAACATTGTACAAAGAAAACCCAAAAATGAGAATATTGTACAAAATACTTTGGCAAATCATCCAACAAACTCTATGTAGAATAGCTCACAAAGAGATGTACAAATAGGAGATTACAGTAAGAAACCCATCCATGATCAACCTCAAAGGGCCTATAATATGCAATCTCCTATGATGGAATAACCAAAGAGTAACTCCTATGATAGAATAATTAGAGAGTAACTCTTATGACAGAAGTACACCTCAACAATCTTATTCAAGTGTAGTAATAAACCAAATGTAGGAAAGTAAATGCCCAACACTAACACCCCCCCTAAAGCACAACTTAGGTGGGTAGAAGAACTGGGTCCCGACAACGAGTCTTGATGAGGTACTCATGTACAAATCAACTCCCATCAAGTGGAGAAAAGGAGAAAACCTGTAGGAAACCCCCTCCCCAAGGAGATAAAAAAAAGAAAAGAGGGCTAGAAAGACCCACTAGAAGCTAAAAATACTTGTATCCATCATGTATCTTACAAAGGAGCTCTCTAGAGTGATCATGGATCAGTAGTCGATGCAGTGAAGAGTGGATCGCCCTAGAATAGTGAATGTGTCTGCCAAGTGCCTAATGGATCTCCAACCAAGGTGTGATCCTTATACAAGGAACTATGCTCCTCATGTATAGTATATGGGATAATTAAATCCATGCAATAATGGTGCATTGGAAGCAAAGGCAAAAAAAGAATGTGGAATCCCTTGTAACTATGTAGAAGACTACCCAATGTCTGATGAGTGTTGAATCAATGTACCTACTCTCTGTAGTGTTTGAAGTAGACCAGAAGTGGGTGAGTCAAGAAATAACTCCTCAATATTTATAAGGTGATAAGGAGATGGTAGAGGTGTGTCCCCACCACTAATGTATTCATCTATTCTATAAGAAGAGTCCTCAATATTAGATATGAGATCATGCTCAGAAATGTCATCAAGTCTAGGTGAATCTGATGAATAAGAATTTGAAGGAGAGTCAGGGACAAAGTTTGAGAATGTATATAATTGAGTTTGATGATCGACCACTCCCACTTCCAATATAGTATCGCTATGTATCTATCTGATATAAATTGTATCTGGAGTGAACTTAACTCACATGCCTAGACCAAGGTGAATAATGTGGTAAATTAATAAGAGATTAGTTGAAAGCAAGGGAATAATTAGAACATTATTGAATGTTCCTCCACTTACTTCAACAAACCCTCTCCTAAAAACTTGTGTAGATGTGTCGTGACCCAAATGAATAGTGGACATGTCACATGGTCCAAAGGAAGTGAACTCAATATGTGAAGAAACCATGTGATTTGATGCACCAGATTCAATAACCCATGTAGGATTCAGAGGTACAACTGCAATAAGGACCCTGTTTTTCACTTTCTTCTCACCTTTTTCTTTTGCCTTTTATTTACCATTGTCATTTACCTTGGAGGATTATAGGGTTGATGAAGATGTTTTGAAAGACTCAGGAACACCTATATTATTCTTCTTAAGAATGTTTTTTAGGTGGTCAATCTACTTCTTCAAACATTTGCTTTCATCATGCTTACCTGTGCAATAACCACACTAGATCCTCTCTTTCTTAGGCTCAACACTGGAAGAGGTAGTCTCATTGGTTGATTTTGATGCAAGAGGTTTTTGATCATTTTCTTGATCCTTTTTATTGCCTTTCTTATATTTGTTTTTTGAAGATTCATTTTTCCATTCCCAACAATGAGGGATTGAGGTTTTGAGGACTTTACTGTTCCCATTTATATCAACTTATCTTGTTCTTGGGTCAAGTCGACAACAAAGGTATTTAAATAAGGCATCTTCCATGATATTCCAAGAGCACTTTTTATGGCATGGAAAGTGGAGATAAACACATAATAATACAAACTGAATTTGGAGAAAATGAACAGAACAAGTTGGTCATCTTTATTATTTATTCCATGTTATTTTAGCTATAACCTCAAATATTTAAATTTAATTAATAATTCCCATAGTGTGTTAAAGTCACCAAGGATCAAATTGATAAGCTCATTCTCCAGTTCATGACCTCTCATCACATCCTGCTTCCCAAAGAGTTTTTCCAATATGGTCCATAAATCATTAGGTGTTTTAGAAAATTCAATGTGAAAATGCAAGTCAAAAAAAATAGACAGGCTAAGACAACCATGTGCTTGATCACATCTATTAAACCATTTATTTTTATCTACATCTACTAGAGGTTCAATTTCTTTGTTCATAGTTATCCTATAAAAGCTTTGTTTTCTTAGAACAAGTTGCATGTTGTTATTCCATTCATGATAATTGAATGTAGTAAGAATTGGAAACAACTAGCAATCCATGATGTAAGAAAATAAATTACAAAACTGAATGTGGAAAAATAAGAACATGCATCACAACACCCCCTATATTTGGTATTTTATAATTTTAGTGTGATTACAACAAAAATAGGACAAATGTATTGGGAACAAAAAACATGAAGTTTTGAAGAAAACGACACTGGAATTTGAGATATCGATAAAAAATTATTATAATATCTTGTTTTCATCATTAATTGCCCATTAAAAGAGTTTGCACTAAAATTTAAACACCCAAAGGGTTAAACCACATACATAGCCTTATAACCAAGCATTGGAACAAAAATTAAACCAGTGACCTCTAATATAATAAGTCTTTACTATTCCTTCTATGCACCCACTTGTCCATCTCAAGGAAGAAAACTCTCCTTGAGGGCAAATAATAAGATCAAGCTATTAAAAACAACTTCTTTTAGGGCAAAAATAGAAAGGTCTAATTTTTGTAACTTATCTTTTTGAAAGGGAACTTAGGTCATATGACACCGTCGAGGTAAAGGAATAGGTCTACAAATCAGAGAAGAAAATGGAAGAGATTTACCCACACCAAGGTACCACATATCCTCTATAATGAAAAATAACTTCTTACACTTGTATATACTCCCATTTAGAAAATGCATTCTAGAAAAGGAAATTCATTTCTACCTCCATGCAAAATCAATGAATTTCATCAAGACTACAAATATTTAGGAAGTTAATTTGACTATTACACCTTTGTCATGAGTTAGATTTGCATTGAACGAATCATACAAAAATAGTATGCAACCAATCACCCACCAAAGCTTTCTTCGTCATCTGATTTGACTCGATGGCTAAAAATTAGGTGAGACAGTATTTCTAGATGACTACATGGATTTTTTGAGAAAAGTGAAAAAGTTGTTCAATGAAACCAAGTACCCTTCATAACTAAAAGCTTATCAGTTTGTTGTGCTTTTGATTTGAAAAACATGTTGAGGTATTAAAGGAGCCTATGTTTCCTCCTCAAAGCACTATAAATGATGACTAGGAGTAGTAAGCCAAGAGCATGAGGAAGAATTAGAAGGGTCATCATGTAGCTAAGTGGAGATGGAGCTTGAAAGAATAGAACTGTTCTCAAAACTAGAGAATAACCCTCATCAAAATTTTGAAAATCTAACATAATAAAACTCAATTTCTTATAAGACTAAAAACAAATAAAAAATCAGACAATCGATAAATTGGATTGGCACTCTGATACCATGTTAGAGCATTGAACCAAAGATCCTGGCCAATGCTCCAATGACATACTCCTTCAATTATGAATATGCAAATATATATCATATTTTACTTTTTGAATCATTTTGAAACTTTTGAAAAACTTGTATTTTGTTGTAAAATATGATTTTACATTGTTTGAATCTTTGAAAACCCATACTTTGTATTGGTAAAACCTATATTTTATATATTTAAACTTGTATTTTATCCCAAAACTATTTATGGAGTTGTAAATCTAAGACAATGCCATTGTGATGGCCCCTTTTTGAGATGAGGGCTATTGCTTGTAAGTCACTCTTCTCAAATAAAAGTAAATTGTATCATGACAAAACATATGCTCATGTAGTATTATGTCATCATGTTGGAAAGTGTATTATCATAGAAAATGCAATTGTCATTTGAAGCATGTACGTAACATAATGAATTTCAGGCATACAAGTGTTTATCTAGATAGTTATAACATTGAAGCATGCAGTAAAGTAACCATTTAAAGTAGGCTTTACCCTCAGAGTGCATGATGAATATCATGGCACCTATAATCAATATTAGCAATCACACAATCACAACACGCAATAATGTCACACAATATCATACAATAATGCCAAGGGCTAGATACAATGGACATGTTCAAATATTGCATAAGAAAATTTTGCACACACAAGGCCAAGGGCCACAAAGAATGGACATGTTAAATGTTGCACATACCAAATAATGATCTCATAGATATGCTTAAGCAATTTTCACATAAAGATGAAGGGTCACACACAATAAGTGGACAATGTTAAGTCTATTATGCAAGAAAATAAACAGTATCAAAGAAACATAAAACAAGTAAAATTTAGTTTATTTTATCCATATGTATCAATGTTATATTGTTATAAAAGTATCATATCCATGTTTCATAATGTAAAAAATGAGTGATTAAAAAGACAGTTGTAAGATATTTAGCTCAACATTGCATTTTAGGTCATAAATAGATATAATGTGTTAAAGTGTAACACGTAGATTTAGATGCCCCAACATAAGCATGGCCATTGGGTGGAAGCGAAGTCCAACATCTAAGAATGCAAATGTAATTAGTGTCCTACATCACACTCAAAATACCTCATGAAATGCATGTGTATATATAAAATAATATGTTATCTACCAACATATATGATAAATAACACATGTAAAGAAGTAACTAACATCTTATGTCATGCTTAGGACCTAATTTTATTTTATTTTAAATATTTGAATGTTTTGATATTTTTGTAATATATGATTTTTTTTATTTTTTTGATATTTGGGAGGGGAACTAGCCTATGATCCTATCAATGGAAGGATCACATTATATGTTTGGATAGAAGAGGTGAACCCTAAATTTTCATGAATGAGGAATGTTATATGTAGATGTATTTGAATCTGAAAAAACATCAAGTTTCATGTCATAACTCTCATGATCATTTCTTGTAGAATCTATTTCCATGTGAGTAACTAAATAAGGTGAAAGACTTGATGAAGTCTATTGTATAACTTCCTTTATTCATGGTGGAACATGTTGAATTGTCTTGTAAATTTATTTAGGATGCACTGATTATCTTTGTATTGTGGTTTTTTGTAAGTTCCATAATTGTCTTTCTATTGTGTTCTTGAATAGGTGCTATAACCAATTATCATGTTGGTGGGGAAGGATGATGATTTACCATTGAATATAGAGGATACTCATATGTAATGCCTTAAAATTTAACCCCTTGATTGCAAATTATGTGTTAAAATTAAATACAAACTATTGAATGAGTGGACCATGTTGATGGAAATAGGAACCGTGCACCATATTGAGTATTATACATAATTTTCTTGTGGAATTATATATGTGGCTCAATAAATATATTTGCACTTGTATTTATTTCTTGTGGTACCTATATTTGATACTTTTCATTGAATATTTCTTTTTTGTAGCTCCAATCTGAATTGTGATATTTTTACTTTGGTATCTAAATTGGAGATGTGTTATTAGCATGAATTTTTATATCTTTCATATTGACTCTATTTCTCTAAAATAAAATAATCCCTTTATTAGCAAGTTCCATAATATTTTATCCCAATACATAATAGTCATTATCTTGATGTCCATTAATACCATGATAAGTGAAAAATGCCTTTCCTTGTATGTACTCACAACGATGAGGAGGATGATAGTGATAATGAGGGAGAGTGATAACTTCTTGTCCAATAACATATATAGAATATCATGTGGTTAATCTTTTAATCTATCAAACTAGAGTGATGGCCTCTTGTTAGGAGTAGGCTTATTCATTTTAGGTGATGATTTTCAAACTATTTACATTCCTTTATTGAGTGTTTTGGCTTATCCTTCCTTGATAGGAACCATTTTGGGCACCTCATTTATTATATGCATGCCTTCAGGTAGATTCCCTATTTTAGATGTTACATTAAGAATTGGTTGCTTGTTTATCAATGACTCTTATTTAGTATCCTTGCTTGTTGCAGAATTAGCTCACGTGCATATTTAAATACATCCATGTATAAATGCTCAAAAGAGGTGTGAAGTGTATGCATATCCCTTTCTTTGAGTGGAGACAAAATACCCCTACTAATGATAAAATTCCTTTCCAAAATTTGACAGTTGATAAGCTAGAAAGTGTTGAGTATTTTTTAACTGTAAAATGTTGCCTTTGATGAGATCATTATGACCTTGTTGTAAAATTTATAGATGTTCTAATGTGAGCTTAGGTACCATGTGTTTATGAATCAAATAATAATGCATCTTCCAACCTTTTGAAGTTCTTCAAAAACCATTAGGTAAACTATAGAATCAATCTAAAGGTTATCTTGTAAGACTTCTATGAAAATACTTGAGTAATATATATTTGTCATTCCCCTAATATCCAAAAGAAAGGGTATATTATGGTAAATAAAATAAGGATCTCCATGATCATCAAACAATGGTAGTGTAGGCATAAATTAAATTTTTGGATATGGATGCTCATATAAAACTCATATAAGGGGTTGTCCTTTGATAACATTATCTTTGATGTTAGCACAACATGATTTAGTTTGTAAAGTGAGATCATAAACTTGGTTGTGGAGGTCTCCAATGCCATGCATGATGGATACAATATGACTTGTAGGAATAGTAGCTGTTTGGAAAGGCTCACTTATGGGTCAAAAATGATTATCCATTTTAAACATTGGTATAAGAGGATCATGAAAATTATCATTACATGGTTTAGGATTACATTCTAAGGCAATATTGGTACAAACCTAGGGATCATTGCTTAGCCTATGAACTTGTATAGAATTAGAAACATGACATTGCTCTTTATTAGGTTCTAATGATTTAAGAGATAGAGAAGAATCTTCACAATTGGTATTGTATGCAACTCATATTGATTGGGATAGTTTAGAGAATCATTGCATAACACTTATTATTTTTACCTTTTAAATATATAACTAAGATGTCATTTTGGGTTTGTATTTCATAGTCATTTGCATCTTGTAATATTTTGAAAGAAGAAGATGAAGTAATTGAATTATTCATTGATTCCAAGGGAGGAGAGATATTATCACTGTCTTTTGTATAATTAATTATGACTAAAGATGAATGTGTAATTTATGTATCTACACCATCTACCATTTTTAGAGAGAGATGGAGTGTCACATTCAATTGTAACATTTAAACTTTCTATGCAAGACCTATGATTTTGTAATTTCTATTGAATAATGTGATCTAATGCAGTAATAAATTTAAGAGATAAACAAGATGCACTACCTACTGGTTTTTCACATTTTGATCCTTATGAGAGATTAAAAGAGATAATATATTCATTATTAAGATGTTCTTTTAGTTATGCTTTTTGAAAAGAGGAATACAAGTGAGGAATGGGTTGTGCAATTTATATATTAGTTAGCTCAGTTTCTTCTTCACTATTATACCATTCATCTTGATTTTCAGAATCATAATCATATCTATCAAAATTATAGTCATGATTAGCATCATTAATTGTAAAAATATGATCATTAATCCATTCATTATCATAAGCACAAAGTGTAGCATTGTTAGAGAAAATAAATCTAAAGGATGAACACCATTGGGCATTTCATATTTAGGTACATATTGAGAAGCCATTTTAAATTTATTAACCCACAATATAACAAATATGACAAATATATTGTTCAATGTTTACAAAAAACCAATCATGCAAAAATAAGTTTATCAATGAGTACAACTAGGCAAGGTGGGTTTGTTGTATAGGCTCTTCGATATGTTGATCCCAATCATAAATAGTGAATATGACCACAAAGGCATTAACTACATAGGATTACATGGTTCCCATAGCCACACTATCCCATCTCATGGGGTACATTGAGAGTAACTTCCCAAAGCTAACCACTTACCAATACATTACAGAAAGAAATAACTGAAAGATTCATATGGATGGAAAACAAACCCTAGGCATTTATGATATACCATTAGGTACACATAAACTAAAGTCCATGAACAATGTTATACAATGGATTGAGTATTGAGGTAGTACCCCTCACACCATAACACAAGTAAAACTACTAACCACTTGGCTCATAATGACAACTCCTGTGAGTTTTAAAACTGTCAAAACAAATTTATAGGAAAATAAAGCAAATAAAATTAAAACTAAAATTAGAGGCTAAAAACAAAGGCTCAGATTCACCAATATGTTTTACCCTAAAACACTAATTAAATTGAATTAGACAAGAAGTGTTTATTTGATTATATAGGTGTAAAAGTATAAAATATTAGAATGCTAAAAATATAAAATATTTAACTATTCTGATTTTGTAAATATGTTAAATATAAAAACTATTATTTTTGGAAAGTACTACAAAGGAAAATACTTAGCTCTCACATTGATTTTTGTTGACTGTTCTAACTATTTCAATGTGAAAATTAGAAGAAGATATGAATTTGTAAGCTCATTATTAGAATCAAGAACAAAAATAGACTCTAGATAGGTTTGTTGTAAGTGGATAAGGGAACAATGCATTCTAGTATGTTGATTACAAACTCATCTAAACTGACCATGATATGAAATAGATAAAAAAAACTTAGAGAAAGTAGGAATTTGGAAATGATATAACAGAAGTAGGAGCAAAAGACAAATATGGATAGGAGCACAAAAGATAGAGAATAGTGCTCTACACCTAAGTCCATTTATTACAGACTTATTTGGGTTGACCATGTGTCTAAATTGATTTATGTACCTATTATACTTGTGAATGAGAAGAACTTTGAGATATCACATTTAGGGCTTGGCTATGTATAAATCATTGTATATCTTTTCTCTCTTTCAAACCTTTAGGGCACTTTGATAACTTGAAAACCTTCAAGAAAAAAAGGGGAGTGTAATGGGCTAAGCTGACCTCAATCACCCCCTTAATGATTGATCAGTGATTATGTATCCAATATTCCAAAAAGGGAAAACAAGCTTATGTAGCTCTTCTACCTAGAGTGAATGTGTGATTGTGCTCCTTTGACTATATCCATACAACTAGAAGATGGCTTTGATACTTAATAATGATAACCCTTGACTTGATTTTGAGGGCTCTTGACATTGGATTATGATTATTCATTTTGAATGATTTAGAATTTGGGTAGAATTAGGAGAATTTGGGTAGAATTAGGTGAATTTTCTCAATGTGTTAAAGTGTAAATACTTTTACCAAGTGAATAACAAGTTGGGGAAAATGAGTGACTCTCGATATGTATTTATAGGTGAATATTTTGATGATTTCCTTTAGCCAACCTTATGAAACATGTGGGAAGACCTAAAATGATAAATTTAAAATTAGAAACTAGCCATTATTTGGCACGAGATATGACCAACCCAAGCGGATAGGGACGTAGTGTGTTGTTATCTGCTTAGGGCAAACCTATCCAAGAAGAACATAAACAACTATGCTTTTCAAGGAACAATCTGAACATTTGTGATTGGCATTTCTATATAGTGATAACAATAAATAAAGGGTCAAACTTGCATATACTCAAATGACTTAGAGGAATGGTGAATAAGAGTCATGTTAATTGGTTGCAAGTTATGTGATTAGGGATATGCAAAAAATTAGTATTGTAAAGTAATTAAGACCAAATTTATGTATCTACACAATGAAAGAACCTTCTTGAAATGTTTTCATTTAAATAATTACTTGTTCATTTTGTAAGAGTTTTTAGAAAAGAAAATCTTGGCCCTTTTAGGTAGTGTGTTAATCAGAGTGTCACAACAATTGCAAATATTTTCCTTCTTAGCTGGATGAAAAAAAACAACCTAGCAAGATGTTTGTGCCCCTTGAGGTTACCTGTGAAAGAAAAAAACAAGAGCATCAACTAAACCACACCTAGATTACAACAAAAAATAATTGAACATTACAAAGGAACCACATGGATCTATTACAAAAAAAAGGTGTCTATAGAAACAAATACCACCAAAATGCTTTATTCACAATGGGATTTTTTACCATTTATTAATGGAATTAACAACACTACATTATACCTAAATGAAAATGGTAGAAGTGCTCGATATATGAGTTAAAATTGTCACTTGAGGAAGGAAGAGATTGATAATATCTAGGCCATCACCTTTGCCACTTTACACCCATTAATATCAGTTAGGCCAACCTTTCATTTCATTGTGAACTTGCATTAATTGACACTACATCTCTGACATGTGACAACACCTGACTGTGTACCATCATAATAGTAGTCTAAGATAAAATATTATTTGCTTCCTAAAGATTATAGTTATGTTAATTTTTTTTTCCAATACTTCATTCTCATTGGTTATTATAAAATAACCATTTTCCACTAATAAAAAAATAGTTAAAATGGTTAAGAAATTATTTTCAATTAATAGAATCACCCCAAAAAAATATTTTTAAAATAAAAATGAATTATTACGTTGAGACGCATTCTATAGTGGCATATAGGTGGGTAGGGGTGGGTGCAATGTCCACAAGTGTTCACTTTTAATTTTGACCTTAAATTTGATATCGATTTGACCATCACTTGGAAGTTTTTCCTTTTTCCTTGAAGAATTCAATCAAAACATAGTAATATCTTGGCCATAGGGTGGATTTTAGAGCCCCCTTTTTATCGAAAATATTTTTTTGAGCTTAACACATGAGTTTAGTTGAATTGACAAAATTTGTCACCAAATGGTGAGAAATTTATGAAGAAGATAATGAAATTATTAATATTTTGGTATGTGAAAAATCCAAGATAAGGGCTATTAGAATAGGGGTTATTTATTTTTTCCCTGTTTATTATGGACTTTTCCCCCTCAATTAGAGTTTTCTTACTTTCATGGAGAAGTTTGCTTAGGTGTATAGTTTGACCAGATGATAATGAAGTAACTCCCTTGACTAGTTATTCCAAGTATGGGAATTACTCTTCTATTTTGAGGGTCTTTGACCACCTTTTGTGGATGAGTCACTCTTTTATTATGAGGGTCTTTGAACACCTTTTCTGTAGGAGTTACTCAACACTCTTCTATATGTACACCTCACATTTGTGATATTTTCTTAATGGAATATTAGTATTTTGGCTCTTATATGTCTTATGCAATATTCTCATATTGATTTCATTTAGCTTACAGTTGTGCATCATATGTTTGTTTGTCTTGAACCTATCATGAACTTATGCATCTGCATGATCCAATTATCTTGGCCACAACTCCTATATGGTATCAGAGTGCCACCCTAGTAATTGTGTGTTTGGTATTTTGTTGTAATCTTTATTTTGAAATCACAAGATTTTTTGTAGTGTATTATGAGGCATTTTTTAGAGGGTTTGCAAAAATTTTGAGGGTTTTTTTTGAAATCACAACTGAAAAAATTATATGGGTCATTTTTTACTACAATCACGTTATATTCAAGTCGGTCTATTTCTTGGTGGTGAAATTATAGTATTTGTTATGTAACAGGGTATACATGACCTGGTTGGTTGGTTCCATGACCTCTCGTGGCCTACTCTTGGTCACATGACATTCATGACCTTTTGTAATACAAACACTAAATAATTTGTGGTTCAATGTCTCTATCATCTTAGTCAAATCATTACCATAGCCTACTAAGTTTTTGAATGGCTTATAGGGTTTTCATGGACTGATCATTAACCTTACATGATTCCTTCTACACTTTAATGGTTTTCTCAGTCTCTCTAACTATTCCTTTAGTATATGGTAACCTACAAATACCCTATTGAACGGTCATGACCTGCACTCTACTCTAGCCATCTAACAGCTTTGTTTCAACTAGTTTCTATTGTATCATGGCTCTAAGGGTCAGATCCAGGTGTGTCAAGGCATACTCTAACCATTTGGTTGGTGTTTTCACTTAAAACCACTTGTTTACATATAAGTGGTTTCCAATACCACTTTTAAAAGATATTCATGGTTTCCATTTTAGTGGGAAAGTTTCTTTGAAAACAAAATCACTTTTGCTTAATAAATATAATATTACATCATAATGTTTTTTTTAAAAGGGAGTTAAATATTTCTTTGACATTAAATATTAAAGTATTATGGTTGAAAAGTTTTTTTAAGAAAGGGTGGGAGGGGGGGAATTTCTTGTGGAGAGTTTTAATATAAGCAGAGGGAGTTAAATTATTTTTTATTATTTTTTCATAAAAATAATATTATATTTTGGGGATAGTTGTGAGTTTTTTAATTATTTATTTTTTAAAATAATATATTAGGGGATACAATAAAGATAAGAAAATATTTAGTGCCTTCCAACTCTTCATATTTTTGCATGTCAAAGACCAGAGGGTGAGGTCCAATTTGGCAGGTGGATAAAACCCCTCACATTCAAAACAATCATTTATATTTCTCTTACTTGCCCACTTTGTGTATTTGCTCCTAGATACATTTTTGGTTGAGCCTAACATCCTCATTTTATCTTGTAAAATCACATCTTTTTCAACATTTGTACTATTTTCTCAAGATGCATTCTCAGTTATGTCTAATGTATTTTGAACGTGATCTACTTTAAAAGATTTAGGTGGTTCACCATTGACAGCTCAAGGGGTGTACTATATTTGGTCACTCAGTGTATTGTGTTTGCATCACTCTTTCACTTTGTTTGCACTTTTATTTCTACAATAACTACCACTGAAAACTTCATTTTTGCATGATAGATACAAGTTTAATTAATCCTCTAATGTCATTTAACTACTATGAATGGAAAAACAAAATGCAAATTATATTAAGGAGCAAGGGTTTACATCGTATTACAATGGAAAATGAAACTAAACCTAATATAGAAGTAGAAACAGTTAAGTGGTACAATCGTTGTGACAAAGCCTACAGGTTGTTATGTCTGTCAGTTTCTCTTGGTCTTTTATTTCATGTAGAGTCTATTGAAACTCCTAATGAAGTATAGAAAACCTTGGAAAAGCTCTTTGTGAAGCTAGATGTAATGAGAGGGCATGAAATAAAGAATGAACTCATTAGTTTGAGTCTTAGTAGTTTTGACACCCTTTATGATTTCTTCACTAAATTTAAGTCCTTGAGATTGTAATTGAAAGAATATGGGATAAAAAATAAAGATGACCAACTTATTCTTTCTATACTCTCAAAACCAGGTCCAAATTACTTTATCTTTGTCTCTACCTTCCATTCCACCAAAATTGCTCTTGGAGCCACATAGAAGATGCCTTATTTATATGACTTTGTTACTGACTTGACTCGAGAGCAAGATAAGTTAATATAGATGGGCACATTGAAGTCCTAAAAACCTCAAGCCCTAATTATTGGGAATGGGAAAGTAAAGGCTTCAAACAAAGAGAAGAAGAAAAAGAATAAAGATCAAGAGAATAAGAAGGAATCAACCTCTATCAAAACAAACTCTAAAACTTGTTCTTTCAATGATAAACCCGAGAAAGATAAGGTTAAGTGTACCCATTAAAAGAAACATGGGCATGATGAACACAAGTGCATGAAGAAATAGATCGACCACCTGACTCATCTTATAGAAAAGAAAGAATAGGTGTCCCTGAGTCTATCAAGCATAATTCGTCAACTCAAGATTCTTCTAAGGCCAAAGGAAAAGTAAAAGAGAAAGAAAGGGACAAGGCTCTCATATTAGTTACAACTCCAATATCTTCATAGGTTATTCACTTGGGTGTTTCCCACCACATGGGTTCTTCACAGGTTGAGTTTCCTTCCTTAAAGCCTTGTAGCATGTCTTTAATCATTTTAGGTGATGCCACTTCTATATCAGTTATAGGGAGAGGGTCTATTGAAATGGATGGATGAACATTCAAAAATGTTTTAAGTGTTTCACTTCTTTAAACTAATCTCCTATTAGTGTACCAAATCACTCACATCAGTAAGGGGATGAGGGTAGAGTTTTCAATAGATGCAGTCATCATCAAAGAGTTGCATAATGATTCTACATTAATAGTGGGAAGGAAAGATCACCAATCTAGGTTATATACCTTCTCACATTTTCACCAGATTCTTCTCCTATTGCATTATTGACTCATTCAAATGGAGTTAACAAATTATGGCATGAGTAGTTTGGCCACCTCAACTACCATTATCTAGAACAACTTAACAAAAATGACATGGTCACAAGCTTACCTCAAATCCATTTATCTAAGGGTCTTTGTGAGGGTTGCACCCTTGGGAAGCATCTTGAAGAGAAATTTGACAAAGGCAAGGCTTGGAGGGCTTCACATGCATTAGAGTTAGTACACAGTGATGTATCTAGGCCTTTTTCCATTTTATCTTTCACAAGGGTTAAGTATGTCCTTACATTCATTGATGATTTCTCATGACACAAATGGGTCCACTTCCTTAGGTAAAAATTTGAAGTTTTAAATAAATTTCAAGACTTCAAAATTCTTGAAGAGAAAAAATATAAGAAATGCATGAAGGTTCTTATAATTGATAATGGGGGTGAGTATGTCAATAACATATTTGAGCAATTTTGCATAACAAAGGGGATTTATTTTCAACATATAATTCCATACAGTCCTCAATAAAATGGAGTTGTAAAATGTAATAGTAGGTCCTTGAAAGAGATAACAAATTGTATGATTCACTTAAAGTCGCCTGCACCACAGTATTGAGCTAAAGCAATCAATTATGCTTGTTACATTCAAAATAGGGTTCCTCACAAGGCTTTAAATGGCATAACTCCCTTTGAAGTTTGATACAATAAGAAACCCACAATTGAGCATTTTAGAGTCTTTAGATCTCTAACTATGACCAGCATACCTAAGAAGAACCACAAGGCTATGGAACCTCAGAGTAAACCTTGCATCTTCGTAAGTTATCCAGATGGTGTCAAAGGGTGTTTTCTTCTTCATCCAACCACATGAGTTGTTCATCAAGAGTAGTGTTTACTTCTAGGAGAGTCCTATAGACTCAATACTTGACACATCTCCCACCTCATTGGACTCACTTGGATTCGATTCAGATGATTCAGATCAATGTGAGCACATTATAGAGGTTGAGGACACTTCTTCTAGTTCTGATAGCAAGAGTAGTGATGGGGATTCATCTCCATACACATTTGAACACACTTCAAAAGATGATGTTTCTCTACCTAACTCATCCACTTTTGATCCTCTTTGGGCTAGGAAGACACTATAGAGCGCATGTACATGGGTTAGGGATCTTTTAAATGACAACAAACATGTTTAGAGTTTCAGAGTGGGTCACATGATTTTTATGCCTCTGCCTTATATCTACAAACCTTTTGGGAGGCATCAGGTATTCTTGAGTGGGATTCTATTGTGCATGATGAGTATAATTCCTTAATCAAGAATCACACTTGAAACTTAACACTTCTTCTCAAGGGAAGAAAAATGGTTTGATGCAGATGTATATATCGGACCAAGTATGTAAAAATGGGTTTGTTGACAAGTTCAAGGTGCAGTTGGTTGTAAAAGGTTTCTCATAGGTGCCTAACATCGACTAAACCAAAACCTTTACACCAATCACCAAAATGATTTTTTTTAGATTCACACTTTCTATTATGGCCACCAATCATTGGGATGTTCATTAGATGGATGTGAAGAGTGACTTTATTCATGGAGACCTTAGGGGGGATATTTACATGGATCAGCCACCAAAATTTGTCGAGGATCCTTCCTTTGTGTGCAGAGTTCAAAAACCCATTTATGGCCTCAAATAGGTCCCTCGAGCTTGATATGTCAAGATGGATTACTTCTTTCTTTTTGTAGGTTTCACTTGGTGCCATTCAGATTTGAATGTCTATCACTTTATCATGTCCCCCTTTTTGGCATAAGCACATACATGACCTTTAGCCTCTTTTGTTTGGTGTTTTCCCTAGGCTAAGGGAAGAAAGCAAAAAAGGGAAAATTAGTTCTAATTCTAAGTTATAAAAGATATCTTTTTGATACTTAAAAGGTAACTTGTGAGTATGGGTTAGCTCAACCCTTAATGAAGAAAAGGGAAAACATTTTTAAAAACCACTTTAACCCTCCCTCCAAGTGGAGCACCCCTTTTGTAGGGACCACCACTCCTAAACCACATTGTAGAGATCACACTTCCTAAATCCTATCTTAAAACACATAAATTTTTTTTTGTTTAATTAATGTTTGTCTATGAATATAACTCAGGTATACTTTATCCTATTATATATCCTTTGTCAAATGGACAAGCATCTAACCATACAAGTTAGGCATTCCTTTGTCAAATGGGCAAGCATATAACCATATGAGTTAGTCATTCTTTTGCCAACCAGGCAATCATCTAACCAAATGGGTTAGTCATTCTTTTGCCAAATGGGAAATCATCTAACCAAATGGGTTAGATATCTACACATGGGTAGGTTATGCTCTAGCTAGAGACTTGACTCATCAAGGTCAATCAGATCCTGAGTCAGTCATTGTTCATTGCTCATCTATACTTAGATAAGTATCAAGGGCATCATGATAGTAGCATGTATAAAACATATATCAAAAAGTTACATTTTACTTTGAAATTTGGCCTAAAGCCTCGAGAACTATGATGATCCAACTAGGATCCTTTCGAGTATATCACATATTTCTTATCTTTGCTTTGTTTATCTAAACTACGGTCTTATTATAATGGTCTTACTTTTTCATTTAGCTTTAATCTTGTTTAGTGCACAACCCCAACACCCCGTCATATTCACCTACGTACTAGAAGCATCCTTCACTTCCCAAACTGCCTACATACCTGCTTTCAAATAAGATCAAGGTGTAGTATGCATGTAGTTCTATTTTTTATTCTAAGTTTCATGTGAACTGTGAATTTGGGTATGTAACTCTTTCTAGGGCCTAGTTCCCTAGACAATTCCTCTATAATTGCTACCCATACGAGAGTGTAAAAGTATCATTTTAAGTAACTAAATGCTTGTTTAAACAAACTAGCTCTAAACCTTAATAAGAAAAAGAAAAGAACATTTGCAAGCTACATCCTCTTTCTACTTTTTATTTACATCAACATTGTTTTTAATCCTTGCTTTAATCAACCTAATCCTTAAAATTATTGTTGCCAAAGTTTCATTATCTGAGAGCCATATGGTTGGTGGTTTCTTGATAATAATTAGTTTAACACTCTCAATCCTGGTTTTTATTGCTCTTTTTCGGTGGTACCAAGTTTTAAGTAAGAAATATACTTTCTCCATTTTGTTTCATAAATTCACAAGTCAGAATCATCTAAGGTAGTCAAAGTTGTTTTCTTATCTTAATTAGTGTTGTTTATTAAGAGGGATTATCCCACCCCTTGGTTTTAAAGACACGATATTATCCTTATTTCTCCTTGATGGTTTATAGGGATGATGCCCATACGTCGTTGTTGTAGTTGTATTAGGCTATAGATGCAGTAGCTCAAGTATGACAAAATTACCCATAAACGTGACCCAGAGGCACTGCTTGTACCGAACACTACGTAGTTTTGTTTAACTTTAAATTCTTGATCTAAGTTTGAGATTTGAAAAGTAAAAAAAATCTTGCAATATATATCAAAGGTAAAATCTTTAGTAAGAAAGGTAGAGAACATAATCTCCTAGTTTAATCATCACATTGATTTTCAACCTTGTTTATTCTGGACAATTACATCTTTAGTCTACTTAGGTAAACTTTTCTAGAAAATAACTTATACACAAAGAATGCTATCAACTTAATGTTAAATAAGTCTTTTATGAGGAGTATACTACTATTTGTCGATATGGTTACAATGTTATATTTGATAAGATATAATTTTCTTAATAAGTCGTCTTATTCATGACAAAATAATTAGATGCAAGGGGATTAAAAATTGGGGCTAATTAAAATCCAATCATAGATTTATCACAAATGTAACCTTCCTTTATAGACTAACAATCAAGGATGTGTAGACTTGAAGAGTGAATTAGACCCTTAAATTTAAAATGTCAATAGCAATTTAAGCAATGAATAACAATGTAGCATATATGTTGATTATGTTTAATTTATTAGATATAATCTATTTTGTTCACGCTAATTACATAGAATTACACTAATATTAACATAAAGTATTATCCATATTAGAATTAATATTATTGCAAATATATTAAAAAAAACTATTCTTTATATATTCTATAATGATTAAAATTTGGTCCACGTAAATATGATAAAAATAAAAATGTTTACCTTATAATTTAAATAAAATAAATAATTATTTGATAATTTAAATATTATAATTAGCTTACAATTTAAAATAATAAAAATTATTACCTTCGGAATTAAATAAATTAAATTATTTATTTTATAATTTAAATAATGTATCTATCTTCCATAAAATAAATTATTTACTCCCAAATAAAATAAAATAAAATAAAATACTTACTTTACAATAAATAAAACAATTTTTTTTATTACCTTAAAATTTTAAATAAACTAAAATACCTACCTTCTACTGTTGAAATCCTTGATTGAAATGGAAAGAGGATTCGCTTAATTGAAATCGACTAAGATTAAGTGAATGGTAGCAGTGTTGATCTTGGGCTAAGTTAAAGAAGCCTTGTGGTGCCAATCCTTTGCTCCAAAGCACCCTCCTTTCCTTCCTGTTGTAGCGACCCCTTCCCTTCTCCTGTCGTCAACCCTTCCCTTCTCTTTTCTTAAACTGTTGAAGTCCTCCTCTCCTTACCTTTTAAATCTGCCAACTACGCCCCTTCTTCCTTCTCTTCTGCCTTGTCCTCTCATTTTTTTTTTCTTTCTCATGCAAATTTTTCCCTCCTTTCCGCTTTTGTGCTCCCCCCTTCTTCTGTCGCATCGATCTCCTCTTTAAATCATTTTTCATGCAAATTTATTTCCCCTTCCTCGGCATCAATCTACTTTTTATCCCCTTTTTCATGCAAATATTCCTTCATTAAGGTTTTGAACTATTACTTTATGGCTAGTGATGTGGCAGTAAACCTGAGTATTTGCATGAGTTAAGGTGGGCAAAGGTTTAATAGCTTGAGTTAAGTGGGTGACTGTTGGAGTGGGTTACTCCAAACTAGGAGTTTTAAATTCAAACTCAAAGAAATATAATTTATAACTGTGAGTCTAATATTGTTTCCCCTCCCTGTGTGGCATGGTTGATTTGCATGCATGGATTTCAAGAGAGGTCATGACACTTTTTAGGGGAGGTTTTGTGAAGAATATAGTGTAAAAAGTGGTATGATGATCATTGAAAGGGTTACAATCATATTTGATTAAAAAAAAGGTTTTGGAGCGTAGCTTCCTATTTGGGATTTGAGGGGGACAAAAACCTTCCTTGGCCAATGATTTGGAGGATGAAAACCCTTCAAATACTTGCTAGTCCTTATCAAGGATTATAGTCGATTCAATTTTAATTTGTTGTTGATTATTGTCGTTGATTTCCATTGGTTGAAGCTGATTTTGCTGGTTGAAAAAGGCAAAAATTATATTTATAGGGTAACACCTTGGTTTCTAGTTTAGAGCTCACTTTTGGGCCATTTTCACTTAATAGAAAATTTCAAATTTAGTCTCATATATTTACAAATATTTGTATCTCCATTTGAGCCATCAAATGTATTCATACATGGAATTTATTGGGAGATATTTAATTTTCTTATTTCTGCTACTTTTTCTAAAAATAAAATTTGTAAATTAATATTTTCCAATTTTTTTTTGGATAAGAGGGTTTGAAAAATTATTATTTATTTGCAAATAAAATTTCATAATTTTTGAAGGAGTTTCCAAGCATAAATCACCAATTTACCCTAGTCGTTAGGGTTTGGCAAGCTTAGTCTAAATTATTGATTTTAATTTGTTGAATTTGTTTAAGGGTTTCCATTGGGGCTTGTTGAAAATTTGTTTGTTGCTTATTTTACCTCAAAAGAGATATTTTAGTGGTACTAGGGCCAATTTCTTGGCCAGCTATAAGGTTTGAGGGTTTTATGTCAAACAATGACATGGGAGATATGGACAATACAATGTTTGAGAAATCCTCTCAAGCTCATGAAAGGAAGGAACAACCTTCCATTCAAATGGATTTGATGGAGATTTACAAGGAGTAGATGACATTTCCACCCCTTTTCATGAAGGAGACAGACCTCAAGGATTTTGTATCATGGAAAAGAAGTAGGGGCAGTACTTGGGTTAGACAGGAGTTACATGCTGCTTTGAGGAAGAGAGTTATTCCCACATTCGATGGTTCTACAAACATTTTAGCTAGGACATGGATTGATAAATTAGGTACATACCTTGCAATTCATCCCATGAAGGTAGAGGAGGCCCTAAAATTCATCACAACACATTTAGAAGGGGTTGTCCATGATTGGTGGCACTAGGGTTTGATAACCCAAGGGGATCACCTCATAGACAACTATGAAGAATTCAACGAGAGGCTCATTGGGAGGTTTAATCATGCTAATCCAAAACCTTTGAAGAAAAATCAAGCAATTTGGGGCAGCCAATTGTTGAAAATTCTAAGTTACAAAAATCAAAACTTTTAGGGCAACAAGATGAGGGTTTTCAACAAGTTAATGAACAACAAAAAGAGCTCTAAGTAGAAGGAAAAGGGGTGGTTGAACCAAGAGAGGTAATTATGGGTTGCACCAAGGAAGAGGAATCAAGTGGGGCAGCCACTTGAAAAAAGAAAAAAACATGTATGGAGATGGAAATAATGAAGGGACTTTCCACATGAGCTTGAGGGAAGAGGATGGAAAGAAGGCTACAATTTATGAGTGTTGGTAGCCATTAACCCCAAGAGGGGACCACCCTACCATGAAATTAGTAAGACATGCTAAATTTGAAGTTTGTTGTGTTTTTAAAAGGAAAGATGTAATGAAAATTATTGTGCATATGCAACCCATAAGATGTAATGGGAAACACCCTATTCTATGTTACAAGGGTGTGTTAGAGGATGAGGATGAGGTAATTAGACCCCTCTTGAATTGGGCAAATGCCCAGATCATAAAAAATAGAGGTAAACATAACTTTCTGAGGAAAAATCATCGAGCTTTACACTCAAAAAATTTTGAGTTTGTAGGGCCAACTCATCTTCCCGCAAAATTCATAATTTTTTTTTTGCATGTAATAGCCCCTTGTAACTTCTAAAAATATAGGGGCAATGGGGTCCCTCTTTCATGTCAAAAGGTTGGATTGTACAAGGAAGGTACAACCCTTTCTAAGTTTGAAGTTGAGGCATTTTTTTTGGCTCAAGGTGTATTCCCAACATTGTTGATATTGTTATAAAAGGGAAACAAGGGAAAAAATAAGCAACACTCATGAGGACACCAATGCAATATTGCTTACACTTCCATGGCATCTACATACAGGGTATGCCTTCAAATTGTTTTAAGATGGTTCTCTTTTTGCAAATTGGAAAACCATGATTTTGGGTTGGGGGAAGCTTATCAAGGCACATGGGAGACACTAAGGAGTTTTTGGATGCTTACCAAGGTGGTGTACATTCCACGATTGAATTTAAAATGGACATATTCATAAGGGGCCATGATTCTTTGGCAGCTTGAGCTCACCTAGCTCAACTTATGAGTGTGTATTGGCATCCCTTGAAGATATATGCATGAAGAACTCATATAATTTCAACTTGGTAGTGAATGACTTGACATTTTTGAGTAATTACAAGGTTAAACATCATAACTACAGCCCTTGTAACAACAAGTACAATTTGGTTGATGAGATGTTTTCTCCTTGTTAAGGGGACAATTGATCATAGCTTTAACTCAGGGGGTTTATAGCCATTGAAAGACATGTTTTAGAGGGTTTGAAGTATGAAATTAAGAGTAATGAGAGTGTTAAGGTACCTTTAGAGGAGACCTCAAAGGCAATGGAAGGAGTCTTCCCTAAGGAGAATTTAGTAGGGGCAACAAGAAAGAATGTTTCTTCTAATTTGGAACAACCACTAAGGTATGCAAAAGAATATTTGTTTCCTTGTTTGTTGAGCTTAATGAATTCTAAAAATGAGGATGCTAAGCAAGCCCATGAAGAGGTTAATTTTCAGTTTACAAGGAAGAAAAGCAGGTATGAATTTTGCATTGAGAAAAGACTTAGGTTACACTTAGAAAAATCAAAACCTTGGCACTTGAAATAATCAGAAATTCACGTGGAAAATCAAATTCGTTTGTGCTCATAAAAAGTTAAGAAATTGCATGAAAAATTAGAATTGTTGGTGCTCAGAAAAATAAAAAAATTGTGTGAATAATCAACATTATTTATACTCATAAAATTTTGAGTCTTTCATGCCAAATTTGAATAGGGCACACTTAGAAAATTCAGGGAAAAAAGGTACGTTACAACCCCTAATAAATTCTAGAAATTCAAATGAGAGTTGGCTTTTTCCTTGTGATAGGGAGTTGAAGTTTTCAAAAGAAGAACAACCCTTCCAAGGGCCCACAATGGAAGAAAGAATCCAAAAATGTGAAGGGAAGAGTGATAGATGGGCTATACATAATCTTTAGTCCATGAGACAAATAAGACTTGAATGGGGAAACACTAGGGAAGGAGAAATCATTCAAACTTCATGCACTTGTGATGCATATTAGAGGCCTAAATGGAGGGGGCAGCATGAGGTTAAGCAATGGACTTTCATATGGGCATCATGGCAAGAGTATTCACTTCACCATGTTGTCTACACAAAAGGTATTTGTCCAATGTTGTTCGAAGTTTTTCTCTTAATTCAAATTAGTGAACTAGGTTTTTTGTTTGATGAAGAAGTGTCAAGGCAAGTTGTGGGCCCTTTGGGTTGCATTCCAAGGGAGTTCATGTTTCAAGGTGCATGTGCAAGGGAGAAAGATCATATGGGGCAGCCTTAGTTATGATACTTCCATCTCTTATAAGGTGGTACATAGCTTCACGTTGACCCCTCTTGGAATTGTAAATGTGGTGGGTTCATCAAGGACCAAGTTGGCAGTGAAAATTTTGATTTTTTGGGGCACTTGCAAGGCTATAATGTATAAACACAACCCTCAAAACATAAGGTATAGGTTTCCTTTTGAAGTGATCCCCTCTAAGGTAAGGGAACATGTGAGTTTGAGGCATGAAATGGTGAGCTTGAAGGTTTTCAAAAGTTTTGGGAAGATTGATTGCATGATGTTACCTTCTAAAGGTGAGTTGTGGAGGAATAAATTCATGTTTTGGAGTCATAAGAGGTCTGAAGTTTGCTCACATGGCCAACTAATCAAGAGGGAAGTGGTTGGTTCTACATTTCTTTTGGAGTATGTGGACATGTGTTGGTGATCTTTTGGCAAAGGGAAAATTTCAAGCATGGTGAGGAGACTTCCAACTCCTCTAGTAGGAACATTTCTGAGTTTTGAGACAAATTTTGAGTGTGTTGGTAGCATGGACATCCCTTCTATGTTCTCAAGGGCATCCACACACATGTTTCCAACCACTTTAAACATGGAGGGCATTATCAAAGATGCAAACCTTGAAGGAAAGCCAATAACTTTTATTTTGATTACCATGTTTATGTCTTGTGTAGGTGTTGATATGGGGGCAATCAAGGCCCAAAAGTATGAATATTTCCTTGCTGGAATACACTTTTCCAGCTACCATAATGTTGTCATTTCATAGGAGTTGTTTCCTTTTAACATCTTTTGGGTATATTCGAGGTATGGGGCCTCCATGAGATGGGAAAGGAAGGTTAGAAGCTATTTTTTTTTCATTTCCATATTGTATAAGCAATCAAGAATCTTCATATACAACATTAAAGGGCTTTATCAAGAGGTCTTCCTTCCATGGAATGAAGTGAGAATTGACTTTTGCATGGAAATAAGTGCTGGGACAGTTCCATGAATATTGTTATTGCTGGAGGACAAGCAATTTTGGGTAGGGAGGATTGTTATGTCCCCATTTTTGGCCTAAACACGGACATGACCTTTAGACCAGTTCTTTTGGTGCTTTCCCTAGGCTAAGGGAAGAAAGGGAAAAGGAGAAACATTGATTCTAATTTTAAGTTATAAAAGATACCTTTTTGATACATCTTCTTATATTATAACTTAAAATGTAACTTGTGAGTAAGGGTTAACTTAACCCTTAACGAAGAAAAGGGAAAAGATCTTTTAAAACCACCTTAACCCTCCTTCCAAGTGGAGAAGCCCTTTTTAGGGAAGGAATTATGGAGAATATAGTATAAAAGGTGGTATGATGATCATTGAAAAGGTTACCATGCTATTTGATAAAAAAAATGGTTTTGGAACAAAGCTTCCTGCTTGGGGTTTGAGGGGGATGAAAGCCTTCCTTGACCAACGACTTAGAGGATGAAAACCCTTCAAATGCTTGCAAGTCCTATTCAAGGATTGGAGTTGATTAAATTCTATTTTGTTGATGAATATTGTAGTTGATTTCCATTGGTTGAAGCTGATTTTGTTGGTTGAAAAAGGTAGGAATTATATTTGTAGGATAATACCCTAGTTTTTGGTTTGGAGATCACTTTTGGGCCACTTTCACTTAATAGAAAAATTTGAAATTGGTCTCATATATTTGCAAATATTTTTATCTCTGTTTAAGCCATAAAATGTATTCATGTGTGGAATATTTTGGGAGATTTTGAATTTTCTTATTTTCACTATAAAATCTGGAAATTAATATTTTTCGAATCTGTTTGGATAAGAGAGTTTGAAAAATCAATATTTATTTGTAAATAAAATTTCATAAAATTTGGAGGAGTTTTAAGAAATAAATCACCAATTCACCCTAGTCGCTAGGGTTTGACAAGCCTAGTCTAAATTGTTGATTTTAATTTGTTGAATTTGTTCAAGGGTTTCCATTGGGGTTTGTTGAAAAGTTGTTTGTTGCTTATTTTACCTCAAAAGGTATATTTTACTCTTGTAGGAGGATGATACACTTTTGATTCTAGTTCTTTATATTGATGATCTTTTGATCAATAGGAGTTCTTCCTCATCTATTGCAATGGTGAAAGAGGTTCTTCAAGATAAATTTTCCATTACAGACTTGGGCTTATTACATTACTTCCTTGGGATCCACATTTCTCAGTTTGACTCAAGAATCACTCTTGTATAGCCTAAGTATTCTCTCGATCTACTTGCTCGACTTCATATGGTTGATTGTAAGCCAACTTCGACTCCCTTTCTATTTGGAGTCAAGATTGAGACAGATTGTACTTCACCTTTGGTCGATGCTACCTTGCATCAACAACTTGTTGGCATATTTATCTACTTGACATATACTAGACCTAACATATCATATGCAATGGGCCTTGTCTCTAAATTCATGCAAGAAGCCCATGAACTATTCTGGAAAACAACCAAGAGGATCTTGCACTACATTCAGGGCACATAGATTCAGGATTCACTATAACATTGGCACTGATATTGACTTGATTGGCTATACTGACTCAGATTGGGCTAACGATATTCAGAATTACAAGTCCACTTCAGGGTATAGTTTCTCTATTGGTTCAAGGCTGATTAGTTGGTCAAGTAAGAAGCAAAATGCTATTGCTTTATCATCTACTGAGGTAGAGTACAGGGGGACTGTTAATGTTGCCATTGAGGCCATCTAACTTCAAGGGATTCTCGCAAAGTTTAATATCTAGTTTAAACAACCTATCATCATTTATTATGACAACCATAGTACTATTCAGATTTGCAAGAATTCGGTCTAGCATTAGCAAACTAAACACATAAAAAATCACATGCACTTCATCATAGATCTCATTCATGGGGACATCATTGATCTGATCTATTACCAAATGATAGAGTAGACAACAAACATCTTCACCAAACCTTTCACCAAGAGCAAGTATTTTCACTTATAGGCTCTTCCTGAGGTTCATGATACTGTAACATCATCTTTTAGGGGGCCTTATAGCCTATTTTTTTATATCTCTCTCTTGGGGGGGATGGCGGTTTCTTTCGGGTTTTCTCCCTTTCTCTACTTTATGAGAGATTGCTTTGTTCATGGGTACCTCATCAGGGCTTGTTGTCAGGGCCCATTTTTTTACATTGCCCACCTAAACTGTGTTTATGGGAGGCGGGGGTGTTGGAGTAGAGGTTGTTTATTTTTCCTATATTTATTATGGGCTTTTTCTCCCTCACTTGGAGTTTTTTTACTTTCATGGAGAAGCTTGCTTAGGTGTACAGTTTGTCTAGATGACTAGGAAGTAACTCCTTTAGTCGACTATTTTGAGTATGGGAGTTACTCTTCTATTTTGAGGGTCTTTGAGTATCTTTTGTGGAGGAGTTACTCTTCTATTTTGAGGGTTTTTGACTACCTTTTGTGGATGAGTTACTATTTTATTTTAAGGATCTTTAACCACCTTTTATAGATAATTTGCTCAACACTCTCCTATATGTACACCTCACATTTGTGAGTTTTTATTAATAAAAGATTGGTATTTTGGCCCCTATGTGTCTAATGCAATATTTTCGTATTGATTTCATTTAGCTTGCAAATGTGTGTTGTGTGCTTATTTGTCTCGCACCTATCACGACCCTATGCATCTGCATGATCCGGTGATCCTTGCCACAACTCCGATAAGGGCCTTGATATTGATATCTCTGAGAGTTTTTCAAATAGAGATGTATTTAAGATATTTGTACTAGATTTTAGCAACAACTATATGCCATATATTAAAATACAACACATGTCACATTATTATCGGGATGAGGAAAAAAATTACTTGTTGAAGTGAAGGCTATATAACCTGTATACGACAAGATAATAAAATCCATGCTTTACATTGTCATTCAACATGAGATGGACACTTTGAGGTTGAGGCACTAATACAACATAGATAGAGATAGTAATTCTTAAAAAGAAATATTTCTCTCTTCTAGACTACCTTAGGGTACTAACAATTAATTTGAAAGGGCAACATAAATGCTCATAGAATTCAAAGTCATACATTCAAATTCGTGAGACCTCTCAATTATGATTTAAAAAAAGACATTTAAAAAAAATTGTATTGTTTTGATTAATCCATCAACATTTCGAATCCCAACATACTGTTAGGGACCCCTTATCCAACGGAAGCACAATTGATTACTTTCTTATAAGCAATTAAACACGGAATTATACCAGAATGATTAAGTAATTAGAAACTTGAGACAACAAAAAATTTGAGAGACAATACACACTCTTGTATTAAATATTACTAGAAGAAAATACAATAAGGAAGATGCCACTTCTTCCTCCACCTCAAAGGCTTACCACACCTCAAGACCTTCTTCCCACTCTCTCTTGCTCAACACAACAACTCTATAGCCTGAGTTATTATCCCTCCTTGAATGCTTCAGCTGATCTCCTTGACCTTACACCTGTAGATCTCCTTGACCTTGCTTGCTTCAATGCTTTTACTTGCCTGCTTGATAATTACAATACATGCCTCATGAGTCTTTAAATAGAATCCCATGGTTACAAAAATAGAAATCTAACTACAATAATTAGACACACAGCTCGTGACTATAATTAGTCATTTAACATGCAAACACTCGCTTCACTTAACTGACTGTTTGTCAACAGCAGTTCTGAAACGCCATAGGCGACCGACGCCGGTCCCTGCTTGCCTGGTGCTGCCGACGTCGGCCAACTAGCTGCTGTCGCCGGTTGCCTTCTGCACTGCATCTGACCGATGTCGGTCATTCTGCCGATGCTGGTACTTCTGGTTTTTCAGCAACCTTCCTCATGTTTGCAACAGTTGAAGCTTTTAGCTCCACACCCTAACAATCTCCCACTTGGAGATAAACAGCTGCTACTGTACCTATACTTGTACACCATCTATTTTATTCTTTTGGCTCTGTATCCCTCTTCAAAGTCACTCTTGAAGACCAACCACCACTAAACCTGTGATGCAATACCTGTCACTTATGCCGAAAGAATTTTGTTGCTCCCAAATTCTTCATGACATACTTCTGAACCAACTCTACCCTTAGCTCATAAATCTCCCTGTATATGAAACCCTGCAACAAGTAACACAATACAGTAACAGGGTAATGTAGCTAATATTATCCAACCTGGTAAAGATAAAATACAATGGTCAAACCTCCATTGTTCTGCAGCCTAATCAAGACCATATACCATAGCTTTCTGTCTCACGTGTCCATCCACTCTCTTCTCTAATATGAGAATCCATCCCTCTATCCAGTGCTTTCTTCCAGCTGACAACTCTACCAATAAATACCTGTTTGATTCTTCTCTAAGGACTCACACTCCTCATCCATGCCAAGCTCCCACTGTTTCTGGACTCTACCTGCATTGATTCTTCCATCTTCCTAGTTCTTGACTATCAGTAAGCAATATAAAGAAGGTGAACAACGAATATGAGGTTCACTTACCCTTTCTGACCTCCATATGGGTGTTTGAGACTCCTTGACAGCTAGTTGTCCACCCAACATCCGTTTTAATGATCGATCTCGGCCATCTCCCAGTCTGCTCCCGACCGATGTCGGTTCCCTGCACTGACCCTGACTGCCGACGCCGTTTCCCTGGCCGACGCCGGTGTCCCTCCTGTCGACGTTGGTCCTGATGACCGACGTCGGACTTCTCCTGCCCGACTCTACCGACCCTGCTGGTCTGCACATAACCGATGCCGGTATCTGACTGACCGATGTCGGTCTCAAGTGACCGACATCGGTGTCTGTGTGTTCCTGTAAGTGATGAAATCTTCATCCGCGAGCTCATCTTGGATCAAACCTCTGTCCATACTGCCCTGCTCAGATTCATTCAACCCCTGTGACTGATCTTTGTCCTTCATCTCCTCCATAAACACTAAAGCTTCTTTGTTCCTATCAAAAGCATCAAATTTCCTTTTTCTGCAATAAACTCTATCTATGCTTTTCGAATCTGAACATGTACCTTTTGAATCAAGAACGCCCATTCCCTTCTTATTCATGTGACCAAGTCTATTAAGCCACATCTTCGAATCTACAACTGAAGTAGATAAACCAGAAGTAGAATCAACAATACAAGTAGATAGATAAAGAGTATCTACTTTCTTACCTCTTGCTAGAATAAGTGCGCCCTTGGTAACCTTCCAAGAATCCGCTGTGAGGGTTATTGTGCATCCCTCATCACCCAACCTTCCTACAAAAATCAAACTCTGCTTCAGAATTGGGACATGCATGACCTCTTTCAACACCCATGTGTTGTCAATTTGCAATCTCAACTGCACTTTTCCTTTGACAACTATCTGACAAGGCGTACCATCCCCTAAATAAGGCACTCCAAAGTCTCCCTGTTCATACTCATGGAACAAATTTCTGTTTGGAGATGCATGAAAAGATGAACCAGAATCTAAAATCCATGATCCTACCTGACAATCTAAAGAAAGTATGAGAGCGTCATGTACCACAATATTTGCATCCTTTGCTTCTTTAATACCTGCATGTTGATTCTCTTTATCTCTCAACCAACACTCCTTCTTTGTATGTCCTTTCTTTTCACAAAACCAGCAGGTAATGCCTTTGGATTCGGATCTCCTTCCCGACCTTGATTTCCCTTGCTCAACCTTCTCCCTTTGCCTTCTCCTGCTTTTTGCACTTAGAGCATTCCCTGATGATTCCCCTGTGCTTCTCCTGCGTATTTTCTTATTCAAGATCACACTCACAACATCATCAACTTTTAAGATTTTAAAAGCAGATGCAGAATTACGTACTACCATAACCAAACTGTCCCAACTTTCAGGCAAAGAACATAAAATCAAGAGAGCCTTTACCTCATCATCAAAAACAATATTGACTGAAGCTAATTGGTTTACCAAACCATGGAAATCACTGAGATGAGTATGTACCGATCCACCTTCCTGCATTTGCAAAGTAAATAACTGCTTCATAAGATATACCTTATTAGAAGCCGAAGGCTTTTCGTATAAATTTGCCAAATATTTTATCAACTCTTCTGTTGTCTTGCACTGTGATAAGTTAGAAATTACAGATGATGCAAGGCTCAACCTTATGGAACCGAGAGCCTTCCGATCAAGAACACTCCATTCTTCATCCTTCATATTTGTGAGATTGCATGCAACCCCACCCAACGGTAAGTACAAATCTTTCTGATACAGATAATCCTCTATCTGCATCCTCCAATGTTGATAATTCTTGCCGTTAAACTTCTCCATTCGTAGCTTACTTTCTTCTGCCATTGCTAAACTCCCACTCAATCAAAAACTTGTGAATGACCTGTAATCAACAAACAGTACCCTACTTCTTGCAAACCGCAGCTCTGATACCAACTGTTAGGGACCCCTTATCTAACGGAAGCACAATTGATTACTTTCTTATAAGCAATTAAACACGAAATTATACCAGAATGATTAAGTAACTAGAAACTTGAGACAACAAAGAATTTGAGAGACAATACACACTCTTGTATTAAATATTACTAGAAGAAAATACAATAAGGAAGATGCCACTTCTTCTTCCACCTCAAAGGCTTGCCACACCTCAAGACCTTCTTCCCACTCTCTCTTGCTCAACACAACAACTCTATAGCCTGAGTTATTATCCCTCCTTGAATGCTTCAGCTGATCTCCTTGACCTTACACCTGTAGATCTCCTTGACCTTGCTTGCTTCAATGCTTTTACTTACCTGCTTGATAATTACAATACATGCCTCATGGGTCTTTAAATAGAATCCCATGGTTACAAAAATAGAAATCTAACTACAATAATTAGACACGCAGCACGTGACTATAATTAGTCATTTAACATGCAAACACTCGCTTCACTTAACTGACTGTTCGTCAACAACAGTTCTGGAATGCCACAGGCGACCGACGCTGGTCCCTGCTTACCTGGGGCTGCCGACGTCGGCTGACTAGCTGTCGTCGCCGATTGCCTTCTGCACTGCATCTGACCGAAGTCGGTCATTCTGCCGACACCAATGCTTCTGGTTCTTCAACAACTTTCCTCATGTCTGCAACAATTGAAACTTTTAGCTCCACACCCTAACACATACAATCCATCATCAAAATACACAATATATGTTAAAATTAAAGAATTCAAAGATTTCATAGTCTATAAGATGAGAAGAAGAAGACTTTTCCAAAAGTTGTATTCTTCTAAGCTTACATGTAAACTTTCTTTAAAATTAAAGCTCCAATCGAAACGCTCGCATAACCGCACAGAAGCAACAGAATCAATTTATATCATATCCGTAGATTTAAGATCCTTACATCTGATTGCCTTGTTGATACCTAACGGGTGGAGGAACATCCTAAAATTCCAAACGCCAAAATTTAAATCAATTTTAATGAATTACTGAACTTCATCTCCTCCCCCGTTCTCTGCAAGTGAAATGGTCAGGAGATGGACACTCTCTTTCCCTTCACAACCTTTTCTACTCACCAATGCCCGATCCGCTGCTCTTATAATAACATTGCCAATGCAAATCTATGCATCACAGCTGCTATCAGACGCCGCAAAAAGTGGCAACCTCATGATGCAAGAAGAGTTTCAGTTCCAACTTCGTCAGATGACAGAGTAGAAATTATTACATTTGACATGAAACAGATGAGGCAAAGAGCAAGAGAGGCAGTAAAAAATGCGGAGAGAGCCTCAAAAGCAAGTTTTGGAAGACTTAGAGGGGGCTTAACAGAATTCTGGAAAGATTTGCGAAGCAGCGTAGTCGTAAGTGATGAAGGGTTTAAAATTGTTGTGCGGCGCTCTTCCCTTCAATTCTTGGCCAGTGCTGTCATTTTCTCTGTGTTTGTGGCTGTGGCTTACAAATTGATTAGGGCATGTGTTTGGGAATGGGGTGCGGACGGTCGGTGGGTTGTGCGAATGGATAGGAGCCTCGCCGGAAAGGAGGTTGTAGTGAGTAGACGCCGCACTGGGGCGGGATTTAACTCTAGTTATAATAAGGGGTCTAGTCCTTTATCCAGTCCTTTGGCGAGCATTAATTGGGAGTCTCGGAGTGAAAAGGAGCTGATCAAGAAGAAACAAAATTATGGGAGAGAGCGGAAAGTATCTGCAACGGCCCCTTTGCCAAGATGGTGGCCTTCTCCAGACATACCACCAAGGGTATCGCCAGAAGACTATGAGTCTGCTCAATTCCATGCTAACACTCTTCTCAAAGGTTTGTTCCCAAGCATTTGCTTTTAGTCTCCACAATGAGAAAAGATTTTTTCGGAGGTTAGTTTCCAAAATATTTTTGGTTTAAGCTTCCATAATCCATAATGTTAAGAAAAGATAATTTTCAGAGTTTGGTTACAGAAATATTTGCTTTAAGCTTCCACAATCCATAATGTTTAGGAGAAAACAATCGGAGATGATAGGTTGCAAAGGAGATAAAAATATTGTTTTTGTTTCTCTCCATGCACTATTTCTTCAGGATGGTCATTTTCTAAATATGTAATATTCTTTTGGTTTGATTGGAAATAAGAATTTAGCACATTGTAATTCAGATGAAGGAAAAAATTAAAATGTTTACTTAGTGCAATTCTCAAATGTTCTAGGTTTGGTAACATAGTTCAAGGCTAGGAAAAATTTTAAGGAGTCAAACCTTTTTTATTTGATGAAGTTCACATTTATTAATCAAAGAAAGGGAAAATCCCACTAACAACCAAGCCCACGATGCCAACATGATCCTCCAAAAAACAAGTGAAACAAACACTCAGAGAGAGGTCAGGTCAAAAGTCTCCAGGCCTCTTATTGACACTTAAACAAAGCTTGACCCTTAAAAAAGATAAACTACTCCTGCTGGATCTCCTGTTTGCTGGTCATCCCATGATTCTCCATAACTTTCTTGGTCTTCAAGGCTGCCTGTTCTTTCTGAGGATAGTACTGAATGTAAAATGTTACAGGGAGGAGATCATAGAGTAGCTTAGTCTTCCTACAAGTCTCAGTAAGGCTTCAAAAGGCATTATACACCAAGTGGATATCATTCTCCCTGACCTGAGAGAACGAACATATCCACCAACAGACCTTTTAAAGAGTCACACATTTTCAGAATTTAGAAATCCTGTGATTTTTCACTACTGACATCTTTGTTTCTTAAGTTTGGCGATAATAGTGACAAATATTTTCTTAATTCTCTTAAACTTAAATATATTTATACAAAGATTAGTGAATTTTTAAAGAAAAGAATATTGTTTCGATATAAATTGAGGGAAATCAGATAAATCTTGATTATTTGAGATACCTTTTTGATATATCGTTTTATATTATAACTTACAAGGTAACTTGTGAGTAAGGGTTAACTTAAGCTTTAATGAAGAAAAGGAAAAAGATCTTTTAAAACCACCTTAACCCTCCCTCCAAGTGGAGCACCCAATTTTAGGGGAGGATTTGTGGAGAGTATAATATAAAAGGTGGTATGATGATCATTGAAAAGGTTACCATGATATTTGATCAAAAAATAGGTTTTGGAGCATAGCTTCCTACTTGGGGTTTGAGGGGGACAAAAACCTTCCTTGGCCAACAATTTGGAGGATGAAAACCCTTCATATCTTGTTAGTCCTATGAAGGATTAGAGTTGATTCAGTTCTGATTTGTTGCTGATTATTGTAGCTAATTTCCATTGGTTGAAGCTGATTTTGCTGGTTGAAAAAGGCAGGAATTATATTTGTAGGACAGTGCCCTAGTTTCTGGTTTGGAACTCACTTTTGGGCCACTTTCACTTAATAGAAAATTCTAAATTTGGTCTCATATATTTACAAATATTTTTATCTCCGTTTGAGCCATAAAATGTATTCATATGTGGAATATATTGGGAGATATCGAATTTTCTTATTTCTGTTGTATTTTCTGAAAATAAAATAGAAATTAATATTTTCTGAATCTCTTTGGATAAGAGGGTTTGAAAATTCAGTATTTATCTATAAATAAATTTCACAATTTTTGGAGGAGTTTCAAGGCATAAATCACCAATTTACCTTAGTCGCTAGGGTTTGGCAAACATAGTCTAAATTGCTGATTTTAATTTGTTGAATTTATTCAAGGGTTTCCATTGGGGTTTGTTGAAACGCTGTTTGTCGCTTATTTTACCTCAAAAGGGATATTTCACTTTTGCGGGAGGATGATTTACTTTTGATTCTAGGTCTTTATATTGACGATCTTTTGATCACTGGGAGCTCTTCCTCATCCATTGTAGCGGTGAAAGAGGCTCTTCAGGATAGATTTTCCATGACAAACTTGGGCTTATTACATTACTTCTTTGGGATCTAGATTTCTCGGTCTGACTCAGGAATCACTCTTGCTTAGCCTAAGTATTCTCTTGATCTACTTTCTCGGTTTCACATGACTGATTGTAAGCCAATTTCGACTTCCTTTCTATTGGAGTCAAGCTTTAGGCAGATTGTACTTCACCTTTGGTCGATGCTACCTTGTATCAACAACTTGTTGGCAGCCTTATCTACTTGACACATACTAGACCTGACATATCATATGCAATGGGCCTTGTCCCCAGATTCATACAGGGACTCCATGAGATGCACTGGAAAGCAACGAAGAGGATCTTGCACGACACATAGATTCATGATTCACTACAGCATTGAACTGACATTGACTTGGTTATATTGACTCAGACTGGGCTGACGATATTCAGAATCACAAGTCCACTTCAGGGTATAATTTTTCCATTGGTTCAGGGCTGATTAGTTGGTCAAGCGAGAAGCAAAACGCTATTGTTTTATCATCTACTGAGGCAGAGTACAGGGGGGCTGTCAATGCTGCCATTGAGGCCATCTAGCTTTAGGGGATTCTCACAAAGTTCAATATCCAACTTTCAGATGACCTACCATAATTTATTGTGATAACCAAAGTACTATTCAGATTTGTAAGAATTCGGTCTAGCATTAGCAGACACAACACATAGAGATTCACATGCACTTCATCAGAGATCTCATTCATGGGGACATAATTAATCTGATTTACTGCCAAACGATAGAGCAAACAACAAACATCTTGACCAAACTTTTCATAGAGAGCAAGTATCTTCACTTGTAGGCTCTTCATGAGGTTCATGATACTGTAACATCATCTTCTAAGGGCCCCTTCTAGTCTTTGCTTTTATGTCTCTCTTTTACGTGGAGGGAGGAGGGCGGAGGTGGGAGTTTTTTCCATCAGGTTTTCTCCCTTTCTTTACTTTATGAGATATTGCTTTGTACATGGGCACCTCATTAGGGCTTGTTACTGGGACCCGTTTTTTTACATTGCCCACCTAAACTGTGCTTATGGGGGGGGGGTGTTAGAGTAGAGGTTATCTATTTTTCCCATATTTATTATGGCCTTCCCCCCTCACTTGGAGTTTTCCTACTTTCATGGAAAAACTTGCTTAAGTGTACAGTTTGACTAGATGACTAGGAAGTAACTCCCTTGACCAACTTTAACTCGTCTATTCTGAGGGTCTTTGAGCTTTTTTTGTGGAGGAGTTACTCTTCTATTCTGAGGGTCTTTGATTCCCTTTTGTGGAGGAGTTACTATTTTATTTTGAGTGTCTTTGACCACCTTTTATGGAGGAGTTATTCAACAATCTCCTATATGTACAGCTCACATTTGTGAGTTTTCCTTAATAAAAGATTGGTATTTTGACCCCTATGTGTCTAATGCAATATTATTGTATTGATTTCATTTAGCTTGCAATTGTGTGTTGTGTGCTTGTTTGTCTCACACGTATCACGACCCTGCGCATCTGCATAATCCGGTGATCTGGGCCACAACTACGATAAGGGCCTTGGTATTGATATCTCTGGGAGTTTTTTAGATTGAAATGTATTTAAGATATTTGTACCAGTTTTTAGCAACATCTATATGCCATATATTAAAATACGACACATGTCACATTATTATCGGGAGAAAAAAATTTACTTGTCGACGTGAAGGCTATATACCCTGTGTACGACAAGATAATAAAATCTATGCTTTGCATTGTCATTCAACATGAGATGAACACTTTGAGGTCAAGGCACCAATGCAACACATATAGAGATGGTATTTCTTGGAAAGAAATAACTCTTTATTCTAGACTACCCTAGGATACTAACAATTAATTTGAAAGGGTAACACATACTCATAGAATTCAAAATCATACATTCAAATTCGTGAGACCCCTCAATTATAATTAATGAAAAGAAGACGACATTTGGGAAAAAATTATATTATTTTAATTAATCCACCAACATTTCCAATTTCAATATACAATCCATCATCAAAATATATAATATATGTAAGAATTAAGGAATTCAGGTTTCACGGTCCATAAGATTAGAAGAAGACGATTTTTCCAAAAGTTGTATTCTTCTAATCTTATAAGAAAACTTTTAAAACTAAAGCTCCAATTGAAATGCTCGCATAACCTCATAGAAGAAGCACAATCAATTTATATTATATCCGAAGATTTAATATCCTTACATCTGATTACCTTGTTGATACCCAACGGGTGGAGGAACATCCTAAAATTCCAAATGCCAAAATTTAAATCAATTTTAATGAATTACTGAACTGTATCTCCTCCCCCGTTCTCTGCAAGTGAAATGGTAAGGAGATGGACACTCTCCTTCCCTTCACAACCTTTTCTACTCACCAATGCCCGATCCGCTGCTCTTATAATAGCATTGCCAATGCAAATTTATGCATCACAGCAGCTATCAGATGCCGTAAAAAGTGGCAATCTCATGACGGAAGAAGAGTTTCAGTTCTGACTTCGTCAGATGACAGAGTAGAAATGATTACATTTGACATGAAACAGATGAGGCAAAGAGCAAGAGAGGCAGTAAAAAAAGCAGAGAGAGCCTCAAAAGCAAGTTTTGGAAGACTTAGAGGGGGCGTAACACAATTCTGGAAAGATTTGCGAAGAAACGTAGTCATAAATGATGAAGGGTTTAAAATTGTTGTGCGGCGCTCTTCCCTTCAATTCTTGGCCAGTGCTGTCATTTTCTCTGTGTTTGTGGCCGTGGCTTACAAATTGATTAGGGCATGCATTTGGGAATGGGGTGCGGACGGTTGGTGGGTTGTGCGAATAGATAGGAGCCTTGCCAGAAGGGAGGTTGTAGTGAGTAGACGCCGCACTGGGGTGGGATTTAACTCTAGTTATAATAAGGGGTTTAGTCCTTTATCGAGTCCTTTGGCGAGCATTAATTGGGAGTCTCAGAGTGAAAAGGAGCCATCAAGCACAAACAAAAATATGGGAGAGAGCGGAGGGTAGCTGCAACAACCCCTTTGCCAAGATGGTGGCCTCCTCCAGACATACCACCAAGGGTATCGCCAGAAAGCTACGGGTCTGCTCAATTCCATGCTAACACTCTTCTCAAAGGTTTGGTCCCAAGCATTTGCTTTTAGTCTCCACAATGAGAAAATATTTTTTCGGAGGTTAGTTTCCAAAATATTTTTGGTTTGAGCTTCCACAATCCATAATGTTAAGAAAAGATAATTTTCAGAGTTTTGTTACAGAAATATTTGCTTTAAGCTTCCAATCCATAATGTCTGGGAGAAAACAATCGGAGATGATAGGTTGTAAAGGAGATAAAAATATTGTTTTTGTTTCTCTTCATACACTATTTCTCCAGGATGTTCATTTTCTAAATACGTAATATTCTTTTGGTTTGATTGGAAATAAGAATGTTAACACATTGTAATTCAGATGAAGGAAAAATTAAAATGTTTACTTAGTGTAAATGTTTGGTAACATAGTTCAAGGCTAGGAACAATTTTAAGGAGGCAAACCTTTTTTATTTGATGAAGTTCAAATTTATTAATCAAAGAAAGGGAAAAATCCCACAAACAACCAAGCCCAAGATGTCAACATGATCCTCCAGAAAACAAGTGAAACAAAGACTCAGAGAGAGGCCAGGTCATAAGTCTCCGGTCCTCTTATTGACTCTTAAACAAAGCTTGACTTAAAAAAGATAAATTCCTCCTGCTGGATCTCGTGTTTGCTGGTCATCCCATGATTCTCCATAACTTTCTTGGTCTTCAAGGCTGCCTGTTCCTTCTGAGGATAGTACTGAATGTAAAATGTTACAGGGAGGAGATCATAGAGTAGCTTAGTCTTCCTACAAGTCTCAGTAAGGCTTCTAAAGGCATTATACGCCAAGTGGATATCATTCTCCTTGACCTGAGAGAACGAACGTATCCACCAACAGATGTTATTAAGAATTACATATTTTCAGAATTTAGAAATCCTGTGATTTTTCAATAGTGAAATCTTTGTTTCTTAAGTTTGGTGATAATAGTGACAATTTTTTTTTTAATTCTCTTAAACTTATATATATTTATACAAAGGTTGTTGAATTTTTAAAGAAAATAATATTGTTTCAATATAAATCGAGGGAAATCAGACGAATTTCCATTTTTTAACGGTGAATATTTGTGAAAAATAGCCAATTGGTGATAGCCAGAAAAAGTATTTCTATTTAAGGCATTACAAAATGAATTAAAAAGAAACTTGACTTTTTTTTTTCCCTCTATTTTTATGAACAGATTTGCTATGTTTTCCCCGTGTAATTGAAAAGCACTTTTGCCATGCCTTTTTATTAATGTGTAAATGGATGCTGATATGGACGTTCCATCTTTATTTGATTCTTTGAACTTGAAGCAGTTTATATATTTTTCATCTGGTTGTCCAAAGTTGAAACCTTGGTACAATCATAACACGAGTCTTATCCTGTATTACTAACAAAAAATGACCCCTTTTTACCTGGAGGTTTCATTGTTTTCCTGACACTCCTGTGGTGTGACCCCTAACTGACCAATTTAAGATTGAAACAATTCTTTAACAGATCTTTGCAGGTGCTGTTTGCTAAGATAGTGACGAAACTACTAAAATTCAAGATTTACATTGTTGAAATTGATGTTTGATGCGACGATATGCTGCCATATACACCCTCACGGCTGATTTCAATCTGCTCATGGTGAAAATACTGACTAAACTACTGAATATGACATGTATTGGCGATTCTATGCTGATGCACTTGCTTTAGTCAGAAATTTGTGTGCTTACTACCTCAATTGCTTGTAACTACTTTGCACAAGGCTCAAATGCTTTAGTTTACAACAATGTATGCTAAAACACCACTCTATGCTACAGTGAACGACATCTTTACATTTTATTACAGTTCTAGAATGTCCATTTAACACATATAATCAGTCGTGCAACAATGGAAATAGCAAAAAAATGCAAAACGTCATAAACAAAAGAAAACCTCATTGCTAAGCACTAGGTTTACTCTGGATAAAAACCTCCAGGAAAAGCCTTTGTTTTATTACCAAACCAATATGGTCATCCTCAGGTGCTTACAATGGTATTTTCTTTCTTTGGAACTGAACCAATTAGGTCCCTTGCTCTTTTCCGACTATGCTCCTTCAACTTTTCCAAAAGCATTCTCTTTTGATGTCCGAATTAATGTATTTAATGGTTTGGAGATGATTTTTAGATTCTCAACGTTTGAAATTCTAAGTTTTGAACTTCCAGGATGATGCCTTGGTTCTTGGGCCCTGTTTCAACATCTCATAGCCTTCAGTCATATGCCACAAAAGACGAAAAATTGTATCTTCAGGTCTACACATCCTTTGTTTTTTTTTTTTTCATTTTGGAAGATTGAACGGTTGAATTTCAGGCTGATTTTTTGTGGGTCAATGGACTATTATGTCTAGAAGCTGCAAATCAAACATCAGCCCATTTATACATTGTATGATGAATCATGGCCAAAATACTGTTTACTGATTCCTGCATATTTGGGGAACCGACAATTTTTGACTTGAAACTTGTTGCGCAGGTGGGTTGGCTGTTGGAAAGCTCTTCATTTTCAGCCTATTTTGATGTCATATGACAATTTTATAGCTTCTGCACCTTTTAGCCCTGCTTCTGCCATTCAATCTGACTAGGCAGTGTACACTGTTCCTTGCCTTTTCCTTCTCAAACTTGAGTGGACTGATATTAGAACCTTATGTTCAGCTGTGACGAATGATGATCCATTTCAGATCAAAGTGCTGCATGGATATCAGCATCAGAAGCAAAATAGATGTATGCAGGTGGCAAATCTTCTTTTCTTAAGGAGCAGAATAGATGTTTCAAGTGCCGACGTGGAGGAGAGATTAGTGATTGTAGGAAGAAATATCAAGAGGTAAAAACAAACCAGTTTCAATATCAATTGTTAATCTTGCTTAAGAACAGAATGCATAAGTCAGGAACAGGGAACAAGTAACCCAAATAGACGAGTCACCCAAATCTGTTGGGTCTCAGAAAGAAATAAAGAAATGATATTTATAATTTATGTCCACATCGAAGGTACAACTAGTATAAATAGCATGATGGAGCGAAAGAAGGGTAAATGCAAGTTTTAGGTCCATGAGCTTGTAATGCATGTTCCCCCCCCCCCAGCAGGGGAACACACCCTCTCAGCTTGTTTCCATAGTTTTTCTACAGGGCTGTCAGCTCAGCACGGTATGCATATGGGCCTATTGCCTCGTGAGTCCCCGTCTCAACCAGTCAGCCCAGCTCATTGAACCTCCGAGAAGCTCCAAAAAGAGGCTAAAAGCTAAAAGTAAATAAAAAACACAAATCAACTCCCTTTGTATTTGGTTGTTCTAGACATAAAGTTAACACAAAATTATTGGCATAAATAAGTGCATTTGTCTTGAAAGCTGGACTGTTAGTTGAACCATTAGGATTTCTTGCAATGAAATACTTACCATAAAGCAAAGTCACAAAATCCGAGTTCGAGTTCGATGAGGATAAAGTTTAGTTCAAGTTCGCCCATCGATAAAATTTGAAAAACAAATCGCCATTAAATTTGAACCATAGAAAAAACATAAAATTTTATTAAAAAAAATATTAAAATAAATTTAAAGAAAATGAATTTTTGAATTAAAAATAAAAAATAAAATGAATAAAATATAAAAAATTAATATAATTATATATAAATTAAAATAATAAAATAATGATTAAAAGAGAAATACAAAAAAATAATAAATAAAACTTAATTTAATAAAAATAAAAAAAATATATGGACAATATTAATAAATATAAAATATTAATTAAAAAAGTGAATAAAATTAAAATTTTAAAATAAACAAATCATATTTAAACATAAAAGAAGAAAAGCTATTAAACTCAAAAAAAAAAAAAAACTCAATTTCAAATAACTTAAAAAAATAAAAATAAAAATAAAAATAAGCAAATCCTAATCAAACATAAAAGAATGAAAAATATTAGTAGAATTTGTAAATAAAAAACTTAGGAAAGATACAATAAAACGTAAAATTAAAAAAAAATAAAAATAAAAATATGAGTAAAAGATAAAAAGAAAAAATATCATTAAACTTTATAATTTATAAACCAAAGGATTTAACCTACCTGAACACTCAGGTCACCTTTGCCTGCCGCACAGTCGGCTCCCTGACACGATGCCCTCAGGTGTCCATGCTCCCTTGACCAATATACAGCTCCACTCTTGACAGGTGACAGCTCTGCTCTCGATGCCACGGGTGAAAGATAGAAGCATAAATGAAGACTTTACACTCAGGAAGCAGCAGGAAGCGAATCAGTGAAAAAAATGTAGCTTTGGCCATACCACATCGAATTTTGGCAAACTTTTTCTAGGGTTATAAAATTCGGTGTACCTTGTGACTTAGCTATAAAGCAGTGCAGAAGTTTAGAATCTATGAAAACTGGAAAAAAGTGGGCTGATAAATAGAATAGTGGTGTGCATGGGTCAAGGCTTGTGCTGAATGTCAGAGTAGGGTAAAACTAAACATAAATGTCTGTTTGCTGTAATTGATAGCATTTGTTACCATCACAATGTTCTACAGTGAATAAATTTCTGAAAATCTAAACATTGTCTAAAGAGAATGTTTATAACATTTGCCATAATTTCTAATGTAACTATAATTTGAAATAGTTAAAATGGTTAAAAAGTGCAAGAATCTTTACACTCCCTGCAGTGAGTGCCTAAAGCAGGGACGGTGAAATATTTAAAAGTAGAAATTTGAATCTTCATAAGAAATTATAAATAGAGATTATGGTAATGAGGGAATGGATAGAACATTATCTATAGTGTTGACCGGGTTGATGTAGCTACACTGCCATCCAGATTCTTTTTGTTTTAAGTTGGAAAGAAAGAGTAATGGTGTTACTTTGGGCTCTCAGCGAAAGTTGTATGAGTAGGGTTGGGACTGTTTCTTATGTAAGTGAAGTATCTGATAGCAGTTGCTTACAATGTCATACAAAATCATTTATCCATAACTAACAATGGCTTAGGTGGACCAAAAATTTGATTACAAGAGTGCTGTAGTCAGGATACTTTCTGATCAGTAATTGTCCAATCTATGACTTAAATCTATTCATAGCACAAGCAACATCTTTTCTATCATGCTGAATAATGCTAAGCTACTGAAAACAAACACATACACATCTTAGTTACACTCTGAGAGTGCTCAAACAGTATGCATTTTCAGTGCAGCAGTGGGATACCCTTTTGACACAAAACAATGGCATCCACATGAACTCAACAGGTATTAAAAAGTCCACCAAAGTCTATGCTTTATTTCAAGACCACAATGGTCAGGTTAAGTTGTTAACGGTGGTATTAACTCTCTATGGAGATGAAACATTCCTCTGTTTTAGCTCTGAAAACCCTGTGCTTTTCCACATATGGTGCTTTCCTAAAATCCCTCAGGTCATGTGTTGGAATCTTTTTATGAACTAGGTAGTGACTTTTGACCACCTCTTTCATTCCCAAGCTCTTGGCCTCTCTGGAAAGCCTTCAATTTCTGTGTGCCATCTGGCCTTATGGATACCTCGATTTTTTGTGTCAAAAGGGTATCCTTGCGGAATCTGATATGCATCTATTTTTGAGTGTCTACTTGCATGAATTTTAATGTTTCCACCTGTCCACCTACTTTCAATTCATTTTTATCTGCCCTTTCCAGCTGTCCACATAATTCTAATCATTTCTATCGATAACCTTTATGGCTGTTCTAGATGTCCACTTAATTTCTGATTTATTTTTATCTACCCTCCTGCATATGGATATGATTGATAAATAACTATAGTTAAATTACATTGTTACCTAAGTTTCTGGGACAAGGGGATAGGCTTCCGGTGATGGTAAAAATTTCCTTGATTTTGGGGATGGCGGGGGATGACTACTGAAAAAATAAATAAAAATAATATAATTGATAATTCTCAAATCTGATACAAATAATCAATAACATTAGACTTTCGAAATTGTAGAGTTATGGTAAAACTAGTTATGCAAATCAATGTTTTGGAAACCAGAAGGATGATTTCAACTTTGTATGGAAAAACAAAATGAAAGATGCTGATAATAAATTTATGGGCCCTTCATAAAGTGGTCAGTTTCTGTTTGGATGTTGAATTTGAAAATTAATTTACAAAAGAATATTTTTTAAAATAAAAACAAACAAATAAAAACAAACCTGACTATTCAGGGACGTTTCCAGGGGATGTTCAAAAGCTTGGGAATGTCTCAGAAACATCTCCATTTTTTGAACATTGGTGGGGACGACAAGGGTATGTTTCGTCGACATCTCCCATCCCCAAAATGCCCTGGAAGTTCGGGATGACATGAAAATGTCGGGGATGCATCCCGGTTAACACTATTAAATTACTAACTATATTAGATGTCCTCATTATTTCCTCCCTATTTAGAGGAAATTTTCCCAATTTCGATGGATGAATCTAAAGCAACTTGTAGCTGCCAAGATGAGCTAGGAGAAAATGAAATCTAATGGGCTATGGAGTTTTTGCAAACCACAAACATTGGAGTCCCCAAATGGATTTAATCTGAATGTCAAATGAGAGGATTCTCACAAGGATTCTCCCATGGATATCCAAGCTTCAGATTTTGATGATTTGCATGGAATATCTCTGTATTGGGGAGATAGTATTGGAGTGGACAGAGGGTTGGATTAGGGGCATGGAACTCGATCATAGGAGTTGTTGAATCCGAAGTCGGTGGGTATTCTCCGTACTTAAGAGCAGAACATATGGGAGGCAATGAAGCATGGGGGAAGATGTCAACTCTGAAGTTGTGAAGAGTTCATTGGGGAACTGTAAGGAAGCTCGCTCAGGGTTAGGAGCTGTTGTCAACAAAGGAAGGGGATGAGCAAATATGGAGTTCATCATTGGTGTGTTGAATTTCAAATTGGCTTGAGGAAGAAGATTGGACTGTAGTTGGAGAGATAGGAATAGGCTTGATCGCCTTGCCCCCTAAATGCAACCATTGGAGGAGGTAGCATTGTGGTGAGGTGGTGGTCGAAGGACTTGCTCACAAGTTGTATTTGTTGTAGAAGAGTTGTGGTTTCCAAACCAATATCTTCACCTTGGGTCATGTGGCTAACCATCTTATGAGTGCTTGGTGCCTCATGGTTAGGATGGTGAGGAACCTTAGAAATGGTACCGAAGGAGAATCATCAATTTCCTTGATGACTGTAGGAAGTGAAGATGACAAGCTTGGTTTTTAGGAGGAGCCAAGTTGTTCGGTAGAACCCTTGTGGAGATGATGTATGCTTGTGCTTCTTGTCGAGTCAAGAGTTGAAACATGCTTGTCATTTGCTGTATAGGTTGGAATGAAAATGCATTTTGTGTATCAAAGGATGGAGATCGGAGCAGAAACCCAAAATGGGGAAAGGAAATCAAAACCTAAATGCGTAGCAGGTGAATGCTGAAATAGAAATCAGAAATTTGACAGCAAAAATCTTAAATCAGAGATCTGAACAATAAGATATTTTTAGGGCTTGCTCCAAAATTCTATCATTTTTGTTAGGAAATAAATAATGTACTGGGGCATACATCTCTTATTTGAGACACTCCTGTAGTTATGATTCACGGGGATTTTTAGTAGGTTTGTCATAGGAAGTTAGAACAGATTATTGGTTTGATTATTCTATAAATACATGTGGCATTGTATATCAAGGGTCAACGAAGATAGACACCCTTTTGTCTGTAATTAGATTTTGTAGATGAATAAAATACTTGCTTCCCACCCAAGCGGGAGCAAACTCCTATTTTTCGCTGTGTGATCAGTGGTATCAAAGCTTTAATCAATGGTCTGAGATCCATTCATGAGAGTATGAAATTTGGAGGAGTTGTGAGGAAGGAACTTATGAGAAGGCTGCATGCAATATGCATTCTGCATACAAATTTGTTATTTGTTGACAAGCTTGTACGGACGAGCAAAAGTTCTAAGATTGGAGAATTTTATTTACTGAAGACAGTTGTATGGACAACAACAAAAAAATTGCAGGAGGCCTCCAGGCGTGTCAAAATTGCAGAGACAAAGTGTTGGGTTGTACAGGCGTGGTTTATATTGGAGAAGGTGTGAAAGTCTGATTTTTTGGTTTATCTATTGACTACGATTGTTGTAAGGACGCCGTACGAACATTCAAATAAAAATATACCCATGCACATGGGCTCTTTGTGAAGGATGCCTTACATGTTAAAAAATATTTGAATATTTCCATTGTATGAGTTTTAATATTTCCGTCTTTAAGGCATGCATTGAAAAAAATCTTGCACTAAAACCATTTGATATTTAAAAAAATTTTGTTTTATGGCTCTTTTCCATTTTTATTAATTTTCTCTACTTACATGATTGAATATCAAAACAAACTAGAGTAGAATGAGTTACATAAAGAGTGGATGGGAGACATGGTACTATTAATTTTTTTTTTCCCCTATTTTCAACCTAGAGGTCCTAGTTTCAATTCTCTTCCCCATCTACTTCTTTTTGTTCGAAGGAAAGATTCTTTTTGAGGAAAATAATGTTTTGGGAGAATAACTCAAGCAAAACTGTGTAGATATAAGGAATGCTAAAACTTTATATTTTCAACCTAGACTTAAAATTTTAATTTTGTATTTTTGGGAATTTAAGGGTGTAAAATTTTGTATGTCTAGGGATAAAAGGGTGTAAAATTTTGTATTTCTGGGGATATAAGGGAGAAATTGGGAGAAATAAGGGTTTGTGTTATTTTTTTTCTTTCATTACTTGTTTGATTGAGGTCCAAGTGCAAAGATTCTTTTAACTAAGTTTTTTTGCGCTATGTAGAGACCTAAGTGCAAAGGCTTTGTAGTTGCATTGTTTATTTTTTGTGTGTTTCCATTGTGGTGCATTATTTCTAAAATTCAAAATTTAAATAAATTTTCTATCAGATAGTGACCACCTCACAATTTGTAATTACTCTGATTGGAAATGGTTGATGGAGATGAAAATCCCACTTTGTCTATTGCCCAAGATAAACTTGGTGTTTTCAATTTAAAAAATTCTAAAACTATAGCCCTAATTAAATGTGGTTGTACTTGACATACATGTATGCACATTGAGAATTCCCATCACAACTATACTGCATGGAAAACATTGTTCGATCTATATGATAAGAAGCCTAAGAATAAGAAGATTGATATTGAAATGTCCCTTTTTGGACAAAAAACAATTTTGGATTTTTCTGTAATCCCTTTCTGGTAAATTTTCGAATAAACAAGCTGAAACAAATCCGAGACAATGACATGCAACCGAAATATGCAAAACTGATAATACCCAACTAGAATATTGATTCAATAAGTTGATTACAAATTTATTACATCAAACCCTAACTGCAAAAGTCTACAAAAAATGAATTCAACAATAAATACCAATTATTATCCAATAGAACAAAGTACAATAGTTTATTTGGAAGTACAAGATACTATAGCAACATTATAGATCACTGTAGCAATGGTATGGATCACTGTAGTAGCGATACGAAATAATGTAGCGATGGCACAAAATACTGTAGCAGTGGTACACCAAGCTGAAAATGGAATAAATCTTTATTTGCAAGCACAAATATGATTCTTGGGTGGAATCACCTATTGGGTATGAGGGTTTTTGTCTTCAGTACCATTCACTGGAGGGTTTTTGTCCTCTATGATGGAAAGTTGAACAATTACTGCTCAAGCTCTGAAAAGGGTTTTGAAATTGATCGAATGATTATGAATTACGATTTCTTTTCATCCAACCCTTTTAAATATTTACTTTTTCCACCAAAACCCTAAAAAACAACATTTTATCTTCTATTTTGACGTTGACATGTTTTTATTTTAATAAAATCATCTTTATCCTTGCTTTTGATCTAATTAATAATCATTACTTTATGACCCACTTTAATAATAATGATTAATTGTCCCTTTTTCCAAGTTATTAAATAAAATTACTTTAAGACAACTTAAAACATTAATATTAAATTATTATTTTCTTTGATTGAAAAAGGGGACATGACAGTCTGTCGTTTCCAAGCAATGCTTGAACTCTCCTGCAAATACCAGGATCCCTTATTTTTATGTACAGACCATTTTGAACTAAAACAAAAGGATCACTGTATCTTTTACTGCAAGTTGTATTCTTCACCTTCTTTCCATTCTTAGAGTGCTTTCCATGATAACAAGAAACTTGAAATGACATAGTATGAAACAACAAATCTGAAATATGACTTTCCTTTTCATACCCGAGGTTGTAATCAAATTGCTTACCTCCTTTTTTTGATTTAGAAGTAGGAGCTTTTGAGAGATTTGCCTTGACACAACCATCCTTGTAATTCAAAATTTTAGAATTAGTGGCATCAACTAGAACATTCTCCTTACTTGCGTGCTTATCATTATAGTTACTCTGAAAATCAATCTCATACGGTAATGACTCAAACTTTGCAATGCTTGGAAGATTGATAAGTGTTTTAAGGGCTAAAACATCCTCAATTTTGGATACTTGGCATTCAACATGTAATGCATGTTCTTCCTTTACATTGTTAATGCAAACATTTTGTTTATCATAAGTTAAACCTGTTTCTATTGAAGATCCTTCACTTTCCACTTGCATGGTGGATTTCTTTATGGGCTGTGTAATGTCCCCAAATGGAACGATTTAACCAAAAAGAGGTTTTCTCCAAAATCCACAATTTTTGAAAGTTTGAAATTAAAAAACAACAAACCCTAGCTATTGCAATTGCATCTCCAAACTGAAAATTAACTCCAATTCATCTTGAAATAAATACCAAATAAATATCTGGGGAATTTGGTCACTAATGGCTCTTGCCGAAATGAAGAAAGATCATTTTAATCCACCAAACCCTAGCGCCACATTAGCTGAAATGAATTCCTTCTTTCCCACTCTAAATCATTGCTCAGGGTTAGTCCAATCCAATCGCCAATACTCAAAAAATTATTGCAATAATTAATTTAGAACGAAAACCTTGCAAATTTACCCTCAACAATTATTATTTTCTACGAACAGCAGAAAATTTAAAAAATTCATAACTCCCTCAATATTTGAAATTATGATGCAAACAAGAGCTCAAACTAATCATAAAAATAATCGCTATCAAACAAAAATAATTTCAGGATTTTCCTTTCATGGGAAGGTCACCAAAAATTGCTCCGAAATTCTGAAAACCTTAGTTTTCTGTCAAAATAAATAAATAATAATTCTGAAAATTATTATTTTTCTTCTTCAAACCCTTCACAAGCTCTTCCAAATCTTCACACCAACACGCATAAAATTAGAAAATAAAATCAGAATATTTAATTTGCTTAAAATAGACCAAAAGAGGCCTTCAAACCCTAGATTCAAGCTTTCAAGGTGGTTCGCTCCACTTGCAAAAATAGGATAAATATTTAGCAAGATTAATATGCAAGAAAAGAACCACGAAACTCTCACAAAATTCCACACAAACTCTCCAAAGCAAATTGTCCCACTTCTAAGGCAAGAACAAGATTTCCTTAACAAAGGTGGTGTCAAAACACATATTTTTAGATTGATTAACACCAAAGGTAGTGAACTTCTATTGGGCATACATCCCAATAGTTTCTTCAAGCATGAAGAACAAATTATCAAAATTTAGCATATCCTTCATTGTTGCCTTAGCCATGTATATATAACTTTCAAAGAGAGTGAACTACTTTTGAAAGATAAAACACCTTTCTTTTCCCTTGCTTTAGCTCTCATGCCGACATCTGCTTTTTCAATAATATATTAATTAGATGCCTTAATTTTAAAATAGTAATTAAAATTACTTAAGGCAAATAAATTAACAATTAAATCATTTAAGCACTTTAGTGTTAAAAATCACTTTTTAAATATTCTATTAATTAAATAATAATTGCTTTATAATAAAAATCACTATTTCGATAATTAATAAATAACTAATAAAATATAATCCCCCAAAAGGGCTCCTTTAGTCTATGGAAAAATAGACCAAAAGTCTTCAATACCTATTTAATCACGATGTGGAAATGGGGACATTACACGCTGCTCACTAACTCCTTTCGGATTTGACTTTTCTTGCTTCTTGCTTTTTTCTTTGGGATTCTTTTGAAGTTGACTTTACATCTTTCTCCTTCAACCTTCTATTTCTATTTTTTGTGTATACCTCCAAGAATTCTTCAAAAGTATTATAAGATGTGTATATATCAGACTTATCATATTCATCAAAGGCAAAAAGTTTGACCTCATCTCTGTCACACTGCTCTTCTAACCATGCCTCTTGAATATGATATTTCTTTCACGTTCTTCTAAATGAATCTAGGGCTTTATAGCTGATAGAAAATTGCTTCAAAATATGTTTCGTAAAATCTTGGCTCTTTGTCTGTACTTCTTGTCTTGCTTTTTTGTTGTTTTTTTCAAGATGATCCCTTGTTTTTTGTTGCTCTTTTTGTATTCACATCAACACCTTTTGGATAAGATATGTCTTCTTCTTTTGGTAAGAATTCAGGTCGCCAACCCATGTTCTCTCTCCGAACTTCCCTTTCACTCGTGTTCATTGTGGATCTACACTTAAATGTTAGCTTTCGACCTTGTAGGCTGACAAGATCAATGCTTTGATACCACTGAAATGTCCCTTTTTGGACAAAAACCAATAATTTTGGATTTTTTCGTAAACCCTTTCTAGTAAATTTCTGAATAAACAAGTTTAAACACACCCTAGATAATAGCATGCAATTGAAAATACCCAACTGGAATATTTATTTAATACGCTGACTACAAATTTATTACAACAAATCCTAATTGTAAAAGTCCACAAAAAATGAATTCAGCAATAAATACCAATTATTATTCAACAGAACAAAGAACAACAGTTTATCTGGAAGTATGGGATACTATAGAAGCGGTACGGATCATTGTAGCAGTGGTATGGAATATTGTAGCAGCAGTACATAATTATTGTAGCAGCGGCACATCAAGCTGAAAATGGAATAAATCCTGATTTGCAAGCACAAATAATGATCCCTAGGTGGAATCACCTATTGGATATGAGGGTTTTCGTCTTCAGTCCCATTCATTGGAGGGTTTTCGTCCTCTGTGATGGAAAGTTGAACAATTGCTACTCGAACTCTGAAAAGGGTTTTGAAATTGATCGAATGATTATGAATTACGATTTCTTTTCATCCAACCCTTTTAAATATTTACTTTTTCCACCAAAACCCTAAAAAACAACATTTTATCTTCTATTTTGACGTCGACATGCTTTTATTTTAATAAAGTCATCTTTATCCTTGCTTTTGATCCAATTAATAATCATTACTTTATGACCCACTTTAATAATAATGATTAAGTCCTTTTTTCCAAGTTATTAAATAAAATTACTTTAGGACAACTTAAAACATTAATATTAAACTATTCTTTTCTTTATTTGAAAAAGGGAACATGACAGATATTCATATGCAACTTTGTACTCTTTCTTTATCCGATGGTGGAGACATGGGGGAGTTTATCTCAAAACTTAAAAGTATTCAAACATAATACACTAAATCAGGTTTTGGGAAATTAGATGACAACTTAATAAAAATTATTGTGTTGAAAGGTTTGTGTACTTCTTATAGAAACTTTGTATAAATGTTACATGTTTTTGATAAGATAATTGGCACAAATTTTGATAAGCTTGGTGAACTTTTTGATTCAACATGATTTGTCGCTACCACAAAGGAAAGCCAAATCAGAAGAAGCCTATGCTGAAAACTCTAAACATGGGGCTAGTGGTCTAAACTCAAATATATCTCCAAATTCAAGAGTTGGTAGAAGTTTAGGAGGAGGGAGATTCCAAGAGAGGCAGAGGCAGAGGCAACTATTACAGCCAAAATATTTCCCATCAACATTACACCAATTATACTCATCATAATTGTGATTCCTATGGTAGAGGTAGAGGCCAAGCTAGAAGTAGAGGCAGAGAGAGCCAATCAGATATAAGATGCCATAGATGTGGTAAACTTGGTCACATTGCAGCCCATTGTAGAGTTTCCTATGAAAAATATAAGAAACCAGATTTTGCTCAATATGCCAATCATGAATAGAATGATTCAGGAAACATAGCTGAGGAGTCAGAAGAGTTTGCACACATTGTTTATATGTAGTCAAAAACAAGGGATGAGCTCATAGACGTGTGGCTCTTAGATACAGGTGCAACAGAACTTATGACTTTTTTTTTTTTTAGGCATTATAAAGAAGCATCTTTAGCACTCACACTCCATGGGGAATTGGGTTTATCAGAATCTTGCTTCGTGATGATTCACTAAAGTTTTTGACAAATGTGTGGTATATGGCTACTATGAAGAAACATCTTGTTTCTATAATTACCTTAAGAAGAAGGGCTATCAGATCGTATTAGAGAATGAGCTCATATACATCAATTCAATCAAGGATGCGTATAAAACAGTTTAAACAAGCTATGAAGATGATAACTTAGTCAGAATGCATTGCAAGGTGTTTCCCCCTTCACAAGAACTTGCAGCAGTTGTTGAGAGTACAGGTTCAGTGTCCCCGCGTAATTGTGGGACTTCTGGTAAGGACATCTTAATGTTTATTCCTTAGTGGATTTACAATGACATGGGATGGTTTATGGTTTTCCCACTTTTTTGAGAGAGTGTTTTGTGTGAATCTTGTGTTTTGGACAAACGAAATGGGGAAAAGTTCCCTAAGGAGTCTACTTGGAGAGCCAATATATGTTTGTAGTTGGTACACGGTGATGCTTGTGACATGAAGGGTGATGCTTGGAGGGTGTTGATATTTTCTTTTGTTCATTGATGATTTTTCAAGTATGACACGGTTGTATTTCCTCAAATATAATAAATAAGAGTTGGAGGGTGTGGACATTTTCTTTTGTTAATTGATGATTTGTCGAGACTGACATAGTTGTATTTCCTCAAAAACAACTTAGAGGTTTTCACTAAGTTTGTTGAGTTTATACATTTAGTTGAAAAGCAAATAGGGTTAAACCTGGACTCCCTGAAGGTAGATAATGGTGGTGAGTATATTTCAAATGAATTTTAGGACAATTGTTAAAAACGTGGAATTAAATGACAATACACTACTTATACTCCACAACAGAATGGAGGTTCTGAGAGAATGAATAGAACACTAGAGGGTACATCACGGGCTATGTTGTACTACAAGCAGTTGGATGATAAATTTTAGGCAAATGCAATTGCTGCAGCGGTGTATTTGAGAAACATGTCCCCTTCAATTTCTATTTTGGAAAAAATACCTTATGAAGCTTGGTATGGAGCTGATTTGAATCAATTCAGTATTTCTTCAGTCACTTCTGATTCACATGTGGGCAGTGCATCTTCAACTGATTTTTTGGGAGATACACACTGAAGGAAATTTTCTAAATTCTCAAGCTAGTTATTCTTCACCTCAAATTGATAATCAATATAATTCACATGATGATATACACGAGGAGGCTACTAGGGTGCCTGATTTTGAGAACTTGCAAAAATATCCTAAGTGGGCTCCTAGTACTTATTTTGACTTGAAAGAAGATGAAATAGGTAAAACAAATCCTAGAAGTTCTAGAAAACAGGTAAACTATGCTATGATTGCTATTTCCTCTGAAGAACTATATGCTTTTGAAAAGGAATCTAATGAAAAAGTTTGGCAGAATGCTATGTAGGCTGAATATGATGCTTTCATGAAGAATAATACTTGGGCTCTAGTTGATAGTTATCTTGATGTCAAACCCGTTGGATGCAAGTGGGTTTACAAAGTTAAGTATAAATCTGATGGTTCCATAGATCAACATAAGGCACGACTTGTTGCTAAAGGTCATGTGCAACAAGAAGGTATTGAGGAAACATTTTCTTCAACTGTCAAATGGCACACCATTTGCATGGTTCTTGTTTTGGTAGCTGAAAATAGATGGAAAGTGCATCCAATGGATGTGAAGGGTATCTTTTTAAATGGTGATTTACAGGAGGTATATATGACACAGCCATAGGGTATTGAGGTTGCAGGAGCATAACATAAGATGTGTCATTTAGTCAAGACATTGTATGGGCTCAAACAGACATCCTTGCTGTTACTTGATATTTTGGAATAATAAAATACTCGTTGCCCATCCAAGCGGGAGCAATCTTATCCCATTTTTTGTTGTCTGATCAATGGTATTAGAGTACCAAGAGCTTGGAATGCTAAGATGGATTTTTACTTGAATAAAATTGGATTTGTGTGCAACAAATCTGATGATAATTTATATGTTCGGGCACAGGGAACCAAATTGGGGATTTTGCTCCGCTATATTGACAATTTATTTGTTACAGGAAATGGTTACAAACATACCAGGGCAGTGAAGAAGGAACTGACAGATCTTGGTCTTCTTCACTACCAATTAGGCATAAAGGCAATTTAAAAAGAACACAATATTTTCATCACTCAAACGGTATTTCTAAGTTAGAAAAATTCAATATGATTGATTATAAACCTGCACTTACTCTGAGGTAAAGTAAATTGAAATCCTATAAGGATGTTGGAGGTGCATTTTTTGATAGCAAAAAATTCAGACAGTTAGGATGCAGCCTGATATATTTGATGACTACTAGGCCAGATATTTCTTTTGCGGTATGTGTCTTATCCAAGTTTATTCATAAGCCCAGAGAAAGTCATTGGCAGACAACTAAATGAGTTCTTCATTACTTGCATGGAATAAAGACATATGGCCTTGAGTACTGCTGGAAAAAGAATTTCAAACTAGTTAGTTATTCTGAGGCAGACTATGGCGGTTGTGTGAATGACAGAGTATCTACATTGAGCTACACCATGCACATGGGTTCAACTGCTATCATGTGCTGTAACAAGCAGGATACTATGAAAAACTCATCAACAAAGTCAGAATATATTGCAGTGTCGGATGCTTCTAGAGAGATTGTGTATCTATGACACATTCTTGAAGACCTTCAAGTTTCACAAATTGCTCCCTCACCTCTCAACATGGATGGTTAGAGCAAAATCAAGACATCGAAGAATCCAGTCTTCCATGCAAAGATGAAGCACATGGATGTCAGATATCATTATTTGTAGATGCTGGTGATGAAGAGCAGATCAAACAGCTGACATCTTCACAAAACCCCTTGATAGAGTGAAGTTCGAGAAATTCAGAAGACAAATTGGTGTATGCCAGAGAGGCTGACTTCTGATCATAGGGGGGTTTGTTAGGACTTGTTCCAAAGTTCTATGGCATTTGTTAGGAAATAAATAATGTATTGGTTTGCATCTCTTATTTGAGACACACCTATAGTGAATATGTTGTTATGTTTCACGGGCATTTTTAGTGGATTTGTTGTAGGAGGTTATAAAAAAATATTGGTTTGATTATTCTATATCAACGTGTTGCATTGTATATCGAGGGTCAACAGAGATAGACACCCCCTTGTCTGTATCTTTATTTTGAGATCAATAAAATACTTGCTGCCCACTCAAGTGGGAGCAGAAAGCTTCTCCTATTTTTCTTCTGTGTTCAAGAACTGGGGTGCCAAATACACAATAAGTGTGTGAAAGGCTGGAGGGCTAGCCGATACCTAGAATAAAATCAGTATGTAGAAATCTGAAATTTGGAAACAAACAGAAAATATCAGAAATGGAAAGGGCTTTGTCGATAGGCTCTGATACCAACTGATATGACTCTATTTTTGAGTGTCTAAGAAGCTAGTATACGTGGGAAAAAAATCTTACAAGGACATTTAATGTCTCTAGCTGTCCACCTATTTTCAATTCATATCTATCTCCCCTTCACAGCTGTTCCAGTTGTTCACCTACATTTAATTCATTTCTATCTAACCTTTACAGGTCTTCTAGTTGTCCACATACATTCTTATTAATTTCTATCTACCCACTTGCATATGAATATGACTGATAAATACCTATAGTTAAATTATTAACTATATTAGTACTCATAAGAATACCTGCATTTTGCAGGTGATTCCCATGGACTTCACACATTTAGCAGGTGATTCCCATGGCATAGTGCCGAACCCTGTGCAGGACCGCGTTTCAGTGAATAGAAATGTTGTTAGCCCAAATTTTTGAGGTTTTGAGCCCAAATTTCTTACTAATTGCATCAGCATGACAGGTCATTTTGACATCGCATGAGGTTTTTATGGCCAAAATATGGTAGGTTGCTGCTTTTGGCAATGTTTCCGTTTGTCACCATTACTTGTCATTCTTGATTGAGGTTGAACTAAACTGTGTAGGAACATTTATGGTACCTCTATTTATCCTTTTTTGACAACGTTCTGTCTAGAGTACTGTGTAGCGGCAAACCCGATTTGGCGTAGCTGAACCCGAACCTGTACCCAAAATGAACCGGCAACTTAGCTTTCTGTTAAAGTCAACAAGGAGTATGCATAATGTTCTTAATCAAAGAGATTTGTCATACGATAGTTTGAAAAAACACTATATGAGCCTGATGAATTTCTAATTATTTTCTATCTGAAAAGTGAGTATGAGTTACTGAATTGAATTACTCATGATGTATGAGTCTGTAATACTAGTTTGTCCGTATATATAGAAGGCAAGCTTTTGATTATATTTATAAAGAGTGGGCCATGAAGAAATTTTCTAACATAGATTTTGTGGCTCTTGTTTGGTTGCTAATTACTGCACTTTCCACCACATGTTGCTTTGGTAGTAGAGAAGAACCAAGAAGAAAATGCAACAGCATTCTTTGAAATTTGGCTAATAATTCTCTTTTAATTTTTATCTAACGACTATTTTTGAAAATGAGTGTCTTTATCATAATTTGCATTTTCTATATTGTGGGTTTGTTTGGCTCAGTGATTGAGAACGGCAGGATGAGTGGAAGAGATTTTTCAAAAGAGCAGATTTTACAAGTCAGTTCATTTCCCTCATTTTGCTTTTTGCACTGTCTTATCTCTTCATGTGCAATTCAATATTATAGTAGTGGAAATAATCTTTCCCATTGACATTTGGAAAGGCTATCTGTGTGTCTCTGTGTTAGATGTTGGCAGTTGTCACACTTGCCATGCAATCAAGCACTAAGGCTACGAGAAGCCCAAAAATTTCTAATTTGGCCTTTATATTGTTACAACAGTTTTGATTTAATAGTTACAGAAAACCATTTACACATACAATATAGGCCCACCCCTTCATTGGCAGACTACATCAATTTTTTGTAAACAATGGGCCTGAGTCAGATGAATGAGCTTGCTTGTCACATTTCCTTGAATTCCTTCTATCAATGAAGATTTCTGTGTATGATTAATGTCATAAGATTTTGTTTTGTCTATTTTTTAATATTTATCCACATAAAAGTTACTCTTTGCATGCCACTTATTTGACAATGATCCTCACTTAGATATTATGTTTTTTGCTCATACCTTAATGTTTCTGTATATAATTCACTTAATGATCAACTACTACTAATTCCATAAAAATGGTAAGCAGCTCCGTCAAATATGCAAAACTTCAGGTGTGACAGTGTCCTTTCAAGCAGCCAATGTTCGGGATTCCTTGTATCGTGCTGCTATTGACTTTGTCCTTACTACTTGTGGCAGGTAGTATATATTTGGTTCAAGTGCGTGTGACCAACTTTGAAACATGTTCTGATTGAATCTAAGAAATGTATTTACTATTATTTGCCTTAGATTTTCTTGAAAAAGGGAACAAAATAATGTTATGTGGGAATATGCATAATGGTACAGTTCACCAAGTGGTTCCTTATTACCTCGAATTGGCGGCGAGGAGGCAACACGATTCATAGCTGGTCTTGCAGGAAATATGGGCATCAAAGTGGGGCGTGCTATGACAATGGTTAATGCTGCAGTGGCAGCACGAACACGCTCCTCTTTTTTGCAGGCTTGGGTGAGTTTCTGTACCGATTATTCGATATTTCCTTAGATCAAATCCTAGAGGAAGAATTACTGTAGCACATAAGTGTTTTCAGTGCTGAAACTTTGCAGGTCCCTTTAGGCGATTCTGACATATGATTTTCCTGCCACTTGTTTTCTGTACCTTCCCTTGAGCTAGTGGAACATTGTCAATAGGACACATTTAAAAAATAATTTATGAATATACGTCACCAGTTTTTTGCAGTTTCAAAAAAGTACTGAACTCTAGACACTTCTGTGAAACAGATTTTTTAAGCGCAAGCCCAAGTTTTTTGAATACTTGCATTTGAACATCGTTTGGTTCAGACTATGTTAGGGGAGCATATTCATGCAAATGCATGCATTCTGAGTTTCTGACTTGAAAGCACCTGCATCAAATAAAAAATGAACTTGATGTTAGGATTAGTGCAAAATTGCACAAACTCACATTTTGGGAAAAAAAAGTTCACATTTGGATATGAATTCATGTGCCCACTAGTCTCTCTTTCAGTTTTGGGGATGACAATTGCTATGAATGTATGTCAATAGTAGCAATAACAAGCCCAATGAAATTCAACAAGGATTGCTTGTTATGTAAGTGGCAAGCCCTTCAGAATATACTGACACATGTACAGTGAAGGAAGCCTTATTAGACTCCGCAGTCTTCTCAACACTTGAAGATATTTTCATTGATTTTCCTTCCAGGTGGCGCAGTTTACTTGAGCCTTACCAACACATGCAAGCTTTTTTATATGGTCAATGGTTTGGGCATTTTGTTGGTATACATGGCCTAGGTAAGTTAAACTGCATTCATATATGGCTAAAGTGTGCAATGCATGCAAACACAAACTTCAGATAACATCAATTTTTACTTTATATTGTAAGCCACGAAAGCAAGGAAATGTGAAGTGCTTTATGGTTATTGGTTTATGTGCATTTTAGTAATTTTATAAATTCATTTTCCGATTTCTTTGGTCCTTTTCTAAAACTAAGAATACCTATGTGTTCTTTTCTAAAACTAAGAATTCCTATCATCGTAAGAAAACCTTCCCATAGCACTAAACACTTTGAAAACCAAAAGCCTTAAGCATTTCACTACTTTGAACTACAAAAAAGACACATACCCTTGTGATATAAATTTCCTTTTTTCTTAGATGCCACAGATGAGGGTTATCTCTTCTGTCAAATTCACTTATAACTTACATCCTACCTCGCCTGCTGGGGTACCCCACACTTGGCAAGTTGGATGTGATATTTTACCTAATTTCAACATTTTATCATGACTCTTGGGGATTTGATCCCGGGGCTCCACATAGGAAGCCTCAATGCTTTTACTACTGGAGCATTGAATTTGACAGGATTGCTAGCTGTATTGCTGATAGGTTCCATGCACACAAATACAAAAAGGTCAGAGATTAAGTAAGAAACAATGCGAATATTGGGGGGTGAGAGCACTTTGTTTCCCACAAAATATTAAATGGACACACTACTTCTGTTATGAAAATAATAATAAATACTAATAAATAACATGTTGTGTAGGGGCACAACAGGGCAATTTGATACAAAGGAGGAACATGCCTTCATTGAGGGCCAAAATCCCCATGAAATTTGCAATGGGTGTGGCCCTTTCTATGTTTATGAGTGCGTGACAAGTTAACTGTTTGATCACTTTGTACACCAACTCGTATCATATGGAGATGTCTCCTACCATTATTGTAATCTGAGTTGCCAATAAATTTTCATTTTCACATAAGGTTTTATTGTTAGGGGCTACAAAAGTATATACTTTATTTGCTTGCCTTTTTTGAGAGGCGAACTTAACAAGTTTCCCCTAAGTACTTAGAGAACACAACTACGAATTGGAAACTGTTGTATAAAGGATAGTGCACATTCAATTCTATTCCAGACCTTAGGGTGCGTCAAGCAACCTCTAAATTGTGATCTCCTTGGAAATTGCAGCAGTAGAGAAAAACTTATGACCATCCTGAATCTTCCCGGAGGCCTCCATTCCAGTCAATGCCTCTAAGTAGAACTATCTCTAATACTTGTGGGCTGTCAACGTAACCACAAGGGTAAGGTAACAATATGGTTCGTGCCTGAAGGTACATGGGCTTAGTGATCAACCTGAACTGGAATTTATCCCATTACCATGTCTCTTAAGACTCCTTATGCTTTTCTCCCAGCACACACGCACAGATGCAGAAACCATAGATTACAAGTATGTATCAAGCCCAAACAAATAAAAGGATGAATTATGAATGTTGCGACTCTTATTCCATGGGTGATGTTATCCATTGTCCTAGGTATTTGTGCGTAAGAAGGCACTCAGATACATAACACCTAGGCAGAAGACTTATTTGACTGGCATGAGCCATTTACTCATATATGACATGTTTTACTTGATTGTGTCATTCAAAGATGCATCAACTAGGTATGATCTTTTGATTGGACCTTATATGTTTCATGCAATTCATGTACTTTCATGCTTAAAGTCTTATTTAATCTTAAAGTCAACTGCAAACCTCCTATAAACCCAGCATATCTAATTCATTTATTTCACACATATTCGATTAACCTGCATGCAAATACCATATACATACAATAAATTTTAGAAAGGAATTGGGGCTATAGGCCGACCAAGTTTATAATAGTTCAACAAACAATAGCCATTAGAGGTTTATATGAGAAAAAAAACAAGTCTTGTAAAGACAACCACATACCTACGTAGGATTCTAGGAGACAATTTCCCATGCCATTTCTTGAAACAAAAATTTATAGTTGTAGTAATCAATCGACAATGTCTCAGAACAAGAATACATTATTTTGTTACTACTTGGACATTCCCTGAACATACAAAGATTATTCCATATGAACTTTTTGCATGGTAAGGCGATGCCTTATTCAATACCTTCCACTTTCCAAGCTTATTTGTGTAACAACAAAGTATACTTATCATTTGTTAAGAGGATTCCTATAGCCGTGTAGTGCCGTTCTAATTAAAAGGTTGTGTCTCTTCCTTTTCTTCTTGACTGTATGTATATTGGCAATATATACTCGAATCTCTCCCATTCATCCTATTGGAACTAAGATGGCATGCTATGCCAAGTGTTCTTTGTAGATTGTAGATGGCACCATTGTACACCTCGACTATATTCGATGCCATTGGAATCATGTTCTTAGAATTCCTCTTCGTTAGTTGTGGGTATGTTCTTACCAATTGTGGATTGAGACCAATCACCACATTCCCTGAGGTGATAACCATTGTCTCCTTTACTCCCTCCGGGAGGGGGAAACAGAAAAGCTCTTTATTTGTAGGTGTCCCATATTTTATGAAATTCATGAGAGATATTATTGCTTGTACAAGGATTTAGGAGCGTCACTTGCAACTTTTGTTTGCTATCCCAATCAAAGGTGCTTGGCCTTTTAGCTTTGGGAAGCTGTCACCTTTAGTCATTATTTTTTGCTGCAAACCTTGAGGATAGCCAAATTAGTTACTTCCTCCTACCACATTACAGTGGTTGGGGGTGTCAAGCGTATCATCGATGCTGAAATTACCACATATTGATAGATAAATGAGGTTTTCATACTCCACATGTAGCTACTCGGGTGCCTTCATCCTCCTTTTTGTGTTCCATGCTTAGTGGATTAGATGTTCCTCGGTCTAAGTGTTGTCTACTACCCCTTGTCCACATTCTAGGAGATCTGACCATACATGTATTACCAACAACCTTTCTACTACTGGAGGATCTTTTTCCATGGATGTTAGGAAAGACTTAGGGAGATGTTTTTTGTACCCCCCTAGGATCACTCGACCAATTTTGTCTCTGCCATTATCCCATGGATATCACCAGACCTTCTATTGGCTTTTTCACATTGGTTGATGATGAGGGGGCGGTTCCATTGTTGGGTGATTCATATTAGGGACATCCTTCACCTCCAGCCATGAACTTCATTAGCCCTATCTTCTATGGTGATAGTTTTCTTGTGGTTATTAACTTATTTGTAATGTTTGTAATGCAAAGCATTATCTTCTTGACATGTTTAGGGTTACCTGGTTTGGGTCACCCCCTTGTTAAACTCTTTCATTGCCGAGTTTTTTGTTTGTTTTTATCTTGTAGCCTCTTTTGGGAGCTTCTTACTATGAGATTTGGGGGAGATGTCGCTGCTTTTGGAGGGACTTTCTTTAGATACTCAAACTAGTGATACGTAGCTCTTTATCTTTGCAAGGTCATCAATCTCTGGCACAGATCCCTATAGGGGGCCTAGAGGCTCTAGAGCCCCCTTGTTGATTACCTCTTTCTTCTAGCCCACCTAGGCGATTGGCAGCACCAAGCACCCTTTGGACATCGACACTTCGCACCTCAAGAACCAAAACTGATAGATTAGTTAGACAATGCTTCTCTCAACGCCATTACTACTCAGGTTACATAAATACCCCCCCAACTTGCTCACCTTCGGCACCATGGTTCTACTAATTCCCACTGGCGTGGCTCTGCCCCTTTCGGTGACATGGATCTACTACTTACTAGTCGCCCCCCCAGACCACAAGGGCAAACATAAATTACGAGTTTATTTTCTACTATGGGAGTTACACTTGCCTTGGATGTTAGGAGAGATTCTAGAGGAATTATTTTGCTTCCTCCTAGGATCCCCTAATGTGGCTCCTCCAATCTTGGGTACACCCCGACAAGCATTATCAGATCTTTCACATTGATTGATGATGGCTTAGATGATTCCTCCACTTCTTGCATAGATAGAGACATTCAATGAGATTTCCTTTCCAATCTTCATCGGCACATGCTTTTGGGGGCTCTTGTTTGCCCCTCATTGCTATTTGTATTGATTTCATTACCCCCTATGTTAGTGGCCCGCTACTTTATTTTGTCTTTTGTACTTTTATTCCTCTATTTTACTTCTAGAATTCTCTATTCCTAGAACTTTCTATTGTTAATTTCTATATCCTCGAGTCCCATTGACCTATTTTTGGTCATCTGTGGACATTAATATAATTTTTTTCTTTCTGCTACTCATGTTATTTCTATTGGTTATACTTTCGAGTCACATTGAACTATTATGGTCATCCATGGACAAATATATTTGTTCTTTCTTTCATTCTTCCATGGTTCAGTAGGAGGGCAACTCAGACACTTCAGCCCCTGACTCTTGAATTGCATATGTTTGGCTCCTATCTCCTTGCCATAGATTGGCTTTCAAAAAGATACTTCTAGTCTTTGTTATGTGGAAAGGGAAGTTTCCTAAAGTTTGTCTTTTTATTGTTGTATAATTTTATTGGACTTTGCTAAGCCTATGCAAAGTACTTGGATTGGCCTTTTTAAAAATAATTGGAAGTCTGGTTTCTCCATAACGCCAAGTACTCTCTTTGCCATTAGATCATTTTTTCATTAGAGGCTTCAAGAAACATGGGACAGCACCATGAAGTACAATCTTGCTTTGGCTTAATGCCAAGTTTGAGGTGCATCTGATGCACTAAAGTTATCTGGGAATTGCACCTTTCCTTATTCCTTTTTGTATTCATGCCAATGGGGTAGGGCAGACCAGAGCTGGAATAGAAATTTGGCGGATTGGATGAAAACTACGTTGAGCTCATCGGTAAACCAAGACATTGTTGGCATGTTCATGAAAAGATGATATAGAGATGCTTTACTTATAATATTTGCTATCCTAAATGCATGGCTATTTGAGTTTCTATGATAGTTTTAGTGTTACACGATAGGGTTAGAGTGATTTCTATTTTTTTCAACACAGGTTATCAATATCTCAGCTTCGTGTACAATATTGTTGTTGTATTATTGATTTGTAATTTAACTCAGTAAAGTGAATGCAAGCATATTTGGTTTTCTTCTTAGAGGAAATGTCACATTTTTTGCCAGATTTTTTAATATTTATTTGCCATATGTGACAGCATTTATTAAATTCATTTATTTGGAAAAACCATGTGCTTATTAGCAAATGACTCCATGAGCAGCAAATGATGCTTCATTTGCTAACAACAATTTGGTTACATTGTGTTTAGCATGGAGCTTAATGCATATTTTTAGGTCGACTCCTTTTGTAATGTTTCAAATTAATTGAATAATTTGAGTTTATTTTTGGTTGCCAGAAAGAAATGCATGATCAAAACAAATTTCATACGTCCATTTTCTCTTGGGTGCATATGCACTTTTCTACACAGTTCTAAATTTTATGTCACTACCACCGACTTCACCTTTAGCATTCTATCTTATAAGTGGAAGTTGATCATCACAATTCTTACTTTTGCGTTCAGTAAAGCAACAGTTGCCAACTCACTTATCACATGATCAATGATTTTTTTGAGCAGGCTTTGATAATGCAAGGCAAAAATTTTGAGGCTCAGGAGGCCTTCCTACAGATCTCCCGCATACATTCAACATTTCCGTCAGAAACAAACTCTGTATGTATTGTTGTTTCCCTAGGCAATCCACTACAACTTTCAATATCCACGGGACTACTTTTTTTTTTGTCATTGTCTTTTTTTAAAACAATGTACAGTTATGTTGCACTACACGTGGTAACAAGTCTGCAAAAATTGATAATTGGGTGCTATATCTTTCTGTGCTTTTAATTTTATCCTATTACTAATATACATAAAAGATGATGCATGCAATTTCAAATTTGAAAATATCTTTTATTTTGATGTTTATTTTTGTACTTCAAAATTATGGGAATAATTGTACTTCAATTACCATTAATTTTTTTTGAGGTTCAATTTATCATTTAGTTTTGCATGTAAGGTATTAGTTGCAACGAAAAACAACATTTGCTAACTGGTATGGAAAGCCTTCAATAAAGCCAAAAAGTTTAAATGTTTAATCAACTTAGCTTATGATAGTCACTCCTTGAACTGCTTGAGTGGGGCCCGTTTTCAGTGAATAGATTGCTATATGAACTATGGCTTCCCAGAATTTGAGTTCTAGATTACTTTCCTTGATAATGTACATGGCCAACTCCATTATCATATGATTGGCCCATTGGGCCACTCTATTTTTGCTGAAACGTATGGGGCATAGTAAAATGCTCCTGATTTCAAATCTTGCACAATAATCTGAAAGTTGCTTACATGTGAATTTGCCACCATTATCAGATCTCAAAAATTCCAATTTATTACCTGACTCCTGTTCTACTACTGCTTTAAAAGTGATCAAAATAGAAAAAAAAACAGATTTTGAATGCAGGAAATGAACTTAATTTTATCTAGTGAAGTCTTCAAAGAAAGAGAGGACATAACTTGAACTCTCAAGTGACAAGGTCTTTGTCGGACTGCAAATATCTTTTTATACCAATTCCAAATCTTGTGGGGCTGGCCAAGCCCGCCCCTTTATTGCCAAAGCTTTTCTTATTATTGGTGGCAAGCCCAAACACATTAGTTAAATTTGTCTCACTCCCATTGGACAAATATTTAACTAGAAAATTCTGCTTGGCAAAAGAGAAGGCACACCACTGAATACGTGTCCCTCTGATGTTTTTTTTAATTGCTGAATTCCCCTTGTGGGGGTATACTTTCAGCTTAGATGCCACTGCTGAGGGTTATCTTTTCCGTCAAAGTCATTCAGGGCTTGCATCCGGCCTCATCCGTTGAGGAATGCCATACCTAGAGTTGGATGAGGCATTTCACCTGATCTCAATGCTTAACATGTTTCCTAGGGATCTGAACCCAGGGCTCTGCTGTGAAAACCTCAATGATCTACTTTCTTAAGCTCATCCCATTCTACGTTTCCCTTTGATTTTGTTAGTATGATTGATGTGGGAGACTTAGGTTTGATATCTGATTTGGAAGGTAGTTCACTGTCTATAATTGAGTTATACATTTGTGAATGTATTTTTGGAAAAACGATATTGGATAATTTAGTGGATGAAGAGCAAATAAAAACGACAAGTAATGATTGTTATAATTTCCAGCATGAATTCATGACAATTCAATTTATTAATGCAGCCTGAGATAGAGATGGTGGCTGAAGGCCTTAAGAACCGTATAGAACTGGAGGAAAGGAAGCAGTTATTGAACATGTTCACTGAAGCTTGTGGTGCTTCAAATCAGAGGATTGCAGTTGAAGCTCTTGGTTTGGTTTCCACATGGGAAGGAACTAACAATTAATTCTCAACATGGGTATGCATATAATAATTGATGCAGAAAGATTGTATTTCCTATAAGGCTCATCCATGGCAGAAAAAATGTTCTGTGGATTGAAAAGTAGATGAGACCAATCCTCATCTTGATCTTTGCAAGGTATGCGTAAGAGTGAATTTCTATTTCTGCACTTATGGTTTATTCTTTGATGATGAAATTTCTGTGTATTTTAATTTGCATTATTTTTTGGTAAGCATGCGAGTTTCTTGTTATCTTTGTATGATATTACAACCACGTTTAATTTTCCATATGAAGAGAATAGTTGCCATGACACAGAGTTGAGTCATTGACAACTATAAAACAGAAAATCTTTGAGATTCATCAAGGATGCTACCTGCTTGACTATTTAGAGATTAGAACAAAAAAAGTATGCTTGCGTAAATTATCAAAACCTATACTCTCTTACATTCCAGAAATATGTCCACTTCACAACAGCATCTCTCATTAATTGCTATCAATTTTGATTTCATACAAGAAACTGTAATCTGTAAAACTTAAACTTATAAACATTATAAACAGTAGCCTCTACGATAGCACTCTTTTTTGAGAACTTCATTGCCCCATAATCCAACATATCGAGCTCTGGTGATATTGGTTTCATAGAAACTGCAGCTTTTCCTTTGTAAAAAGGTGATCAACATAAACTTTGCTCAGCTGTAAGCAGGAGAAAACAATAGAAGTTTAGCACTATTCATTAAGAGTTTCATTTCCCCAGAAATTCATTCTGGTTCTGTTGATTTCATAGAAAGCTTAGCTTTGCCTTCCTAAAAATGGTACATGACAGAAACTTTTCTCAGCTGTCAAGAGTAAATGTAAGAAATGTAGTGCCCTTTCTTGATAGTTTTATTCATAGATGGCATGATCACCGGTTAATTGCCAGTTTGTCAATTAATCACAGGTTTTCATGGAAAACAAGTACTGGCCACTCAAAATTGCAGTTTTTTTATTCAGTACCCAGGGAGTACTGCTAGTGCCCTTTCTTGATAGTTTTATTCATAGATGGCATAATCACCGGTTAATTGCCAGTTTGTCAATTAATCACAGGTTTTCATGGAAAACAAGTACTGGCCACTCAAAATTGCAGTTTTTTTATTCAGTACCCAGGGATTACTGACACAGTACTCCCTGGGTACTGTTGCAGGACTTGTATGTGTCCAGAACGTGTCCAGTCATGGAAAATATGTAGGTATCTATCAGTTGTATTCATATTGAACCACCTTAATCGCGAGTACATGGCGAGTACTGTGCTAGAACTCCCCGGGTATTGTTTGCAGGGCCTGTACGTGTCCAGAATGTGTCCAATTATGAAAAACATGTAGGTGTCTATTAGTTGTATTCATATTGAACCACCCTGTGTTTTCTATTAGATTTGAATAAAGTACAAAATCTGTCTAATGGAAAACACAAATCTAATAGATCAGGTGTACCTGGACTTCACAGCTGAGGTTGGTTCAATATATATACAAGAAGGTTTGGTAGATCAGATGATTTTGTACTTTATTTGTATTCAAATATAATACAAAACACTTCCCCAACATTTTACTGACTCATTTGATACATTTTGCAACTGTAATTTCTATAAAATATATATATATTTTTTTGTTAAATTTAAGCATTTTTTTAATTTATTGATTATTCCCGATTAAATTGAGCATTTGTTGATTAATTGCCGGTTAAAGTTTTCCCCCCCTCAGCAAGTACTCGCTGAGTACCGGTATGTGAACTATGGTTTTATTTCCTAGAATCCACCATACTGAACTCTGATGCTATTGGTTTCATAGAAAGTGCAGCTTCACTTACGTAAAAATGGTAGTCGCAGTCAAACATTGCTTAGCCATCAACAGTCCAACACACTGAACTCTGGTGCTATTGGTTTCATAGAAACTGCAACTTTGTAGGTTGAGATAGGTGAGCAGTGCCTTGTGCTAGTCACACAAAGAAAGGCCCTCTCGCTAGTGGTATCCTTATTGTGTCTTTCAGCATGGATTTGCCTTCTATGACTAGAAATTGCATGATGCATGGAGCTTGTTAGGGACTTACCACCCATGGGCAAGATAGTATTTTCTGCTAGAAAATACTAGGGCTTGCACATACTATGCATTCGAGGGTACCATATGTTTACCATTTATTTTTGTCATGCACGGGGCATGTATGTGTTTGGAGTCATTAGGAGCCTTGCATGTTGTTGATGAAATATTTGGCACTAGTGACAAATAGGAAATTTCACAACAGCGAAGGAGACAAAAGTCTCTTCTCTATATGGAGGGGAGGTTTCCTTTGTTGAAAACACGAAAAGCTAAACTAAACCTATTTACAATTACTATAGGTTGAATGGAGTATTGGGTTGTACTACTTTCAACTGAAACAAAAATGAAAAGAAAGGAAGACGAATGGTCATGCATGAATGAGCAAACGCAAATTTCATCCAAAACGAGAAAAAAAAATGTTTATGAAAATTAACATGCTTGTTTGAGATTAATTCAAGTATTGCTTGAATTGAGAGATATGCATTAACATCGAAAAATACACATCCACAAAGAAAAACAAGACACAGTTCAGAAATTTCCTTGCATTCTCAGTTTGAAGAATGAACACAGAGTTCCTTTTTGCTTCCTTTCAAGCAAAATTACAATGGAGATCAAACAACCCTTGTATAATTGCCATTACTCCTGTTTATAGATATAGGAGGGAATGGGCTGACCCTTCACATTACATGTGATCTTTGGCATTCACATTTTTATCTTATTCTCTTTTTACTAATTTTTTAATTTTTACAAAAATGAAAATACAATTTCTCAAAATAGAAGAATAGACAAAACTAAAAAACACTCTGATCATCCTAAGATGTCTTCTTTGGAGTAGTAGTTGGTGTTGAAGATCTTGGAGCAGCAACAGAGCGTTTGGTTTGTTCTTTATACTTTAATTTTTCTGAATTTCTTCATTGCCTCGGTGATTGTGCTCCCCTTAGGGACTACCACATGTTTGCATCGTGTTAACCATGTTTTAGATACCGGCAACATTGCATTTGGGACTTCCAAGAGTTCGGTCAGTTGGTTATTCATTTCTTCAAGTGAAACGTGGATTTCATTGAGCACAATCCTTGAACCAATGTTGAAGGCATATTCATTGAACAACTCTTCTTTGATCAGCTTTTTGAATTGAGCCTTTACTTCATCCATAGTGAACTGACTTGTTGAATCCTCCTTCAACAGATCACATTGCTATTCTCCCAGGTTGGAAGAGAGTTCTTTCTGCTTCTCTCTTCCAATTTGGACTTGCTCTTGCAACTCACCTATAGCTCGATTCAAAATTTCAATCTTTTGAAGGATGCATCCAGACCATTTGCAAGAGGTATCATCTTCAACTTTCTCAATGATCCTAGCCTTAGTCATCACATTGGTTTCATTGTCGATCATCTATTGAATATCACCTTTCACATTTTCCTAGACCTTCAACTCACTATCATGGGCCTTGTTTTGCTTATTGATATTGATAATCTCCACATCAATTGTCCCATTTAGCTTTATTACCTTCTCAATGTATTTAATAACATCCAAGAGCAACTCCCCAACCCAAGCTTTAAGAGCTTTATCATAGGTGTTGTATCTGCTGTTGGTGGCTATGGCATCCTTACTAATTCTAGAAACTTGAGAAGGAGCACTTACCTAAGGAATTGCTGGTGCTTCGACTGGATTAAGAGGATAATTGACATATCCGGCCAATTGTCGAACTTGATCCTTCAATTGATTCTAAGTGAGTTCATCCTGTTCAAATCTTTTTTTTTTGATTGAAAAGCGCATTTTTGTTAATAAAACCAGATAAATACAAAATCATACAAAAAAAGATGGGTGGAAAAGTCACACCCCGAAAGCCAAGCCACACCGAGCTATATAAGCCTTAGGAGGGAAACAAGAAACAAACCGAACCAAGCAAGAATAAACCAGAAGAGTAGAAAAATCATAAACAGCGAAATCTTGTATCCACAATACGGTATTTTTTGCCCTTTTTGTTTTGAACCTCTATCCAACCCTCTAGACTACCAATAGCCATCGAATTAACAATTTCCATTGGAAGCACATGAGTAAGCTGAGGTTCAAATGGGGGTTGATCTTTATTAGATTAAGAAGTGTCAGATTCATGTGATCTCTTGATTCCTCCACGTGTAGCATTATCTGCAGAAGCTGTTTTGCAAGAGAAATCTGTCACAACGATTTCTACAATAAACTCTGTATCTTCTTTCTTCTTTGTGCCATCTCTAGATTTTTCTATGTTCTTGTTTGAAAGAGGGTGCTTAAACCGCTGCTAGCCTTTAGGATTAAAAGACTGGTCTTTTTTCTTTTTTGATGTGCCTGCGAGAGGACAAACCCCCTGGAGATGGCTAGTTTGATGGCATAAATGACATCTAAAGGCAGTATTTTCATAATCCAAAGTTTGGATCTAAAGGAAGGTGTTATGCTTCAACTGGACTCTCTTTGGGAGATTTTTGCTAAGGTCTATTTCCATACAAATACGGGCATAGATAAATAGCCTTTGCTTAGACCCCTCATTATCCATCTTGATGAATCTTCCAATATCTTCACAAACTGAGAGGGCCCATAAGGGAGGAGGGAGATTAGGGAACCGAACCCAAATTGACATTTTGGACACCACCATTGTTGATGGATCAAAATAAAAAAACCAAGGGGGTAATAAAGAGCCCAACTCTACCCCAAAACCAAGGTCTCTCCTTAAACACTCTTTGATGATCCTTAGGGGAAAAAAATCAACTATGAAGAATTCTTTAGAACATAATTGGTTCTCACATTTGCTGGTCTAGGTAGCATGGATCCAATGATGCAATTCTTTCGACCGAGGCCAGAAGCATTAAACCTACAAATAATTGAAAGATCTATAAATACAAAAATTAATTTAGATACCTCAGGGTAAATGATGTCCACTATCAGTACTTCATTTGATTTTTCCACAATATACGGACTGGAAAAAATTGCAGGTGAAGTCGATGGTGAAGGAGCCTTATGGTGAGCAATATCCCTGTAGGAAGACTTGGAACCCTGTTTCTTCATATCACTCGTTGCAAACCTTGGTGCCATACCTTTGGTGCTGCTACAAACCTAAGTAGTGCCCTCATAGTGGTAGGTTTGCTATGTCGTCGCTGTGCCTTAGATGCTACTGCAGGGATGAAACCCTCATTGCGTCGCATCTCTTTCCCCATTGCTCTGATTTTTCTTCTTTCAAGGATTGCTCATACCCATTAATTATTGTTCAGATCTTTTGATCATCCTTTTTGTAGTTTCTCGTAGGTTATGAAAACATCACTTTCTTGGGTTGGCTCCCCAAGAGATACTCTCTTCAGAGTATAATTGCTTGTAGTCATCTCCTCCTTTCATCAACATTCGGATCAGCAATCTCCACAAACTAAGCCCCTGATGGGTCTGAGACTAACCTCAACGTGGTCTTTGCCTTCTTAGGGGGAGTCTCGAGGAGATTGTCTACTACATCAAAATTTGGAATTTTTGTCTCAACCACCTTCTGTCTTTTGTTCAATGTTGGCTGTATCCATTGAAATAACCTTTGGTTGAAACTAGTCATTTGAGTAGTTGAAGGTGGCAGTGTAGGTTGCTTCGAAGGTGAAGCCTCTGGAGGAGGTGGAACAGATGGAGAAACTGAAGGAGATGTAGAGGCTAGTATTTCAACATCACTAACAACTACTTGTTGAGCTGCTCCTTGAGCAAAGGCAAGATGTTGTTGAGTGGTATTAGTGATTAGTAGAGAAGGATCTCCAAGAGGGGAGGAGGATTGCAATATGCTAGATTTCTTAGCTTGCAATTTCTTCTCACAATAGGGATTTCTTTACAAGTTTTCCCAGGTTGCTTTGGCTGCTTTGGATCCTTGTCATCTCCATCATCAGAACTTGTAGAAAAGGATCACTGAATTGCAATGCTAGCACTACCTTTCTCGTGAGCCTTGGGAGCTGCTGTAGGTGCTTGCTTTGGATGTGCTGAAGCTCTTGATCTCTTGGAGCTCCCTACTCTAGTGAATTCGACGCGTTTGTTGTTGAACCATTCTATGGACCAGTCCACCACACGCTTTGTTTGCACTTGCAAATCTGATAGCTCTTTGACAGACCAATTGATATCAGGGAATGGGGCACTCATAACTCTTTCAACATTTATGGGATTGAGGAGGTCACTTTGATGATCAATCATGCCATTTGCAATCCATGTATCTATGAAGGCTCCAAATTTGTTCTAAACTCAGTTTGCCCGAGTCAAGCCTTATTACTTCATACTCATCTGCACAATCAGCCCAATAATCCTTTAGATGTGGCACATGTTCATAGGAAGCACCAATGCCGAGGCATTTTCTTACAAACCTCTTACTATCAAAAGACTCTCGGCTGTCATATGAATGCAAAGTGAATTGTGCAATTGAAGATTCAATATCCTGAGCATTCACAACATTTTTGCATGTGAAATGACTCAAGGAGATAGGAAATGCAACACCCAAGACATGCCTGTCCCTGCAACATTTGCACATTGCGCCCAAATGTTTGCATAGTTCAGTTAGGATGATCTTACCATTGGCTAACTTGGGCAGCCGCAAAGGATATCCTTCAATTCCTCCAACTTTGATATATGTAAATTTCTGGAATTGGATGAAGTAGCTCCCATATTAAGAAATCAGGTCGATTGTTTCATCAAAAATTCTTCTTCCTCAATTGTAATCTAGGGCTTGGACTTTTCTCATAGTGAAGGCATTATTGGCTTTTCTCAAATATTGCTCTGCTCCAGAGTCAATTGAGAGTAAATCTCATATACTTGCATGGATGCATCTGTATTGGTTCGTTGAGTGAGAGCAAGGTACACTCTTTGAGAAGCCAAAGAGTACACCAAGTAGGAGGTCATGAAGAATTTGCTTTGTAGCGTCCACATTGATCAACTGTTGGTGCAGGGCCTCACTGATCATTTCTCCCCATTCTATGTATTGTTTCCCATTACAGATGATGTGCTTTAGACAAAACAAAGCTCCCTCTGGCTGAAATTTGCTGAAAACATGAATCAATGTTGCTGAAAGCTACACCAATCGGAAGTATTTGGAACACTGGGGATTTTGACAATATTTGTGCAAAAATCCATTTCAGTGGAAGATAATGAGAGCTGATCAGAGTTTTAGAGAGCACTGGAACGGAGATTATGACCCAAACGAGCCATTTGGGACTTTTTATAGAATTATGTCCTCAGAGACGTGGGACACACGTGGATGAGACCATAGGCATTGCATTTCTGCATCCTGTATGGCCCGGAGGTTGGGCTTGAATTCTGTCCGCAGAGACGTGGGACACATGTGGACGAGATTGCGGGCATTGCATTTCTGTATCTCGCATGGCCAGGAGGTCAGGCTTGCCCGACCTCCTGGCCGTGCGGCAAAAACGTGCTTCATGCTTGTACAATTTATTTTGAAATTTAAACAACTTTGAAAACTTGTAACTTTTTTGGAAAAACTCACTTTTGAGTTTTGACTTAGAATATTTTGACATCAAATATTCGTTGTTGTTCCTAACTGTAAATTTGGCCTTGACAAATTTAGGGGACAAATTGGTGGGTTTGATATCGAAATCATACTTCCGTACCTTAGCGATCCATCCACCTCTCTTTGACCCGAGCTCTTGCTGAGTCAGAATTGATTTGACTGCTGAATCTGGGACCTTCACAATGATGTGAGAGTTCAATATGTAGAACCTGAAATGTTTCACTGCCTTGACCATAGCATACACGTGTTTTTCAACTAATAAATACTTGAGTTCATGTTCCTTCAGGGCACGATTCATAAAAGCGATTGGAGATTCAATCCTTTCTTCATTTTTCTGCACCAAAATAACAATGTATAGTAGCAAGAGTGGTAGTATGCAATGAAGTCCTCCTGAAAATCTGGACAGGTCAAAACAATTGCCTTGGCAATAGCTTCTTTAATTTCATTGAAAGCTTTCTTCCCATCCTCATTCCACAACACCATCTATAGGTGGGTTTTGTTTTAAAGGTGAAAAGTAAAAAATACAAAAGGTGAATGGAAACCAAGGCTGGAGAGCTATAGCAAGAACGACGCGTATTACAAAAACTACCCAAACAGCGAAGAGAGCAAGAACACCAAATAGATCAGGTGTTCAAGAGAACAGCAGAAAGAGAAATAAATCCGCAGATACAAGCTATAACACTTTCATGTGCCAACTATGAAAAATTTACAGCAGCATATAATTGGTAAACAATTTCTTGATCAAAATTGAACCAAATGAGCAGGAGCATGAGAGAGCCCAGGTCCAGTCCTTGGGTTTTTTAAGATAGATATTCTTCTTCGCACCTTTTGTCTTGAAAAACTTGTACAGATCCTACATGTATAGGGTGAGAGATCCCCCATGTGTTAGGGGCAGATTGAGTGGCGTGGGGAGTGTAGATAGGGGCTTACCAGTCTTGAGTTTGGGCCTGTATAGTGCCAGTACTTCCTCTTGTCTGCAGATTCCTCTTATAGACTCTGTTTTGATCAGTGAATTCCTTAGCCATGCTCCTACCAGTTTTCTCAAAGGGTTTGAATTCTTGTTATCAAGCCATCCAGTCTGCCTTATGAGATTAATACACTCATTTTGCTCGGTTGAAGAGGATGTGAGTTTCTCAATACACTGATTGTTGAATGGTGCAAGAAGAGAGCTGAGCAATACATTTGTTCATTATCAGGATTACATTTCCATTTTCCCCAAGTTCTGCCCAAGACAGCAAGTCGGTCATCAAGATTTCCATTAGCTTTTACCAATCAGCATAGATTTTTGCTAGCACTTTTATGAGGCCTTGGCAGTGGTGTTAGGCGCACTGGAATAAGGATTTAAGTTTCTATTCTCATTCCGATTTGGATTTTCTTTTCCTTGGATGGCTTGGAACTTTGGAAGAGCCTCATGGGAGTAAGCATTTGAATGGGGCAGAAGTGGTCAGACTGAGCAGGGCCTTGAGAAATGGGTGACGGAAAAAAGGGGTCTTCAAAATGAAAGGCTCATTATTTTTGTGATAGTGAGAGTAGAGGCAGCACCAACTCTTGTTGTGGGCATTGATATGATTTTTCTTGAGGCCTGCAAATCAGTGATTGAATAGACCTTTTGGTGGAGATTAGAAGCAGGGGAGGTGAGAATGCTGTTGGCATGAGTGGCAAAAATATTATCATGATTTATAGCAGGGCCAGAATTACAGACCTGGTTTCCTTCTGGAAAAAGTGGAAGGGCTATGGGAATTTGAGAGTGATTACCCACACACTCATTGTCATCCAGGTGAATGAGATTGAAATCTTGCACCAGCTTACTTTTGCCTTCCCATTCTTTTAACTGGGCATTGGACACCATTTCTGAATGCTCAATACTCCTTTGTCGTTTGTTCCTTTTCTTGTAGACCTTCAAACTTTGAATATTTGGTAGCTAGCAGTCACATTTAGAATACCCAGCCTTGTTATTTACGGCTTTTCTTTTCAGTCTTAGGTTCCTCCTTATTTCCATGGCTGCGTGATTGTTCTGAAATATCCTACCAAGATTTGGATGTGATGTAATATATTCTTTGCATAAATCGCAAATCCCCTCAAGTGTGTGAGATCTTTCTATTAATATCCTATAAAAGTACTGTCTATAATCCTAAAATTTGTTGCCTCATCAGGTCACCTCACATTTATTCGCCTGATTTTCAAAGCATTCTTTGTATTGGGAGTATGATGTTGTAAAGAATGAACAAAAATGATGAAGACTTCCTCATTATTCCCTGCTACAGGTATCCATTCCACATGAATGGAATTGAAGGTGGCAGATGCCATGCTTTTGAATATCCATGTTTGAATGAACACAATATAAAAGAAACCCTTGAAAAACTTGCTTTTGCTTGAACAAATGAAGTGGGTATGCGTGGAATAATTATGCCACCAAGAGGACTAAGGGTTGTACCATGTGGAGTAGGAGGAAAGACGTGTTGGCTGAGTGGAAGAATGCAGCCTGCATAGTATCGTAAGAGGATATGGCTTGTGAAGACGTTTTTGCCATCACCAGTCTATAATGTCTCAAATGGGATGGTATTTGCTGTCCACATGGCCATGGAAGCCTGTCATGCCCCCCTTGGCTTTGTCCATGCTCTTGTAGACATACTCCATTTGGGTTTTTCTCCATTGACCGTACGAAGGAAACTAACTAAAGGCTCTATGAATTATTAAAAAAATAACTTAAGACTTAGGTGAAGAATAAAAGAAAATTAAAAAAAACACGAAACTAGTAATTTAAGCAAAGGTGGAAAGAAAAAAGACTCACCACTACATTCTCCTTGTCCAGAACCCCAAAGTTGGCATTAAAACATCCACTTTACAATATCATCCTCAGTGCTGGTCCTTGAATAAGTAGAGTGAGTCTATTCCTCCCTAATGAAAATATGCTTCAAAAAAGCTTTTGATTGACGTAAGGACTAGAATGTGATAAAGTTGTTGGCAAATCATGTTATGGTAGGGCGGACCAGGTCTCTGTTCTTTATGTGTTTCTTCATTAAAGCGAGGATCCAATCATTTTTGTAGATATTTTTTGCAAATATTCTGGCCCCACTTACAACTGGTTTGATCCAAGACAATTTACAAAATCCTCCAACTTAAAATCAAAGCAATGGGCCGAGAAAGGAGTCTAAAAAGTTCCGGGATTCTTCTCCATAAGTAACCTACCTGCAGCAATGTAATTTGTTGTTGTTTGCGACTATTTGCTTACATTTTCCTCATCTACCTCAGCCACAGCTTATTCCAAAATGTCATATTAATTTTCAACATTTTTTATGTTTGCTGAAGCATCAGTGGATTTAAGAAAAGCTATGACACCCAAAGAAGAAACAAGGAATTTGAGCAATGTTGTACTTTCCCTATCCTTCCATCCATTGGACATGATGGTGCAACTCTTCCTCCTCCATATAGCATACTGCTCATCAATAATTTGCCCCCACATCAGCTAGCTTCTCATGCAAAATATCCCACCTTATATAATCTAGACTAGAGTCTTTGGTCCAACTATGGCCGGTGTATCCACTAATTCTTGCCAATAATGGGACCTAAAAAAACAAAATTTATAAAAAATCAGAAATCCAAAAAATAGAACTATAAAAAGACAGAATGTAGAAATTACTATGAAATCCTAAGTCTAATTGACAGAAGAAATTAATACCTGGCCACATTGAATTGAATGTTGCAAAAATATTATAAATCTCCCTCCACACTTTTTCATGCATTGTGTTTGTCTTTATTCCAACATGTTCTTTGAAGCAATGGTTGTGGGAGTAGTGTGTGTGATGATGTAGAAATCTAATGCCTCCTCAACGACGAATGCTAAAGCAATGTTAATGCTTGAACTTGATCCAGCGAATGGAGGAGAATTAGGAGAGAGAGATTGGCTTATCTGTTGATTTTGCCTCTTCTTTTACTCCTTTTCCTCAAAGCTCTGGAATTGAGCTTGCACCTCCTTAAAAATCTCCGGTTCGACTTGTGGACAAAAAGAAACATCATGGCCAGGTATGCAGGCAAGGTGGTATTTGAGCCATTTAGTGCCACCTTCTCAAATTATGGTAGCACAACACGTGCATATCCCTTTCCCTTTCTTTGTACCCAGAGTGTTAGGTTTCCAAGAATTGTCTCTTCTTTGTGGTGCCAACATAATTAAATTTGTAATAAACACGGTGATTTTCTGGTTAAACCGTGTAAAACATTTTTAGATCTAAAAATCTTTTACACGGTTTAACCAGAAAATCTGTCTTTACTTCATGGACTGTATGGACCGTGGAACCACCATTTCTCTTATAAATTTGTAATACCTGGAGATTAAAAGAACAATGATAGGTTTAGGTAAGAATTTTCAAGAGTTCAAGAAAATAAATAGAAATACAAGAAAGAATTAAAGAAACAAATAAGGAAAAAATTAAAGAAATAGGAGGAAAAAACTAGGGTTTGTTTAAGTTTTGAATATAGCATTTAGAAACAGAAAAAAGGGAGAAGAATGAAAGAGAAGGGGCAGACAGAAGAGAAGAATAGAGGAAGAAGGTACAAAGAATGGAGGAAAAGGAAAAGCAAAAAACCATATTTATCTCTTGCTACAAGTAAAACCTTTTGAGATGTGCCCTCCTATGGTTGAATGCCAAACCCATTGGTGCTCCTTCCCCCCAAAAATTTGAAAAAATACCCTAAAAAACCTGTAGTTTTTTATTATTTTATTTGTTTTTTGTAAATGACAATTTTTTTCTCTTTTTGGTAGACTCAATAAGTCAGCATATCGAGATTTGCAAGTCTACAAAACTCATGAAATGAGAGCGAGAAGGGTCCCTTGGGTCTTTAAGACTTGAGTAACCATTTTTTCATAGTTTTCTAGAAAACATTTTACTATTTTTTGGTTTATTCAAATTACATTTTTTTCTATGTTTTGGGAGATCATTTAGTCAACTTGTCGGGATTCGCACTTTTGCTTGAACTCCTAAATGTTGAAAATTTGCAAGTCTCAATAGGCATACTCGCTCTGCGAGTTGGTTCTAGTGGGCTTGCAAACCCTTGCTTCACTGGTGAGTACTCATCAAGTCTCATGTGTATGTTATAGAGATTCGTCAACCTTGAGTGTTAGGAGAGGTTATAGGGAGAGTACCTTAGTCCTTCCTTGGACTGTACAACCTACCGACATTAGTGAGGGCGTTCCCCCATAGACATTATCCAATTCTACATTGGCCCTATGTCGTTCATCCTTTTATTTCTTCAAGGTCCGGTCTTGCAACAAGTGTGTAGTAATGCAAATTTCCGGTCTTGGTTTGCAGCTTTGATCTTGTTCAGCATCTCGTTTCTTTTTTCTGAAAGAGGCCTTCCCTTGCATGTTTATCTGTACTTGTATTTAGTTCATATGGTTTAGAGTGAACTACTATAGGTTTACCCCGTTTAGTTATGTTTTTTCTTTAGTGAATATTTCGATCTAAGTTGCTAGTTCATTTTGGGAATGGGTTCGGGTACAATGAAATGGGTTTTGCAGGTATGACAATTTTTTAATGATTCGGGTACAGCTTGAGTGCCCCACAAAAATATGTATAAAATTTAAAAAATATAAAGATTATAACCTAATAAACAAGAATTAACCACATAGAACACATAAAAACAAAATAACCACAAAAACACTACTGATAAATTGATAATGTTAATTGAATGCCATGATAATCATAAATATTAATGATAATTTATTACTTTAAAATTAATATTCGTTGTCATATTGCTCTTCATCAATAGCATCAACATCAACATCAACATCAACATCAACATCATGATGTGGTTCATTAGAACCACGAGTAACACTTCCATTGCCACTCATGCTAGCTATGCCACATGGTGCTAAAGAAGTGTCCGTGTCAAGTGATGAGTGATGGGAAATGGAAGCATCCAAGTCAACATTCTTTGGATCCACATCCCAATGTTTTGTGGCCCCTTCCTTGTATTCCGTTTTCTTGTACTATTGAAGGCGCAAGTTGGAATGTACATAGACTAATTCCTTGGCCTTCTTTTCTGCTAGTGTTGTGCTTCTATGAATGGATGAAGCTGTATGTACTCCAATTTTGTTGAAAAGAAGTTGAACTCTCAACCTAATGAGTCAAAGTCAATGCAAAAATAAAATTCAAGAAGTAAAAACTCAAACTTAAATTTAAAAGTTGAAACAAATTGCAAGAGAGTTAAAAAATAAACCTCCTACCTTTGACAAAATTTTAATTGCAAGAGGTTGCAGGTGCGTAGATTCTTGGCCATGGAGGTAACACAACATATGAGCATCCTTCTTGTACTTGTCTCAAAGAGTGCCAACTTGTGGAGGTAATAAAATTTCCAAACTCGTTCATAACCATGTCTTCTACCTCAGGATCGGGGAAGAGCTTAGAGAACACTAGCTTATACCCTTAAACCACTTCAACATCCCAGTATGGTGGCACCTTTCTTGGCAAAGAAATGATCTCAACGCTGTAGAATCTAGGAGTCAATGCAAAGGCAAGGAGATGCAATGGGGAGGTCATTTTGTTCCATTGATCAATGAGATATGATCGCACTTGTTTGAAAAATGTTTCCTTATGATCTTGCTCTTTTACATACATGATGGCCTTCATCTTCTCAATCATTGAGTCGATGCCATCATAGATTTCTCCCAAATATGGCTGATCCATGTCAGTAATTTGGATCATACTTATAACGGGCTGGGTGCAACTCAACAAGTAATCTACATGAACCCGCTAGTTATCATTTATGATCAATATTTTCATTTTTTTTGGCCTGCTCTTTATTTGACTCCCTCCAGACAGTCCTAAGGCCACTGATGACCATGCTGTTATGTGTCTTCTGCACCTTCACAAGTCATCTAGAGATGATTATGTGTGAAGAGAATCGAGTCTTATCAACTTAGTAGGAAATTGAAACAAAGAAATTAAAAAACTTTCAAAAATCTACGAGTTCTAGATTAAAAAAGTTATAACATCATCTACTTTGTTTAGTTTAAAATTAAAAAATAAAATAGATGATATCAATTTAATTGTTTAAATTATAAATTAAAATTACTCAAAAAAAATAGTTTCACTTACCTTCAGCAGCTCCAAATTCGAGAAATGATCTAAAGATGGCTTGTGACAAGTGATGGTTCATAACAAATATTTAAATCTCCTCAACCTCGGCATACACCTACATGAACCATTCTATTTTGCTGCCCAATCTTTTGTAGCATTAGGTTGAGTGAGTGGACAACACAAGGTGTCTAAAAAATTTGCTTATACCTTGCTTCCATCAATATCCATGTAGCCTTGCAATTTTTAGTGTTGTCAGTTATGACTTGGACAACATTTTGAGGCCCCGTTACATCAATGGCTTTGAAGAGGATGTTGGCAATGAATTGGACATCTGTCACATGCTCCTCACAATCGACCTCAAAAAGCATTGCCCATTTAGGTCACACTACAACCACATTGATTAAAGGCCTATTGATTGACATGTGTCCTAGCTTTCGAGTCCCATTGACTGATGTCTATTTGTAGACATTGTAATGTAATTATTTTTTACTTTGAAATGGTTTGCTCTGGCATTGAGGAAATCAATGATTTTCATATTTGGAAGGTATAACTGTAGAAACTTCTTGAAGGAAACCATCTTGCCTGCAAGTTTAATCATGCAAAGAATTATAGATTAAATATGTAGTTATGACAAAAGGTTGTGAATTTGTGGGAGTGATTGCTTTCTTCTATACTAGTCGTGACATGTAAGAGCCCTAGGATGAAGGGTAATGTTCCATATTTTCTATTGGTTTGATGCCCTCAGCCTAAATTTGTGTTTGAGGAATAAGTGGTAGGAGATAGGATTGTGTATCCCAAATAATAAGATCATAGAACATATATATATATATTCTTTAGTTGAATGAATAAAATAATTGGTACAAATATAATTTTATTAACGTTTGGTATCAGAACTTTTTGTGATTTTGTGCCTATGAAGAGTAACTCTTGAGAGAAGATAGGGATGTGGTGTGAGGTAAATTGATGCTTTGATTGTCAAGGGGCAGCTCCAACTGTTTTGTTGGCCCGATTGATGACTGCCCTGCTTATTAAAGTTGTATGAAATTATAGTGAGCAACTATTGTTTCTTTTTTGTGTGCCATTAGTTTGTTTTGAGAGAGATTTAGGAAAATATTTTGTGTGCAAGAAGAGTCTGATATGACAAAAAGCCAGTTCTTATGCAGATTGTGGATTGTTTTATTGAGTGGTTTGCACGTTGTGTGTATAAATGTGAATGCTTTTTTGTACAGCTCATAAGCAAAGTTGTGTTATTTATTAAGCTTACCACCGCATCAAAAATTCCCCAAATCCTTATGGGCAAGGCATGGTTTTTCTTGCATTATAATTGCAAATTTGAAGTTTATTTTCAGCCCAGAAGTGTGAGAATAGGAAAGTGACGTTTTTTTAATTAAAAACATGGTTACCAAATCCAGTCGGATTTGCACGAAATCGATCCAGATTTTTTTGGTCTGCCCAGATAAGTTATGTCCAGGTAGGCATTGTATTTTTTGTTTTACATTTTAAAATTAAATTAAATTTATATATTTTTATAAAATTTCTGCAGAAAAAGACACCCGACAACCTTATATATTATATAATATTAAATATATGAACATTTTATATTACGTTATCAATTTTTTTCATTGTATTCGTTAATTTTGCTTATTTATAGAAGTATGCTCATATATATATATGTCTGTATATGGATATGTATAAATTCCAGACTGGATTTTTCCGAACTTATTCCAGATTTTCAGATTTTTTCGCTGTCTCAAACAGATCCGGATTTAAGGACTTGGTAACTATGGTTAAACATAATTATTCCTCCTTATCTGAGAAGGCTTATAGGGGCTTTGTAAAATCATTGACAAGTGCAACAAAATCAGATACATCAATTTGAGAATGGTGTGCAGAAGGTGTATGGATTTTTTTTTCTTCTAGAAGTGTCTATTGTTGTTTGTTTTGGAGCACCATATAAAGGCGCAATTGAGCAAATGGAACCATGATATCAACAAAAAGAGCATTGAATTCTGAAGGGCATCCAAATAAGAAGTACATCCTGCAAATCAGATTTGTACAACAAAGAAGGCTAGCAAGAAGGTGTGGCATTTGAAGACGTGGCGCCTTTGTGAAGAACGTCATAAAGTTTTATTTTTTTTATAGAGTTTTAAACTCTTATAAACTTATAAAAATTTAGGGCCGAGCTTTCTTTATTAAAAAATAAAAACATTAAAATAAAATAAAATAGGGCCTTATAAACTTTTATAAAGTTTAGACTTTATAATTTGCCTTATTATTTCATAATAAGCCTGAAGGACCTATATTAATTCCATAACTTTTGATCTGGTCGGAGTCTTTTTAAGAAATTTTGCAAGCATGTCTAAAATAACACTGTAAATCATTTGTCATTTGTGTTTTGTTTCAGCGGTCACAAAAATTGATATATTTTTAAAATTTTTTCCTCGTAAAAGCCTAAAAGGTTATATAAAGTCATCTTGTTAAACCTAGAAGACACATTTTGCAAATGAGTGCATTATCAATGGTACTTGACACGCTTGCAAACATTTGTTTATTAGGGGGGTCGGGTGGGTGACCCCTTTCCCATGGAGAAGACAATTACTGATGGAAAAATTGATGACAAAGCTTTCCACATCTGACAAACCACCAGTGGGGAACAAATTATAAAACTGACGCTATTCCGATGAAATCTGAAGATAGGGATCACTAGTGAAGGTAATAATGAATATTGTGCTCTTGGTGCACATGATGACGACCCTTCCCTTGAGGATACTGAGGACGAATATGTTTATTGAATCAAATGGTAAACTTGTCATTGTGAATTCACAAGGTGTTGTTAAGTGAGGCTCAGCTCCCAATGAAGATGAGACTAGAGGATTTGTTTAGTGAGGCCTAGTTCAAATTGAGAAAGCGTAGTGAGGCCCCGTCCCACTACTGTATTTGACTAATAGTAGAGTGTGTCCTTATTCCCAGATATTGTTCAATGAGGCCAATTCTCACTAAAGAGGTGTAGTGAAGCATAATCCCAGTAATGTGTTTGGTGAATAGTAGTGTGTGTTCCTATTTGCATATAGTGCTCTGTTATGGACGGTTGAGTGTGTCCATGTTCATAGAAGTGTGAGGGTCAGTCTCAATTGTTGTTGGCGAATAGTTGAATGTGTCCCTATTTGCTTAGTGTTCTATTGTAGACAGTTGAGTGTGTCATTGTTTACGTAGGTGTGTGTATTGATTCGTTTTGGATAGTTGTATCCCTATTAACACAAAGTTGTGTATGGACTCTAGAGTATGTCCTCGTTCATCGATTAATTGTATGCGTGTATGTCCCAATACTCATGCAAATATTACTCTCCCAGTCTTGGGACTACGATGTAATAAAATGGGGTATTTGAAAAAGTATTACACCGTAGTATAAATTATAAATATTGTACTTGATGAAGTGAATAAATAGTTTGGGGGACAGGTTTAAAGAATTGTTTAATTATTTAAACCTTCTAGGTTGTGAGTGATTACATCAGCACCCATGTAGATTGGTTTGTGGTTGAGGAATAGGCCGTAGGAGATAAGATTGCTGAGATTGTGTATCCTAAATAATAGGATCAAAATAACCTCTGAAACATGTATATATATTCCTTGGTTGAATGGATAAAATAATTGTCTTGGATATAATATTTCCAACAACATTTGTCCAACAAGGGAAGCTAGTTAAGGGAAGCAAGTAGCAAGGCCAAAATTGCAGCTCAGATACATGCATAAACGCACACCTATAGAAGTGGAATCAATTCAGCTTCCAAAAGAGGAAATAGTTCCGCATACAGAAGTCTTTTGTCTTAGCATTATAAATGAAGGTTGCATTCCTCATTGTACACAGAAAAGGGATAGAGGTGAATATACCATCCAACTTACCATGTAGACATCTGCTTCCTTGTAATGCAAGGGAACGCTTTCAATTCTTTGTACCTGAATTGTGCTTTAATCATATAGTCTGAATTGTGCTTTGACAACTATTTATGTTAGCCATGAAAAACAAGCTATATCTACCATTCTACAAATTGCAATAAAAAAATAAGATTAAAATTCGTAATATAAGGGTGGCACCATTACATGCCATCTTCAGGCTTGTAGTTTTATACCCTTTTGCTTCTATGCTGAAGCTTCTTTTAGTCACACCTGTCTTTTTTTGGTGCTAGACATTATCGCTGTCATGTTCTTGTTTCTGCATTTTAAAAGGCTACGTTTTCTTCCCTGCTTTTTGTCCATATTGCAAAAGCATAGCAATGAAACTAAAGTTGTCAGATAAACTTTACTGATGATCAATTCATACTATTTTGAATCTTCTTCTGTTATATCAGTTTTGCAGAAGATCATTTTCTTCATTTATTGCCAACTTTAATTACTTTTCCAATGGTCTTTGAAATACATGCACTTAAATATGAGTTAATTATGATCAATCCTTGTTTTCTTTGGCTTGTAAAGTTCTATATGTAATGTTTTTTTCCAGGTCTTATAGGCTTATATATTATATAGCATTTTTTGGTCCATTGTATTTTCAAAAAAATGTCAGCTAAATCTATCTGTGCCCATTCTCCAATGCAAATTGGATGGTTTTTTTTATCACATAATCCAACAACATTCATAACAATCTCGATTCTGCTTGTTTATCTGGCATTGCAAAAATCCCTCCATAGCTTTTTCTTCCAAGCCTTTTTCCATGGAAGTCGTGGAAGTCAATGCAGATATCATCATATAATGTTTATATGGGAGTCTTTCATATGGGAAAGAGATTATTATATTTTCTTCTGTTTTCAATGCTCATTACTGGACACAAGGCAAGATTACGATGGATGCCTGAGGGGGCCTGACAGTGAAGATCTTGTGTTTGAATGGTGGAGGCACAGGTTGGTATTCCACAGTCTAAGCAAATTCAGGTGTGCAGGGTGGTCTCATATGCTGTAAGCTACCTGTGGTCTACGTACAGTCAGGTGCACAGGGCACTGGGCACTGGGCACTGGGCATCTTGAACCTTAAAAAGGACCTTTCCTTTCCTTTCCTTTCCTTCCAATTAAACCATTTTGTGCACAGCCAAAAACTATGCTATACAGATCTAAACAGTCACGTTGACCTCACATAAGCCATCAAAAAAATCTCATTCCTTCAGATGTTTTTGCATGTATGCACACGTTCGATATTTTAACATTTTGGTGAGTTTAGAATTCACATTCATTTTTTTAGTTGCCAATGTCTTCCTATCGGTTGTGTTTGATACAGGAAACATGCTTGCTAAGATCTGCTCCAAGGCTTCTGGGATGGCTCACTGATAATTAGCTTCAGATTTTCTGCAACGCTAATATACAAGTTTCTTAATTGATCTCACATGATTCTTGTGGCTTACTGGAATATTGAACTCATAGATGTTCATTGCAGATTCTGTATTTAAAGGTTAACAGAGGAAAATTTTAAATCTTCGAGGTTTGTTGCTCTTGATCAGACACATATATGAAACTGAGGTGGTATTGCTCTTCACCAAATTAATTGGTTCTTTGGCAACATGGTTCCGTGATCATGGGCCTAAAGGCAGTCTGACGTTTATTTCAATACCAAATTGTACAGCTCTAAAAAAATTGGCTAACGATTTTGTGCATTTAAATAGAGTAATGAGATCATGTGTTTTAATTGATAAACTCGATCTTATGGAAATTTAAAACCTTTTCATTTGATTCCTTGTATGCAGTGCAATGAACTGTAGTTTTAACCTTTTATAGGATGATTATGCACTAACACAATGTTTAGGATGTCAAATGCATCTTATATCTTATTACTTAAGGACTTATTGAATCTAGAAACATTATAGGTCTTGTTAATTGTTGATGGTTACCATCTGAAAAGAGTTTTTCTTTACCATCTCATAGGTCTTGCTGATAGTTATAGGTCTTGTTAATTGTTGATAGTTACCATCTCAAAGAGTTGCTATTAATTTTTTTTCCATTTTATTTGGCAGGTAATAGTTGCAATGCTAGGTAGTGGTTTCCATGTGTATCCTGATTGGTTTGTTTCAAAGGTCTTGAAAAGGAGAAATATTTTTTCCTTTTTTTAAATTGTTGACAATAAAACCTTCCTTTTTTTGAGCTTTTACTTCAGGCGTGCAAACAGGACTTTTCATCCATATAGAATATATCCAGAATGTTGTATTTATAGTCTATTATCAGAGAATTCTGGTCCATCTCTTTTAAAGTAGTTTTTGTACCATAAAAACAGTCCATGACCAGAAAATTTCTGGTCTTCCTGTCTTCTAAGGTAGTTTCGGTACCATATAAATTCAACAGCGACGTGCATTTAACTCAAAAATTGTTCTTAAGTTTGATATGGCAAGCAAGGTGGCATTCTTTTGTGCACAGGCCATCTGAAGACGATATAAGCAAGAGTAGAACATGGGCAGAACACAATAGGGCTTATTGCATTCACATTTTAAGCTGCAATTATTGTCTGCAGTTGCAAAATTTCAGGATGTCCGTCTTTCAAAGCAGTTTGTTTTATAGTTTGCTGCTAGTATTTTGAACTTTCACCACCAACTTAAGACTATATAAGAAAGAGTGGAATATGGGCAGAAAACAATAGGGCTTATCATATTCACATTATAAGTTCCAATTATTGTTTGCAGTTACAAAATTTCTGGATGTCCGTCTTTCAAAGCAGTTTGTTTTAAAGTTCGCTGCTTGTATGTTGAACTTTCACTACCCAAAAGCTTATAGCCATGCCATCATTGTTGCAAATTAGATATTCTAGGAACAAAGGTATCACTATTTGGTGCACACAAGCATCTTAAGGCCAAGGCAGAATGTGAGGTGTAATGTGGGCAAAATGACACAGGATTACATGTATTATTCCATACGGGTAAGACTTTATTAAGCAATTTCGACTGCACTTTACACATCAATTGGGTACTTCATATAAGAAAATCGATGTAATACTTCTCAACAAGTCACGAATAAATAACACTGAACAAGCACCTACTAAAGCATTGGCATAATAAAATTTCACTATTCGATTAACACCAGACCAAGATCCACGATGTACAATTCTGGTGCTGCATGGATTCCTATCCTTCAAATCTCATAAGTTACGGTGTCATTGAGGTCTACGAATTGGCAGTAATTTGCAGTATATTGTTTCTTGTTAATACCTGAATCACTTCATGGTCTAAACACCCATTTACGTTATACATCAATAAGATTGAAATGTACAACACTTAATTGCAATTTTTTTCTGGATATGCATTCCCTACATGATGATGACAATAATTTACTCAAAATATGAGATTGGTAACTTGATAGAAGGAACTTTGATGTCACCAACACAACCAATTTCTGCAAATGTGGAGCTACCCCTTTAAATTTTTGAAATGGAACATTTATTTGTTCATTATATTAATTTGCTTATAATGTTAGCCATTCATATTTATTTTAAAGTTTTTAAGCTTTGAGATGAGAATGGTGAACATTGGTCGTGCTTGAGCTTCAAGTTAAATTCTATACATTATTCTTATGCTTTATTTCCTTGGCTTTTTGGTTTAATTTTTATTTCTCCATCTGCTATTTCCTCCATGTTCATTGCTTATCTTTCATTTTTTTTGAGGCATTAATCTTAATTCTCTCATGGCAATATGAGAATGCACCATTTATGTGGCCATCTTAGACACTCTCTTTCTTGGAGGTGTTTTTCTCTTCCTTTTCCCACAAAGTTGATGGGGAATGCTCACTTGGGCTCTTTCTGTTTTTTTATCTCAGTGTATTTCCTTTTTCCATTGGGCCCTTGCGTATCTTTTTCCTCAAAGCAAGTGGCGGGTTGCCACTTGCCCATCTTTTGATCCACTTCTCTAACCTTATTATACTCTATGCTTTTGGAGTTATATTCTCTTTCAATGCTCAAATGAAATGAGATGAAGACATTTGTCTCCATCTCGCTTTATTTTCACTCAGAATCTTATATATTTTGGTTTTAAGCCTTCTGTTGTGTAAAGCCTTTCTTCCCATCAAAGGGAACAAGAAGCCACCATGTGGTGTTCGTGTTGTCTCACCCTCTACTTTTTTCCTTGTGCTCAATGTGCTACTTAGCTCTATGAGTGATGACATTTGCTCTCAACTTTTTTCCAGGGCCCCTTTTCTTCGGTATCTTTACCATTGAGTGCACCTTGAGTCTCCTTTCCCTCAAAGAGACTGAGAGACCACCACGTGGCATGATCTTAGTGTCTTAGTATCTTGGAGCTTAGATTGTGTTCATTGAACTCATTCTTCCTCTTAGGAGGACACCCCAAAGTGAACAATTGCCCCTCCTTCCCTATGTTTAGCTCTCACTCTCAAAGGAGTGATGTTATGAGTTTATTTCTCCTTAGAGCGATCGAGAATTTACCACGTGGTGTGATTTCAATATCCAATTTTCCTTGGTCTCCTCTTCTTTGTTCGAGCATTGTGAATTTATCAAAGCAAGCGAGAGAGCGATGCGTGTCACTCTTTTGTTGTGTTTACAACGACTTCATGTTCAAATAGTTTTGAGTAAATGCTACTGTGACATTTGTTTTCTTTGCCTTGGAGTAAGTGAGATCTATGCTTACCTTTGTATTAATCTTGTGTGTTTGGTGTGTTTTTTGAGTTTTGATTCGAGGGCCTTGTGTGTTGATTTTTTTCTCTATGTGCACTAGTGTTTAATGTTTTCCTCAGTTTTATTTATTCTTTGGGTTTGTTTACCATTGGTTTAAGGTCCCCGATGGCGTAAATTTAACATTGAACTTCGTGCAAAAAAGCAAAGTGATTTATTTTGCCTAAAGATTTGTTCACGTAAGAGATAATTTTGCCAATTAACAAAGTTTTGTTGAAGTGAAATATTTGTTGTTAATTCAAGGGGGTGGAAGATGAAGATAGAAAAAAACAAAGGAAAAATTTCCAAAGAAACCTTCAACAATAAATTAATATTTAATTAAATTTTGCATCTTCATAACAAAAAATAAAAAATGACCAAGACATCAAGTGGAAGATGAAGAGACATGGTTGTAACCGTTTGGTTCACATTCCTTATTCCACTTTGTGTTTGAGCCTATAAATATATAATAGTGATTTGGATATGAACATATAGAAGATACAATAGAATGTGATATAATAGAGTGCAAAATTCGTAACAAGGGACAACTTTGTGAAAAGAGATTGAAATTGTTTCATACGTTAATGCAAAAGAGTGTCATCATTCTACAATCTTCGGAAATAATACATTTATGTATCTTCTTGATTATTGACATAAGATTCGGGTCTTTGTTGTTTCTGTGTTTCCATGATTAAGAATTGCATTTAAATTGTTCATTTTGTGGTCCTATTTTTTGTTTACATTTGAGCTTTTACTATTTGCGAGTAATTAATGAGAGCCATTCTCTTTGGTCAGTGAACTTGCTTTGCTTGAGCTTCGTATGCAGGTTGCTAAGCTATTCAATTTCAATTTGGTACATATATTTGAGCCTTTGCTATTTTTTTAATGAATTGTTTTAGCAAATGTTTGTCATTAGCTCCTAGGGTTAGTAAATTTGATTCATGTTATGTCTACAGATTTAAAGTTGTCTCTGATTTGTTTGTGTATTTATTCAAAGCATCTTGTTTTCTTTTCATAACTCCTTTCTAGAATATAATTTCATTCCTATTTTCAGAACTCCTTGAGAGTTCAAAGAACCCCTTATCGCATCTATATCAAAACACCAGTCGATAGGTTTGGCGCTAAATAAATCATTGAAAAGCCATTTTTTAAATATAATGGATTTTTAAAGCAATCATCAAGGTAGGAAATTTCATGTTAAAGTTGGGATAAACACACAATGTCCTCTTTAAAAAAATTGCTAGCACCATTGATGTCTTGACACCATTTCCTGCTAGCTTCTTCCATCACTATTTACATTTTAGTTTTGGTTTCTAAAATCACTCTGGCTTCAGAAGCCTTGCATCTTACCTCTGAGGGGCCAATGGCTCCCTCAGTGATCCTTGATTTTAGGAGAATTTTCTCAAATGAATCTTCCCCTTCATGTAAGGAAAATATTTAGCAATGTCTTCACTATCATGTTCAAAGATCAACCTCCCGTCCTCCTTTCCCATAAAAATAGAAATTGGGTGTTATCTGAGGATGGAAAATCCTCCCAAGGTCTCTTTCACCATTGATGAGGTTGAAAATCGACTCTGGTTGCTTAAAGAAACAAGTTTGATCTGTAGGTTTATAAGTAGTTACTTGGACCTAAAACACTAAGGATTTGGGTTCAAGAAAATTGGAAACCCATTAGATCTATTAAGATACTAATGATACCTGAAGACAATTTTTTGGTGGTTTTCTTGTCATGTCCCTTTTGTTTTGAAACATTTAATGATGTAAATAATTAACTTAGGGGATTAATTTTCATGCACATGATGGTATGCCCCACTTGGAACCCTTTGTGTGTGCACAATCTTAGTGGTTTTCATTATTGTAAGCTTTTTTCTAGTGGACTTCACTATTACACACATGTTGCACATCTTAGTGGAGCTCACTATTGCAAGCTTTTGCTAGTGGAGTTCACTATTCCACACGTGTGTGCACATCCTTAGTGGAGCTCACTAGTGCAAGCTTTTTGCTAAGCGGAGTTCGCTATTGCACCACTTTTTGGTCCATGTTGGAAATGTGCTTTCCTTATTGGACCACATTTTCCATTAACTATGGGGACCTTAGTATAGTGAGGTGCTCCCATGTGGTACGCCCCACCTTTCTTTGTTTCTCTCCCTTCAACACTTTATTTATTCTCCTATCTCATACTCATTCCTCATTCATCTTTGTAATAAAAAAACGTTATTTCAATGCTTGAGCCTTTGATTCAACTTCTTTTCTCTTAGAACAAAACTCTTGGAGTGCAGATCTCTGGTGGACAAAAACCCTCTTGGTTTCCATTGTGAATTTGAGGATGAAAACCCTCTTGTTCATATGAGGTGATTCTATCCAGGAATTATATCTGTGCCAAAAATTGTGATCACATTGTGGATCAATTTGTGTGTGTTGCGGTAAATCAACAGTTAATGTGAGAGTTTGTTGTTTATTGACATTGCAACATTTTTATGTGTAATCCATATTTGCAGTTGTGTTGTGCATTGGTTAGTTTAGTATTTGAATTATATCTAGTTTTGGTAAAGGAATCACTATACAAATTAGATTTTTTTAATTTTGTCCAAAAAAGGACATTACAACGGTATCATAGTCAAGATTTTGACCCCTATGAAGGGAAATTCCAGATCTTGTTAGCCTTCATTTGTTTTTTCCAACTTGCAATTCTAACAAAATATCATGGGGTTCATAGAGGAAAAAGGAAGGCAACAACAAGAAATCAAACTTGATTATGAGGCCTACTGTGAAGATTATTACAAGCTTCATCTAAAAATTCAAGCCATGTTGACACTCAGAGAGTTATGTGATTTAAGGAGATATAATCCAAGAAGAACATAAAGATATATCATACAAAATCATGTGAGCGAGCTACCTACATATGTTGAAGAATTTGACTTTACCTTTGAAAAGTTCTTGGAGATGCTCGAAAAAGGTAGAAGTAGAAAATTAAAAAAGGAAGAAGAGTAGCTGAAACCAAAACCTCAAAAGATTGCTAAGGAAGAGATAAGGAGCAAGAACCCCCGAATGCATCCCTGAAAGAAGAAGAAAAGCTAGGACCAAAGCTAAAAGAAAGTGAACAGACCAGTGAGCAAGAACAAAAAGAATCTACCATGCAAGTTGAAGGTGAAGAGTCCTTAATAGAAAAAGGCATGATTTTTGATAAACAAAATGTTTGCATTAATGAAGTCAAGAAGAAGCAATCATTACACATTGAATGTAAAATGTCCATAATTGAAAATAATCTTCCGAAGAGTGAGCCACTACTATATAAGATTGAATTTCAGGATCGTCATGTTGATAAGCATGCAATAGAGGAGAATGTTGATCTTAACTTGAAAATTTTGAGTCACAAGGATGGAGGTGTTGAAGATATCTCAACAATTTCTAATTCAATAAACAAAGGTGAACACTTTGATTATAACCCAAGGTATGTAAAGGATGGTCATATTTCAGATTTGTTGCTTCATACTATGTTATTACAAGATTCTTGTCATCATGGAAATCATTTTAAAAATGGTGATATGGTCAAGGATACAACTTGCAACATAAGGTATATAGATTCTTTGATTCAAGTTCAAAATTGTTTTTACATATGGGATCTGGGTGATCTTTTGAGATATAAGAAGGATAAAGGCTTCAATGAGATCAATATTACTATTTCTAACAAATTCTTCATCCCATGCATTTGGATAAAAAGGGAGGCTCCAAATATATCCAAGGCATATGGGTTTGGAACTTATATCAATATGAAACTTTTGAGCTGTAGATAGCTGGGCTCCTACTCTTTTGCATATAGTGGTAGTCCATAGATATAGATTTTATGTTCTCTCTTGTACATGTCATTTTGGAATTTAGGTTTTGCTGGGTCACACACCATTCAAAAATCCTGTGAATAGATTTGGAAATGAGTTGGTCCTTGTTGTGGGAAAGGGTGAACCAACAAATGTGATGTCTGAATATGGTTTCACGAAGGTTGTTTCTATGGATGAGTACGCATCTTACTTTAACAACATTGATCTACTAATTCAATATAAATCTTTTCCGGCCCAAATACAAAATGATATATCATTTTTTGATTTTTTTGTCATTATATTTTGATGTACCGTTGCTGGAAAGACCCACAAATCGAGAGAGGATGTCAAAAAATAAAAACTAGAGTTGAACATAGAGCTGCAAATAGAAGACGAAATAGATTTCCAGAACAACCATATGGGTGATTCTTCCTTACAGAGGGAATTTTTTTGTTACGAGGAACATGCAGTTCCAATGACAATCTTCCAGCTATGTGTAGTGGAGCAAGATGTTGTCAAATCCAATATGAGTCTTACCCTGACAGTTGGAAAAGAGGATAAAGAGCCAAAATTTAAGAAGGAAGAACATTCAGAATTTTCACCTGAAGAAGAAAATGTCTTATTTCAAGAAGCATGATGGCAGAGTTCAAGAATGATTATATTGAAGGATTTGCAACTATGAATGTTGGAATTGAGTTTGCCGGAAATTTCATAACAACTAGCTTTGATAAATACTTAGGTCAATCTAGTGAAGCTTATCCAAAAATTGAAGGAGAAGCTCACGAGACTAATGGCTTCTATGATGTCACCATTGGAAAGCATGAAGAAAATTCTGGTTTTGGTATGTCTGCTAATAGCAATTCATTATCTTTGCATGAGTCTATCATTCATGAGGAAGATTGGAAAATTCAATTAATGGTGACAACGGAGAATGAAGTGCAAATTCTATCAACCAATATTGCTTAACTATAAAGGAATTTGAATATTTAGAATTTTGAACCTTGGTCTATTTACTCAATAGGGTTTTATAGATACCCACAAACTATTTCAAAGCTCTTATTATGCATAAATCCTATTTCTGGTAAATGCAGGTATCGAATGGGTTACAAAATATAGGTTTACAATTGCGAATTGCATTTTCTTTAAATTTTCCAAGATCATTTCAACATATCCATTTTTTACGAATTCTCCAATATATATATATATATATATATATATATATATATATATATATATATATATATATATATATATATATATATATATATATATATATATATATAAGTGGCTTTGTAAATGCAAGTCTACAATTGTTACATGAGATTATGTGAAGTAACCCTTAAGAAAATTGCAATCCATGAAACCCTAATGAGTTTCTAATATGAGATTCTATGTTGGTTGTACTTCAATGAGAAACAGTCCATTGATTTTATACTTGACCGTACTAGTTGGTTTGGATTTGAGAACATGGAAGACATGATTGTGTTTGAAAACTTAGACTTCATAGAATTTTGGATGTGCATTCTTGCACATGGAACTTGATTTTAAATTTTGGATGCTAGTATTTTTTGACTATTATCTTTTTTTTGGATCAAATATTGGAAAAATTCCAATATAGAATTACACACTCTCTATGTACTAATGCCCTATTCTTGGAGGTATAGGAGTGTGGATTATGTTTCAATTAGTAATTGGTACGGATTTATGTAAGGTAATTGGAAAGTAAAATTTATGTTCCATGTTCATTAAACTCACTATGCTAATGCATGCAAGGCATTGAAATAAGGTATTATTTTTATGCGCGGTTCCCTTATATTTGGTGTGTAAATACTTTATATGTTAGTTCTCTCTTGCTAACATAGTTAAGATGAAATGATTGGCATGTGAAAGTTCTCCTCAGTTGTTCAATGATAATTGTGCTGATGTGAAACGAGCCATGTATAAGTATTTCTTGTGGGTTTGAAAAACACTTATTCTGTTCATTTTTGTTGATAACTCATTCAAGTTAACAATAGAGGGATCATAGAAACCCATTGACTATATTCATGACTACTTGAACCTGAGGGTATGATTATTTGGGAATGATTTTAGGATCTTACCATGTTTTGTGTTGACATCTGCATTTATCCTTAATGACTAAGCTCATGCTGAGGGTGGTTATAACTATTCCCTTAAATGGTGATATAAATGGATGTTTCTAGTGTTTAATTTCTTGTTGCTAATCGAAAAAGTGACATAAGTGGTGGATAACTGAGTATTATGTTTCTCTTAATGTTTTAAAATTTGTGAAAGGAATAAATGCTTCACCTTGATGCATAATTGGTAACTATATCACTCTGTTACCTAATAACATTTTATACATAAATTGAGCAAACATAATGCTATATGTTGAAAGGAATTCTAGTGGAAGTTAGGATTTTGTTGAGCCACCCTTGTGTTTTGTGATATATTGGATAGGAATGCTAGTAAATATATGCTTGAACTATGTTAAAAATTCAAATGCATTTTAATATTTGATGCAAGCTAAAACCCTAAATAAATTGACCCTGTTGTAATTAAAGGAATGAGGTCTCCTTTTTGGTGGGAATTATAGCACTAAGCTTAGTTCATTTTCTTAAGAATTGTTTGCTTCAAGAGGACAAATATATATGATTAAGGGTGAACATGTTATGTTATCCCTTGTCCTTGTGACATGATACTTAAAACCATACCTTGAAAGGGTAATGGTTATGAGACCTTATATAAGGATCCTCTAAATAACAATGAAGTTTATATTGTGAATATATTTTCCCCCAATTGCAACTTTTAAAATTATGCTAACATTGTTACTCATTTTCTTGGTGTCATACAATTTGTAAAATTATTCATTAGATTGTTTATGGCCCATGGATATCACATATTAAATATTAATTTCTCTAATATGATATAGTATCATGATACTTAAAATTGATTCTAGTGTCCTTCTCCCTTGCAACACTAGTTTTGAAAGAAAGATTTACTAAATGTCTATGCTTAGCAGGGTAACCACTGTGATGGTTTTGCCTTCACTTGGACACAATTTATAGTAACAATGGTTTTGCCTTTGCATTCTATGTAATGGTCTACTGTTGTCCATCTTGCTACATAAAGGCAAAGAACCAATGAAACATTAGTTTCTATAATGGTCTAGTGTTGTTCATCTTGTTACAGTCTGTATAATGCCCTACATCTGGCTTGTATGTATAATACCCTTTACATTGTGTATAATGGTATATTTTTGTCCATCTTACTACATAAATGGAAGGAACAAATGAACTAGTTTTTTTTTACCTTAACATGCTGTTAACGGACGTTAGCCCAACTTTGAGCATTGGACGCTGACTGATTTGGTGGTCCCCGCATACACAAAGTTATAAATGCAAATGTGTCAGCTAGTTAAGACACTCCATCTTGATTATATGTATAATACCTTTTACATTGTGTATACATTCAGTATAATGGTCTACTAGTTCCTTTCCTTTATGTAACAAGATGGACAACAACAATCCATTATACATAATGTAAAGGGTATTATACAGACAAGCAAGATGCATGGCATTATAGAAAATGTAATAAAGGGTATTATACAAGCAATGAATATATATACAGACTCCTATTTTGAAATAATGTCACTACTTGATTTGTGTATACCGTTACAAAGAATGTAAACGCTGCAAGTTTTTTCTTACCTCTAAGGAAGTGGATAAACATCCTTGCAACTTTGATGGTTTGGCTATATAAACTTACAATGTGACTATATACCAAGAGGAAACACTGAAACGAGGAAATCTAAATGCTGTCTTATAGAGATAGAAAATGGGTCTCTGTCATGATCACTTTCTTATTATTATTTTGTTTTATAATAATTTATTTTCATGGTGACATACACACTCAAACTTTGAATATGAATGCAACATAACATGGCACATTATATTTCATGAAGCCCTATTACATTTCATTATGAGCCATACACACATGGCAGTTGTAGATGGTAATGAAGTTGAACACCATTGTACTCATGATTATGCTATAAAAATAATTTGAATGATTTGAGAATTCTAACCCCTATTATAATCATTAATTTTAAACACTCAAATAATATTGAACCGTGTGTCAATGTTTTTTTTCTTTGCTAAGGACTCTCTAGACTTTTGGTTTGATAACTTCATAGCCCTAACTATGCAGAGGAATTTTGACTTTGGTATATAATATTGAACTATGTGTCATTGTTGTTTGTTCTTTGCTAAGGCTTCTCTAATCTTTTGATTTGAGAACTTCGTAGGTTTGAATATGCTTAGAAAGTTTGATTTGGGTTGTGTTATGTTGACTAAATTGTTGATTGCTTGAAGGAATTTATTATCACATCAAATCCAATAAACTACTCAAGCATGTAAGGTAAATACAATCATTAATTTTAAACACTTAATATCAAATAATCAAACTACTTAAGCATGCAAGGTAAAGACAATCATTTAATGTGTCGTCCTATAAGGAACAGGGCTTTGAATTATCGCAGTTAGGTCAACATTAACCACAACTAGGATAAGGTATAATTAGTTCAATGCCCTTTTATTTATTGTTGATTGTGATAGGGTAATGAAACACGAGCTCATGTAGACATTGAAATGGAACATCCTAAATGTCATGCGAGTGATTTGTCTAAATTTTAATTTTTTGGTCAGGGACTAGAATGCATTCAACTGAGGTTAAGTTTTAGTTATCTTGGCCAACTAAGGGTCAACATCCATCATGGTGGTCCATGCCAAACATACTGATTGGTTATGCTTAGTGAGAAAGCCTTATCTTTTAAATAAAATATGTTATATTAGGTTTTATTTGTTATTGTTTATATTGTAAAGAAATTAGGTAGATAGAGCATCGACAGATGGAGTAACTAACGAGGATGTAGAGGTCAATTGTAAGCATGGTTGTCTATACTAAATTTTCTAGCTAACTACGTTCAACACTCATAAATTATTTAGGTTGAATAATTATTAGTTTCCTCATCATGAATGTAACCAGGCAACATGTTTAGTGTGGGTTGTCACATTGGTAGTTGACCTCCACATCCCCTCTAGTTACTTTGTCTATCGATGCTCTATCTATTTCGTTAGCCCGTTAGCTAGTTGAAAATATTATTTTATGTGAAGGGGTGCAAAATTTGAAAATGATGATTTAATATTCTGTCAACATCCAACATGGCAGTATAGGATGTAAGAAGTGGGGCCCATCAATGGAGGGCTAACAAAATGGATAGAGTGAGGGTAGACATAGTAACCAATATGCATGTGGAGGTCAACTGTCACGTTGATAGTTGACCTCAACGTGCCTATTGGTTACTCTATTTATCATCACTCCATCAATTGCATTAGCCTGTTAGCTCTCTATCAATGGCCCCCACTTATTACATCCTTGATTCTAAGCTCATGTTGAACATCCCAATTGGTTACGCTTAGAATCGAGGATGTAATAATTGGGGACCATCATCAGAGGGCTAACAAACCAACAAAATGAATAGAGGGAAGGGTAAATGGAGTATACAGTAGGCATATAGAGGTCGATTGTCAGTGTGATCTCCACATCCCTGATATATACTCCAAGGGTAAATGAAGTATCCAATAGGCACGTGGAGGTCACACTAACAATTTAACTCCACGTGCCTACTAGATACTTCATGGACATAGTATCCAAAAGACATGTGGAGGTCAACTATCAATGTGACCTTCATGTACATGTTGAATAATCAGTCTACCCTATCCTCTATCCATTTTATTGGCCTGCTATCTCTTTGATGATGGGTCTCACTTTTCACATCTTTGATTTTGAGCATAACCAGATGGTATATTCAATATGAGCTCAGAATTGAGGATGTAATAAGTGGGGCCCATCGACAGAGGGATAACGAACTAATACAATGGATAGAGTGACGATAACCAGACTCATGACTCGATTAACATCCATTAATATGGCATTAAGGTGAACAAAAATGGTTAAGGCAATTGATAGTAGTAAATCCAAATGCCAGAGGTGAAGGAAAATTAATGTTAACCTCAGACTATCATTCCTCATTCATTCATTTAGTCATTCCTCATACCTCCATATATATGTGCCACTTATTACATCCTCAATTATCGATTCTTAGCTCACATTGAATGTACCATCTAGTTACACTCAGAATTGAGGATGTAAGAAGTGGGGTCCATCATCAGAGGGCTAATGGGTCAAGAGAATGGACAGAGGGAAGGGTAGACATAGTATCCAATATGCATGTAGAGGTCAACTACCAGCGTGACCTCCGCTTGCCTTTTGGATACTTCAAGGGTAGATGGAGTATCCAACAGGGATGTGGAGGTAAATTATTAGCATGACATCCACATGCCTATTGGATACTCCATATACCCTCCCCTCCATTCATTTCTTTGGCCTATTATCCCTTTGATGATACTCCACACAAATCCCAAAAACAAATTTATAATATATTATTCTTCACTGAAATATAAGTAGTTGTAGCTATCAAAGATGAAATCACATAGTAAATATATGCTTTTAATAAATTTTCCATTCTATAACTTATTATATTTATCAGAATTATGAAGTGCCTTAATTAGTTGGTATGTTCACATTTTTGGCTGATGTGTTTGTAGGGCCCACCAAATCAGTCAACGTCTAATGCTCATGACTGGGCTAACATCTGTTAACAACACATGCAAATAAAAACTATTAAGGCAATCAACAATGGTTAAGGCAAATGATAATGGTTGAGCTTAATGTTAGGGGTGAATGAAAATAAAATTTTAACATCCATTGAATGCTGAGCAAAAAAATTAAATATAATACCAGTTACTTATGCATCTTTCCCCTGTTCCATTTTTTCATTTGCCATTACACTATTCATTTTTGACGTGTGCATGAGCTCGTGTGCCATTAATTAGTTCCATAAGTGCTACCACATTTGTAGGAGCATCCAAGAAGAGGTATTTACTATACTGATTGGTTACCTACAATGAATTGGATTGTTTGCATTATTGAATCTTGAACTTTGTTTAGCATAATATAAGTTATGCATCTTAGAAGGGCATAACCTTTACATTTGCAGATAAGCAACCAATGAAATACAAAACATGTTTTTTAAAATAATACATTCACTGTGGACTGCCACGCTAACTATTATCCTCGATAATGAAGTTTGTTGGATATGATATGTAGTATATGATATAGTATGTAAACTAACTAACTCTCTTGTTATTATGGTTTGTACTACGACATGTATAATTATCTTCAATTCATTATTTTATATTTGTTTGCCTCCTTACATTTTATTTAAGCTTTATTAAAGAGGATGGATAATTATTAAATAGTTATTTAAATTTTTATAATTTATATTTTGCAACATTGTATTTTTTTGCACTAAAATTGATAGACTATCTTAATTTAAATATATATTTTTCTTTTGACAACTAAATATATTGTCATGTATTAATGTCATTTTTAGGATAGTTCAACGTAACCTATAATGGCATCCATGGTGGTGGTGGATGTAGTAATGTTAGATTTTAATTTTTTTTCTATTTTACCATCATAATGTAGTTGTAACCTTATTTTTGACATCCATTTGACCATCATACGTGATATTTTATTCTTGCTTGGAGATAATGATTGAATTTTTTTGATATCTTCATTATTTACCTCCTAATTCTCTAGGTTGTGTAAGGAAGAGTAAATTGCGATAAAAATATCCTCACTCTGTGTACACTCTCTCTCGATTGGTTTTTCATGTCTTGCTTCTCTGGCCATGATAGAAGAATCGAAGAAGACCACTGCAACTCCAAGTAAGTATGTTTTATTTTACCAGATGATTTATTTTATGATAGTATATAAAATGTTCATATATTGGGGTTAGTCCTTCAATATATAAATTGTACATATAATGCACTATATTTAATCCTAGACTATGCATATCGATAACATATTACATTCGATCCCTTCAATATACAAATAATGCATCATTTTTTAAATTTTGCATACAATGCATCATATTTAATCCTATACAATGTATACAGACAACCCATTGCATTCAATCTCTTAAATGTACAAATAATGTACTTTTATCCCTTCCATAAACATGGAATACATATAAACAATTATTATTTTGTTTGGTTCTCTCTACATGTTCACCCTTTCACATACATGATTGTATACCTTTGTTATTCTTATAATTATCTTTCATTAGTAAATAATGTTCTAATATAATATCTATGAAATGGTGTGTACATTATCAATCGATTCAATGACTATTCCTGACCAAAAAATGGTTGTGATCCTTTCGAGAGCCTTCACTCATTGACATCTGAAACGTATCCAATAAAATTACATGGAAAAATTGGATGGGCAATGAAGAAGTTGTATATATTTGGATAATCATCTGATGGAGTAGAAAAGACACCCATACAAATAATTGAAGACACGTTGCTTGAACTAGATGACATTGATTTGGTAATATGAAAACATTGTTTGGTTATAGGTTGCTTTGTTTAATTTTTTAAGTGTTTCTAAGTTATACGTAACATTGACCATTTATCTTTTCTAATTTGAACTTGGATATAGACAACTCTTAGTGGTTCGCAACCAATGTAAGATGTTAATGTTGTTGAACCTGGACCTCAATCTCCTCCAATTAAAATTATTAGTAACATGAATTGTTGGTATTCAAATTTTATCTGTTATAGTCTTTCGATCAATCATGATTTCAAATTTTAGTTAGCTCATTTGTTTTTTATCTTTTTAATGAGAATGTGGAGTGTGACGACCATGCCAAACCTAGGATAAGCTTCCCTAAGTTCTTTCGACAAAATCAATGAAAAAAGGAACAAATGAGGAAAGTGGTAAGTTTTTATTCATATGTTATATTTAAATGTTAATATTATTTTATTTAATACATTCAAATTATAACTACTGTATTATTTTTATATCTTAATAATGATAGTGAGAAGGGATGCACTACTCCCATTCATAGGAAGAGTAGAAGAATTAAATGAATGAAACCATACTCTACAACCTACTTTCGTGCACATGAACATATTTCTACCATAGAGAAGGTAATATGGCAAAAGGTAATATGTGGGGTTTGTAATTTTATGAAATTGGTATGAAACTTGATTGTGATCGTCACTTTTTTATTTTTCTTGTAAAGGAATCTTTTATTGTCTCAAAGGAAGAAACAAAATACCCTGTTTCATTAGAGGATGAGGAGGTTCTAGATTATGATGTTGCAAATGATTCCCATGATACAAGGGTAATTCTTTCATGTTTATCCATTTTCAATTTACATGTATATCAAATGACATACTTAATTGAGATATCTAATTATTGCACTTATTGTCAGGGAAACAATGGTAGTGAGGATGGGTGCATGCACACCTGTTTCATTGGAGGACAAGGAATTTAAAAAGTATGAGTTATCAATGGATTCATCGATAACCTCTCCATGTGCACACGGACATAGTCAAAAGGAGAAGGTAATATGTTGGGATTTGTAAGTATTTTTTAAGTTATATGAAACATAATTATGATATTATTTTATTGCTTTAACCTACATAAGAACCTATTACCCTCCCTTGTAGGAAGAGTATAAGAATGAAACAAATGACCTCTACAAGTTCTTCACATGGACATAGGCATAATCGAAAGAAGAAGGTGTTGATGCCTAAAAATGTATCACAAGTGCTCAGAGTGTTTAAAAAACACTTCTTATTTTTGAATTTCTAAGAATTCAATGCATGAGTTTCAAGTTGTGATAATCTTATTATCTGTTGATAGAATAGAGGTAGAATAAGTGATCTGTTTACAAATTTATATTAATTTGGTGGTTGGGAGCCACTGTGGCCAAATAACTAATATATATAAAATATGAAGTATTCTATGTTAAGAATAGTGAATTATGATCAAAATGTAATCTAAGAACTAATCTAAAATAGATATTTACAATAAAAATTAAACTAGATTAAATTGATTAAAAAACAACAACAGGAAGGGTAGGGCAAAGAAGAAACATGTTACTGATCTTCATTCCAAATATCACGACAAAGTTCAAATTTCATCTAGACATGCACTTAACCCATGTATGACATGAAGTAGCATAAGCTCAAATATTATCACACATCAAACAAACATCTAAGGATAATGTAAAATAATGCAAATAAGAACCGGATTCACTTTAAAGATTTACTCCTGCAAGCAAATAACATTAGCCCAAATGCAAGAAGAGTAAAGAAAATGAAATGAACTTAAAAATTTTTAATCGATCTAGCATTGGCATATGTTAAAAACTTTGCATTAAAATGTGCACATCAAGAATTTATAAGAACTATTCAAATCTAGAAATTAAACCAAGCAAGTGAGAGAGAAGCCATGATAACAAACACACAGACAATTATTGGACAAACTTTGCAGAATTCTTTACTTGTACTGCTTGTTCTAACTTTAAAAAGTAATTTTAGCTCTAATAACTCCCTCCCCTTTTTAAAAATGACAATACCCCTTTATATAGACAATTCATGAGATATGTCGGTCATTCCTTCTCAACATGCAATTAGACAAGTGTTAGGGATAGTTACTGTTCCTTTTACAATGTTCTAGATACTCCCTAATGGAATGGCCCATAGACAATGTGCTTTACAAGATGTACATGCCTTTACAAAAGAATATTTTATTTTAAAAAATACAAAGTTAAGCTACAAAAATAATATTTCTAAGTCAACTAATCTAAATTTGAGAACCCTCTATTGCAGTTTTGTCTCTCCAGTAGGATCTTCATTTTATAATGTTGCTCCTTAATTAGCTCAAGGTCGACAATTGTTTAAGAGCTCCTTCATTTGACCTGCTAAGATTTTGTGGTCTTTATCTACCCTTCTTAATGCCTTTTGTATGTTTATGGCTTCACTAATATTTTCCTTTGTATTTAGAATCATATCCATGATCCTATTATTATCATCAGTAGTCTTACATATAATTTGGTTCCTTATCCCTTGCATAAATTGGGATGCTCTTTACTTGAATTCATCATCTGTAATTAGACCAATTGAACTAGTTGTGGTGGGATCCTTGACTAAGCTTCCCAATACATGCACTGATCTATCCTTGAATTGTTTGAGATCATTTGAAAGATATCCCATCTCCTAAGATCACTTACACACATCTTCCCTTGAAACACTTTTTTGAGCTGTCATTGCTGAAAATTCTATTAAATTTTTCACTAGTGGACTATAATTCAACTTCTGGGTCAAATTCTCTTGCATAGATGATAATTCAATCTTCCTTGGCTGAATTATAATGGTTAAAGGGTCTAATTAGGGTTCTCATGCTTGCTAGGGTTTTTTTGAAGGTTTTTTCAGAGCTTTAATAGTGGTAGCTTGTTGAACTCATATAAACTTTATGCATCAAATTCTATTTAGATCACCTATTTATACCTTTGCCTTGTTATAGATCTGCAAAATCTTTTAAAATGACTGGTCTAGCTTATGTGGCTCCACCATGGCATCTCCATGGCATTCTGTTCATCAATATTTTTAAAAAAGTGATTATTGCCCTTTGAAAATCCTTCTTTCATTTTGCACCATTCAATTATCCTTACATGGATCAACGCAGACCATTGATCTCGATCTAAGGGATTGAACATGGTTGGATGCCCACTATTCTTGCTTTGTTAAAATGTCTACTTTGATCATGCACCACTGGATCATTTTTATCTAATCAAATGCATGCCAGTGATCTAGCGTGTGATATTTGATCTTTAATCTGGGGGTCGGGGCTTAAAAAGTCAACTTTGATCATGCACCACTAGATCCTTTGGGTATAAATCAATGCACTTCGTTGATATTTTGATAGGTGCCTAAGATTTAATTTATGGCCCGTGGTTGCACCACTTATCATTTATACATTGACCTTAAGCTTCATTAAAACATCAATGCTGATTTTGCATCATTAGATCATCTTCATCCATATCAATGTGCTTTGTTGGATCTTGATTTGAGGGGTGAATCTCCATTGGTTGCTCAATGTTCTTTCACTAAAATTGTGACACCTATCACCGTCTCACTTGTTCAAGACTCTATTGAAGCTTTGACCTATTATGCACCATTAGATCAATTCTATCTGAGCAAACATGGACCATTGATCTTGTGGACAAGAAAGACATTTAAGTCAGGCTTGAGAATTTTAGGATAAAGTCTTAAGACTAAGGTTTTTATTTATATTTATAAACTCGAATTAAAACCTTTGAATTAGGTCTTTATCCTAAGTTTAGGATATAATAAATGGGACCTTGTAAATAATAAAAGACATAGCTTAAAGTCTTAGAATTAAAGTTTTATTGTGTTAATAAATACAATAGACGCTTTTAGGATAAGGCTTTTTAAGCTAAGTTTATAACAAAGGGACCATGTGTTTGTTAGACCATGCTAGTAGATAAAAGGGACCGAGGGCCACGGGATATAAAGAGGACCAAGTATGAATTTTTAGATTAAGGTTTAGTCGTGTTAATGAACACGATTAAACTTTAGTATAAAAATTAAACTAAGTCCATGGTATATTTAAAGTGTTTCCACATAAATTGTTCCTGTCAATTTTGAATTTAAATCAAAGGGCCTAAGCTAGGGCAATTGGAACAAGGGTTTTAAGATGCTCAGTCATGAATTCAACTGATTAATCAAAGATCAAAGATCAATTAGAGGGTCAAATTATTATTAAATCATAAAACTTGAACATTTCTCATTCCAAATGGACCTCATTAGACCTGCACTGGAAAACACATAGATCCAATGTTAGCAAATTTAGACAAGGACAAACTAAAATTATGTATAAATGTGCTAACCAAACTAAGTGTGGATGATTTTCAAATAAATACACTGTGTAAATGTGCTAGTGACACTCTGATCAAATAATTTTTCAATTTTAAAGTACATAATTTATACAATTTAACACAAGGGTCCCCATTATTCATAGATGGGGGTATGTTGACCTCAAAAGAAGGTAATATGTTAGGATTTATGAGTTTATTTTTTAAGTTTTATGAAACATGATTATGCTCTTGTTATTTAGATCTTACTTGCATAAGAACCTATTATCCTTCCTTGTAGGATTAGTAAAAGAATGAAATGAAAGACATCTGTAACCTCTTCGTGTGCACATGGACATCCTCAGAAGGAAAAGGTAAAATATGGGGAATTATGAGTTTTTTAAAGTGATATGAAATGAGATTGTGATCTTGATTTTTTGAATTTAATTACATAGGAACATATTACCATGTTTGAGCAAGAAACAGACTCACATGTTTCATGTGAGCATGAGAATGATGTGGAATTTCAATTGCCATAGGATTTTTGTAGTGACATGCCACAATCTCTGCATTATACAAGGGTAACTCTCCATGTTTTTTTAATTTTCAATTCAGATGTATATGCTATGAATTTTGGTGGCATTGGTGATGAATTTTGATGGCATTGGCGATGTTTGTTTTGAAGAGATGCTTGTTTAATTTGAACCTTTTGATATGTGTAGAATATCTTTGAGTATGAGGACCATAATTATAATATTATTTTAGAGTTTCGATACATGGGCTAATTTTATTATATTTCACCATAATGTCTTGCTTTCTATGAAGGTAGGAAGAAATTATGGTCAAAACAATAGTTCAATTCACACCGTATTGAAATGCACATGTTACCTCCCATTCTAGACTGTCAATCAACAAGGCATAAAATCAAGATAAAAAAATAGAGGTATATGGAATGATATTTATTGAAATAATTGTATAATATGTGCAAGTGAAATAAAGTTACTTAAAATAACATGTTTATGACTGATAATTTGAGCCCCAAAGGGTTGGCAGTTATAAAAGAACTCAAGATTTACACTTTTAAAGAAAATAAAGAGAAAATGAGGTAGGAGATTATAAGGTGGAGGGAGTTTGTGAAAGTAAGTGATACACTATGTGTTTTACATTATATTATTTTGTTCACCAATACATTCACATTTTGTGCTAACACACGAGTTACGAACTTGATAGGAAAAAGAAAATGCCTTGGCTGCAAACAAGAATGTGAAAGGGAGAAGACAAGAGTTGAAGGTGAGTATTTTTTGTTTATCCTTGATTTGGAATCACCACAAAAAAGGAATGAAAGAGGAGAAGAAATGTTTGATGTTGTATGTCAATAATTTGTGTTGCAGGTGTGATACATAATGCCATATTATCAATATATGTCAATTGTTTATACATTCTATTTTAAAAAAATGTAATGTTGGGATACTCAATGAGATCAAAAGTGTTTCATACACTCATTGGATCAAATGTGTACTTTTGTTACAAATCAACTATGTACTTTGAGTTTTTTTCTAATAAATAGAAATATGAATGTTGGGGAAATGGGGTTATTATGATAGTTCCTCGTTATTTTGAAATTTTTTATTAGACACTACTGTGTGGAATAAAGTTGTTATTCTCTTACAATTTATTGTGTTATTTTAGTCAATATCAAGAAATATGTGTTGTCTTTTATTTGCATAAAATGCATCCCAACTAAACATTTTTTTAGCTCAAGTAATCTTCCACATATAATTTCATTTAGATTTCAACTTAGCCTAACTCATTTAAAAATGAATATGTCCTTCCTCCTATAATAGTAAAATTGTTGGTTTAGGGATTGCTCTTTGTGTTCAGACATAATGATGTTGATTTTTGGTAATGTTTAGTCCATTGTTGACAATGACTAGCAATTATGGTCATCATCATTCTTCAAGAGATAATTCTTTTAGAAAGTGTGGGTAGTGAAATTCTAATTGTGGGAGGCATCTATGCTATATTATGGGGCAAAGCACAAAACATTGAATTAATTGGGTTTCTATTTGAACATCATAGATGCACTTATATGCTTGCTCAAGGTGAAAAATCACATCTCAAGATGTACTTTGGTTACATGTATTATTTATTCATTTACAATTTGATTCAAAGACATGAATATGAAATTTATGTGTGTCCATGAATAATTTAAACCCATACATGACTATCCATGGTAGTTAAAATATTAAATAATTTCAAGATCTTGAACACAAGATAACATAATTAGAAGATAAGATTAAAATAAGCAATGGAAAACACCTACGATTGGTAGGAATTGAATTTTAGAAAGGAGGCAAAATAAATCATTTTTCATGCACATTGAAGATATAAATATAGTCAATTACTAATAAATAAATCCATAGGTCGTCAATTGAGAAATACAAGGATGTCATCTTCTTCCTAATATTTCCTAGGCCATTTCAGTTTAAGCAACTTGGGAAAAATCAAATTTGGAAATATTCAAAGGGCATGGTTTATATTAGTTGAGACATGTAATTCTGATTTAGTTAATATACTAGGTGAGTTGAGTTGGCTCATCAATTCATACTTGTGACAAACATTCTATCACTCAATAAGTTTGCTAAGACTTACCAAGATCACAAAGGTGGGACATGAGTACGAAATCTAGAATGCAGAGTTCATGGAAGCCAAAAATAGCTTGGGTCACCCTATAAATTAATATCTATAAGAAATATCTTTTTATTATGAATTATTTTGAAGTTTATGCTACTATCAAGTTCTTTCCTATAAATTAATATCTATAAGAATGATATTTTTATTTAGGGTTTTCATGCCTTTTATTATTTAAATCTAAAAGAAGATACAAAAAAGACAAAAAAAATATGTTCTCGGATCATATTATGAATGAATTTGTGTAGCATAATGAGACTTAAAATTGTCGATGCAATAAATTAGAGATTTTGTATTTTTTATAGAGTTGTATTTTTTTTCTTAACAATTACGATGGTCAGGGTTATTGAGTTACTATAGATACTATTGTTTTAAATATTATTAGTGTATAAAATATACCTGAATTACATATGGTGAAACATGCATGTTTCAACTTGACCAATACTAATCTTTCTTGATTTGTTTTTTTGCTGAATGTAAATTTATTTTCCTGTGCACTTTGGATGGTTGTTCAATGCTACAATATTAGGATTTTAATTTTTTACTTAGTGGATGAAAACTAATAATTATATGAGCATTGTTTTGAAGTTTTATAGGGATTAATGACAAAGTGGTTGACAAGAAATCCGTCTTCTATTAACTTGTACAATCCTATAAATTTTATTATATCGATATCTAAGTCTAGCCATCAGTTTATAAGATCCTCCCATTAACAAATTCAAAATGAAGCTATCCGTTTGTTTTCCTTTACATCTTCTCAACAAAATCAAAATTGAAACAGATAGAGGCATGAAATCATATTGGAAATAATAAAAAAATAATTAACTGAGAACACTCTCACCATCTTACCAATGAATGAAAACATTTCTTACATGCTTACATGACTTGTAATCGAATACAAAACTTTGATATAAATGGTTAAAAATAAAAAATCTCTTATATGTCCATAATTGAAATTGTGTGTTTATTGTTCATTACACTTAGAATATTCATATTCATTTGCAATGCAGGCATTATGTGTACTTATACATTATAAGCATGTAGTTCCTTTGCAATGTAGTTCCTTTCACTATAATCTCTTCATTATCCAATTTATATGAAACTAAATTTACTTAAATAACTTGAAAAAGAGTGATAAATTTTTGTTAGATTAAGCTAAAAAAATAAAGAGGAACAAACAAACTTAGTTCAGTTAGTTGTGCAAGTTCACATTCCTTCATTCATAATTTCATTCAATAAAAAACATTGCAATTGTTTAAGTAAAGACTCAACATCCAAAATTAACATAGACATGTTTAAATCTTTACTGATTTATTCTATTGGTTTCTATGATTTTGACTCACTAATTCATTCATTATACTTAACTTTTGACATTGTGTCCATCTGCTTCTTGACCTTCTCGCCAATTCCCTCTTGTTATATATATAAGGTGAAATGGATCCATGCCCTTGTCCTGATACTTTAGGTCCATTTTGGTATTCCTAAAATAATTTCATAAAGTTTATTATATATAGAGTAGCTTACAAAGCAACAAATATGTTAAAGTCCTTGAGCCTCACCTTTCAGTAACTTAGGGTGAAGGGGTACAAAGCTATAATTATGTTATCTACTAAGAACAATAAATCTCATTGGCATAGATTTTTTTTAATCAAATATGAATTTAACCCATGCCTTTTACATGTTTAATGCCATGTGGCATGTATTATATACAAGTGCCAGGTGTGTATGGCTCATAATGAAATGTAATGGGGCTTCATGAATTGCAATGTGCTATGTTATGTTACATTCATATTCAAAAGCTAAGTGTGCATGTCCCCATGAAAATGTATTATTATAAGGTATAATAAAAATAAGAAATTGATCATGATAGAGACCCCTCTACTCCTTCCATAAGACAACATTCGAATTTCCTCATTTCAATATTTCCTCTTGGTATACACCCACATTGTAAGTTTATACAACCAAACCATCAAATTTGTAACAACATTTATCCACTTTATTGGAGGTAAGGGAAAAATCATAGCGTTTACATTATTTTTAATGGTACACATAGATCAAGTATTGACATTATTTAAAAAAGGAGTTTGTATATATCATTGCTTATATAAACCCTTTATTATAGTCTGTATAATTCCTTGCATCTTGATTGTTTGTATAATACCATTTACATTATGTGTAATGGTTTACTATTTTTCATCTTGTTATAGAAAGGAAAGGGGCTAATGAACCATTAGTCTATATAATGGTCTATTGTTGTCCATCTTATTACAATCTACATAATGTCCTACATATTGCTTGTCTGTATAATACCCTTTATATTCTGTATAATGGTATACTATTATCCATCTTGATACGTAAAGGAAGGAACCAATGAACCATCAGTTTGTATAATGGTATACTATTGTTCATATTATTATAGTTTGTATAATTCCCTTCTTCTTGATTGTCTGTATAATACCCTTTACATTTTGTATAATGGTCTACTATTATCTATTTTGATACAAAAAGGAAATGAACCAATGAAACTGCATCTCATCATATTACAATGTTTGTGTTTTTTCAACAATGAACATAAATAAATGTAAAAATAAAGGAACTAATGAACCCATCAAGAGGAAATTGATTGACATTTTGAGTGCAGATTGCCATGCCAGTAATTAGACTTTAGGTGTCATCCCTTTATAGGAATAGATGTCTGTTTATTTTATTAGTGTCATATACTTACTAAATCTTCATGGTTTTACTTCTCTATAGCTTCCAATATGCCCTATCCCATTTCTCCAAGTAATTTTGTGGACCAATCTAAAAGTATTGAAAAAAAGAATGTAAATGTTGATGACGACCTTTGAGAATGTGAACTAATGCATTTAAAAAGTAGGTTGGATGTATGGGAGCAATGGAAACATGTTAGAAAATATAGGGAGGAAAATTTGAAGGAAAACATTAAAGGAATGAATACAACCATATCATCTCTAAAATTTGATAAAAATAAGCTAAAGCTTTGTATTGAACATGTAAGGAAAAAAAATTACAGGCTCAAATGTGGCTCAAGGATCAAAGTGCATCATTGAGGGTATATGAAGTTGTTGCAAGCACTAGGGATATTGATTTTGAAGTATATAATTATAAGAATGTAAGATAATAAAATTTGGGAGGAAGAGATCAGAGTGTGGACAAACTTTGTAGTCCATTGCATGACTTGCCCAATAACAACTCCCATTGTATCCATGCTTCTTAACTCCAATGATGATAACAATGATCATAATTAGTATGTTCCTTTAATATGGTTCATTTCACTGTACTTATTGACTTTTACATATATATAATGTTTTCCTTGACTGTGAACTCATATATATATTTCATTCTAGTTTATGAAATTTGTAAAATTTCTTAACACCATGTGTTCTGAATTGGTTGAAAAAAATCATGGTTTGTAGATGTTGAAAACATTGCTTGTCTGAAGATTCGAGCCATAAATAATTTTAAATAATAACAAAAAAATGAGTGAGTTATGAATCTTGACACACTTTTATATTTCAATCAATTTTAATGTTTTTTCACATGTCCAACATTGAACTTTACAAGGATTCAATATATTAGGACATATAACATCGCATTACAAAAAAATGACACCCAAGAAACTTAGTTCAACATCTATAGATCATTTTTCATGGAAACTACTGTTGGTTTGCATATTTTGTAATTGCTTTGTCCAATTCATCCTAAAAAATAACACACTTTGATCACACTTTACATTTTAAAGGGAATTGGGCCTATTCATTTATCAGTGGTGCACGTCTATAGATTGCCATATTCCACACAAAATCTCTTTAAAATCATAGAATGGTCTCATAACCATCTTATACACATTGGAAGGGTTATGCATGGGGATGATTCAACTTAAAATTATTGAAAATTGATCTTGATCGAAACATGTTATAATCATCTTCAATAATATTTTTAAGAAAATTAAGACTTCCCCTATCTACTGGAGAAGTGATAAGTGTTTTGTATAGTAATTTTCATACCTTGAGAATTTAGGGATCATTGGGGTCATGCACATCAATGACAATTTTTTTATTTATAAGAACATTAACAACATTGTCATGAGAAAGGTCAAAAAAACTATTATTGGAATCATACTAAACAAGCCATAAAGGATGCTTGTCAATAATCGTATGAAAATCCATGAAAATCATTTAAAAATTCAATAAAATAAGGATAAATAAGAATTGATACACAAATAATACTTACATGGGCATCAACATTACTAGTTGAATAAAATGGAACATTGATTCTTGAAGAAAATTCATTTCTAAATTTATTTCTCAATTCATCAACTTTCAACATGTGTTTGCACACATGGCCTTGAGTTGACCACATGCATTCACACATTGAAAAAGACCATCTCATCATTTTAACCTTGTATATTTCTTATTTTGTTTGGCTTCTGACCCATGCCACATCAAGATCAATCTCAATGGACATCACATGGCCATCATGGATGCTTTGTGATTTCATCCAAGACTTGTTCTCTAATTTCTCAAGCTTGAAGTTCATGTATAAACTATTTTCTTTGCACATTTGGCTCCACCAATAATACACAAATACAACAAACACTAGCTTCTTCACCAACCAATCCAATTTTTAATGTGAAGAAACTCTGATTTCATTTAGAAACATGTGCTTCAAATGAGAGTGGTATAGTTTAATGGAAGCATTTATCTCTTGAGCAACATGGGACATTGTATACAAACATCTTGCCCACATGCCAATACAGTGGAACCATTGATATTTATAATAGTTTATGAATGATTATTGAGTCACATATTATTCCATAAATAGGTTCATGTCACAAACCTATGCCTCATCATTATAAAACTTATTCATTATTTCACCTAGGATTCTAAACATTTTCTATCTTATTTTAACACCATTCACCTATGAAATCAAGTTTTTCAACCACACACTCCTCACGTGCCAATTGTAGAGGTATGCCTTGCATTGAAACACTTACATAGACTCAAAATGACAAAGTAAACATAAAAGAATTAGAAAATGAAGCATTATTTTCAATGAAAACAAGGAAAATTTATTATATACACGACCTCAATTTACCTAATAGAAACAATTACAATACAATCATCATCCACCATGAAAGCATTTGGTTTCCATTCCAATGTGTGGTAATATGCACTAGCCACTAGCTTTCACATCCATGATGTTAGGTCTAGAATATTATCCCTCGGCATCAACACCCATGCAATAGGAAATTCATTATGCATTATATCAAATACAAGAAGCATGTACAACATAAACTTCATCATAAAACATAAACACAAGTATTATACAATAACAAGTGTGAAGTTTCAAATTTGGAGATATGAAATATGCAAGTCCATTAAAAGTATACTATTGTGTGCATAATTCAACATCTACTAACATTGTTGAGGAATATGGAGGCTTAAGATAAGGTTTGATCTTTCATTCCTATTTTTTCAAAATTTTCATACACAAATACTTTTTTAGGATTTTTATCGACAAATGTTATAACATTATCCACATCACTAGGCTCAAATTTGTATTCTACTTCCTACATCATTCTCTAAATATTGAGGATGCCATATTTAGTCATAAAATCACCCCTCTCCATCTGACATTTGAACAATGTAAGTTTTTCATGGACCATGTCATGATGTTTTTGGTGAACAAGTTTAGGGGTTAGGCCCAAAAATAACAACCTCTCTACCCAATCCTTCAATGCATCACTAATGAATGGATCTAGAGTACAATGACTACCCATTAAGTCATCAATATCTTGCCCATGGGAAACTATACACCTCCAATCCATATGTTATTATACATAATCAAAGCATGCTCTTGCATCTTCATCAACACACAAATATAAAAGTGACACTGGCATCCATGATGCAAATGCTTATGGTTAGGTCAACTACCAATACCAAATTTTGCAACATTTAAAATGTCACAATGCATGTCATCTTTGGCCATATAATCCTCGAGGCCATACGTACACCAATAACTATATAAAACATACATATATTATAATATAAAAAATCCCAATTCGTATTTAAAGAAAAACTATTACAAGACACAATACCCATAATATGTATTGAAGAGATATATTAATCCAAAATTTTTTCAAGTTAGATGACACATAATTTAATGTACTATCATCAATACAAAAATTAGTGGGATATCCCGTTCTCTTACATTCATCATTTAGGAAGTATTTTATATAGTTTCTTTGTATCCAAGAAATAATATCTTTATCATTACCCAGATTGTACTCCACCTCGCTCCACTCAAGTTGATAGTAAGATAAATCCATAAGAAGTGGATTTTGCACTATAAAAGATAAGAATCTCTTCCACTTAGACATCATCTATGAAGTGAAGAAGCCAAAAAAATTTAGACTTATTAATTTATGCATAAACAAGGGGCATTGATAAATAATTAACATTCACAAATAAATAATATTGATAAATAATTAACATTGACAAACAAGGGGAAATTATAACCATATGTAAATGTATGAAAAAATAGATAAAAATCACCAAACATATGCATTGCTATGTTGTATTGAAATCATATAATGTAACAACTATAATATAAAATAATATAAAAAACATTAAATCAAAATATAACTAGTTGGCATTCTTAATGGGTTCAACAATAAGAGAGAGAATCCCAAATTGGGGATTCTACAAAATGTGCAAAGTGATACTTCAAATATTTATGTGCTAAGTGATTACATCCTTAATACAAGGCCCATCTTTAATAATTTTCCATGAAGGAATTACTTACCAATGAAAACACTTAGTGATGATGCAATCATTATCATTAATTAGATTTTCAGCCATTATTATCTTGACCATAAGTAATAAGAGATACTAATATCACTTGTAACATTTAAGTATCATGAAAAAATCTTTCAAGAGCTTAATAAAACTTTCATTCATTTATAAAACTGATTACAAATTCACATGCTAAGTACTCTATACCAAGAGAAATCCCTTTTTTCATTGCTTCCACATATAATATTTTTCTCCTTCCTACTCTCAATGTAATACCCCAATATCATACACATAACACATATAATGGAAATAACACAAATAAAGAAAAATAATTGCCATAAACTAATAAATATGCCCTCCCGAGTCCTCACAACCTCTACAATAGAGTTGAATGTTGGGAATATCACAATATTTGATTTGGCATCATTGGAAACATGTTGTGGTCATAATGCCAATGATGATGTATGTTGTTCATCATTAATAGTGTCTTGTAACTGCATAAGTGGTGAAACCACACTAGTAAAACTGGATGAAGCACACCACTTCTTGTCTACCCAACCTTGCCATTACTTTCACATCCTTGACATCCTATACATATTTTATATTCATGCCAAAAAAATAATGCACAAGTGACGCTGCCTGTCTATGAAATGTGGTCAGCTTCTTCTCTCTTACATAAATCTTACCAAACATTTGGTTAAACATTATTTTAGAATTGTTTTCAACTACATCCTCTACATCTTGATAAAAAAAATCATAAGACCATGAAAAAGAGATACAGAATATGAACCGTTTAATTTGATACCATCAATAATTGGATCAATATTAAAGGTTATCACTTATTTACTCATACCATAAATAATATACACATATTTTAAACACACATTGCTTCTATCATAACAAATAACTATATCAAGCCATATATGTTATCCATAATCCTATGCAAAAAAAGAAAGCATTTAGTAAACATAAAAATCTTCAAGATTCATATAATCATCTAATGAAAAGAAGTTGGCACACCCTAACCTCAACACTTTGACATGGTTATCCTTAGAGAGTATGAGATAATAAAAAATTGACAATGTCCATCTTTACCATACATTGCATTAATAGATTGCATATAAGGCTAATAATGAAAGATTTCAAATGCCAACTTATACTAGAGTACTAAATAATTGTCTCTTTAAATTCTTGTCTTTAATATGATTATAAACTTAAAAAAATAAATTGAACGATAGCAACCCAATAGGGTACACCATCAAACACCTCACATCTCATGTATCTTACTTATCATAACTAAACACTATTCACACAAAACTCCAGCTTTGCCCATAAAATATTAATTCCTTAAAGTAATAAACAATACCATAAATGGGTTTTCATGATCCTTATATTATTAACTTGATTGAGTTATCAATAAAAAATTAACAAAATAAGTATTTTTCAAGCCCACAATAAACACTTATACATGGCAAGTTTCACATTAGCATAATTATCACTAAACAACTGAGGAGAACTTTCACATGCCAATCATTTCCTCTTAACTATGTTATAAATATAGAATGAAAATGAAAAGTATTTAGACACCAAATAAAAGGGAACCACATATAAAAATAAAACCTTATTTCAATGCCTTTTATGCATTAACATTTTGAGTATAATGAATGTGGAATATAAATTTTACTTTTTGAGTACGCTACAAAATATATGTTAGTTACTACTTTAAATAAAATTCACACTCTTATACTTTGTCTCCTAGAATAGGGAATTATTACATAGAGAGTGTGTAATTATATATTGGATCATTTTTCAATGGATTATTTCAATAAAAACTTCATTGAAGTATAACCAATATTGATACTCATATTAACTAGAAAATAATAGTATACTCTTATCCTAATTACAAAAACTATTCAATAAATAATGTGCTGAATGAATGATTATTCCCTAACTAATCATTAATTATTTCAAGCAATCAATGATACAATCAACATAACAATCCAAATGTATTACACAAACTATTCTCATCCTAATTACAGAAACTATTTAATAAACTATTGAATGATTTGGGTTAGGGCATAATTATGCATTATTATGCCCTATTGAATAGTTGTGCCCTTCTGAGATACTAAATCGATATTATGGTAAATAGTGTTGGAGATTCAATAATGGAAATAATGCAATTCATTATATGTAAGTAATATATATAGTAAAATGCCTCTTCAGGGATGCTCCTATAAATGTGATGCATGCTTATGGAACTAGGTAATGGTGCATGAACTCATGCACAAGTCAAAAAGGAATAGTGTAATAGAAAATGAAAAATAAAATAGGGGAAAGGCATGTAAGTAACCAGTATAACATTTAATTTTTTCAACTAGCATTCAATGAATGTTAACATTTAATTTTACTTTACCCCTTGTGTTTCAATTAACCACTATCATTTGCCTTAACCATTGTTGTTTGGATTAATAGTTATTATTTGCCTTAATAGTTGATGTTTGCCTTAACATGTTAATGGATGTTATCCCATCCATGAGCACTGGACGCTGATCAATTTGGTGGGCCTCACAGACAAGTCAACCATAAATACAAATGCACCAGTTAGTTAAGGCAATATGATGAAACTAACTTTTTGGCACTGCTAAGGTTTACAAAATTCAAAGCACAAATTGTTAAGAAGCACCAATGCTCATCATCCTAGTTAATATTACAACCACTATGCCAGATTTGGGTGGAACCATTGACATTTTCATCTCCACTAGCATTGAAATAAGCAACCCAACATGGATCTAGCATTATTTTGATCAAACTCTACAAGTGAAGATTATTTTTTTGTAAATGGCTCAAAACCTTTTAACACATGAGCACCTACAATTTCATGATAACTAATATTTTATTGGGAACTGCCTTGTCGATTTGAAAATGGTTTACGACCTTAACAAATTGGTAATGGAGATATATGATCTAATCCACATGAATCTTCTTAAAACCAATGATTTCTTCTATGAATTTCTTAGTGTCCTACTGCTCAGATTCAAATTTCTCTTTTCCTTTGTAATAGCCAATATTTATGTAACTTCAACTAGACATTTGTCATAAAAGATATCACACATGTTGATCATCCTTGTCTGTAGTAAGTAAAACTCTCCCTTGTGCACATTTGTCACAAAAGATATCACCAAAATTTATATAGTGATGCCTTTAAACAAATGCTCCAAAATCTATTCCACATGATGTTCACTTTATCATTGCTTCATTGGGTAACCAATGTTGTTTTTCTTCTACATTTTTAAAAATATCATCCAGTTTGTAATTGAACCTTTCTATTTATCTATGGTCTGATCATATGCCTTATTTGTGTCAACATAGCTATTGATTTTATCCCCAGTCATTTCTCAAATATAAACATAAGAATTAACCATGATTTTGATAATTATACCTACACTATAACATTTTGATTGCAATCTTATCCACCTTGGTTCAATGTCAACAAAACATTTTATTTATAGAATGTATACATTGAGAATCTATCCACTTAAGACTATTACATTATGAGAGATTTTAGATGTTTACCTTTATGATTTTAAGCTCATAACCCATTTGAAGTCATTTTGTTTGTGCCAAAAATGTCTTCTTCTACTGAACTCCACATAATGGACGTAAAACATGATAAAAAAATTTATACACAAACATAAGCTTGTATTCTTTGCATTGATTCTTCGTCACTTGCTTAATTTCATTGACATGAATCTACAAAACTTAATGTATTGAGGTAAAAAATGACAATGGGATTTGCACATGGTTCACACTATATAGTTGTTGATAGAAACAATACGAAGGACTAAAAACAACAAGTTTTGGACATAGTCTGCACTGCATATCCATTATCTACCCCCTTACAAATCCAAATATTTAACATGCCCTAGAGGTAGAGCATATCAATCTAGGGTAGTCACCTTGTTTTTGATGTTCAAATAGCATTTTAAGAATCTTAGTCTAAATTCAGGATCAAGCATGCATCTTGTAAGCTCAAAGACTTATAAATAAGCTCCACCAACATCATGACCAACTTCTTAGTTAAGCCAAATAAGCACCTACAATAGGATCTTAAGGGCTGGGGTGTCCCAGTCCAATGATAATATAGTTTGGGCTTACATATGAGAATCCCCAAGATGATTATGGATGTTGTGTGACCTCAAAGGGGGTTCAAGGAGACATATAAGAACCATGAAAAAATAAATATATTGACATACACACCTACAGTAACCTAAATAGGGGTGTCTCAATCATAACAAGAGGAAGCTCAGTTTTAAGCCCAAAGAGTAGATGACTGATCATAGGGTATTAGAAGATATCAAGTGTTTCTTTTTATCATAATTTAGTGAGGATTATTTTCACACATAACCAATTCTCAAGGAAGTAAATTCCTGCTCTGATACCACATGTTGGAGAAACTCTCTAATGCGAGAGTAAAATGTTCAAAAATGTATTAAATCATCATCATTGATTATACAATAATACATCAATTACATATATTGGCCTCTTGAGGCACTAACCAACTCATAACAACCCATTAAACTCATAACCACTACCTATCTAATAATAACTCACACTAACTAGACTCTAACAACCTATGACATATCACACTCTATAACACATGCACACATTAAATATCTCCAATAAAAAAACATTTTCTAATTTTTTAAATTAGGATGTCATTGTTATTATAATAATTTTAGATGGTCATGGATTTTTCAAGCATACTAAATGTCTAAATTAATTATACTATTTATACTCTCTATTTGTAGCCTATCATTCCATCCCCTATAGATTTGAAATGCAATGAAAATTTGGGGGGAAGGTTTTGGTATGCATCGTAGCCCAAGATTATATAAAGGAAATCAGTCTTATAAAAACATCATCAAGGAATAAAAATAGGTGAAGCATGTCATATTTTCCTTAGAAGATGTTCATGCCTCTTTCCTGAAACCAAAATATGGAATGCATAATGGTATTATATTGGATAAATCCACCAAGTTACTACAGAGTATGACCTTGAGTTTTGGAATAACTCCTTGATTGAGGGAACTAAAGATTTTTTTTTGAAGTGGGTTGATACCAAATTGTTCAGGATCAAATTATCTAAAATATTAGGTTAAAGATATTACGTTAATTAGGTGCTGCAAGCTATGACAGATCCTAAACAATCTAGTCCTCAGTTGGACATGTTAAATGTGGTATTGATTAATTGGTATACAAATAATCATTTACAATTCAAGTAACACCATGGATATACATGAGAATATTAAATGGATGGAATTTATCCTTATGAGTGGATTGGAATGCATCTCAAAATAATAAAAAGTTAAGGCAACAAAGAAGGTGATTCAAGGTAGGAAAATAAATGCCATTTGCAATTAGTTGGCTCTTCATGTTGTTGACTATGATAATATGGGTAGAAAAAATCTAAACCTTGCCTTTATCTTTGATGAGTCTACTTGTGATGATAAATAACTAGAGAGGGACCTTGCAATTGATGTACCAAACTGCAGTGAGAAAAAAGGGTTCAAGGAACCTATTTTTTTTTTCTATTTTTTAGTTTGATGTTCTATGCCTGATTTTTGACATCCCTTCATAAAAAACTCTCGATACTTAGTTTAGTTAGTTTTTTTTCCCATGCTATGTGAAGCTTAGTTTTTTTTACTATGGTCCACATAAAGGTAGTTGTATTAGATTCTGGAATGGGAACAAGATAACAAAAACAACCTAAAGACATTCACCCACAATGCATGCATACATATATAAAATTAAAACAAAAACCACATAATTTTATGGTAGAATGAATCCCAAATATATTAAAGTACAAATGTGGAGGAGGGCCAACAACACTCCTCACATGAATATTAAAATTGAACCAACCTTTACCCATACCCTCCATCTTCTTATATAGATAAGTAAGGAGGTTTAGGATAAGAAGGAATCTCTATTTTTTAGGAATATTAGCTCAAAATAGACAAACCCTATTTTAAAGAAAACCACTTAAGATATCATTATTTATAATAACCTATAAATAATTTATGGATAATGATGTACACATAAGCTATGCTTTATCCATAAGTGCATTTTAGATAATACAATAGTGTATGCCATAATATACACTAACATCCCCCCTTAAGATGTATTCTATAAAAAAAGAGGATGAATGAAACTATACTATCTCAAGTAACTTTAGAAAAGATGTTGTACACCCCACTTTAAGAGTAAATTATAAAAAGTGAGTGATGAAAACATCTAATATTGGTATTGGAAACTCGGCCATGTTAAGTGCCAATGTATAAATGAGAATAGATAATATAATGGACATATAAATGACTAAGTTGAATATGATGGTTCATAATATATAGTTAATAAAATATCTAATACATAAGTGTATCACGATCGATGTAACAAAATGACATGCCATAGATGTCATTGTCTAGATGTATACTAAGGTCCTTATGGGCACTATTCTATCCTATAAAAATACATGGCTGATGAACTACTGTAACGACCAAGTGAAGAAGGAAATGGTGTTGAATATGAGAATATATCTAAAATTGTATGACGCTGAATATAAAATACACACTTAAGCATGTAAGTAGTACATCTTTAATGATCAAGTCATGAGTGGAACAAATCTACCTCTCAAGATGTTAAGTAAATTCTCTCCAAGTTGTCAAGAAGTATCAACCCAAATACAACCATATTCAATATGGATCATGAAAAAATGACATGGTAATGTGTATTGCATATCTGTTAAGCTATCAAATATTGATCCAAAAATTCTTATAAATTTCACAAAGTGAGAAATCTGATTGTACTACTATGTTTAGCTATAAAAATGATGCATTTTTAATGTTCAGGATTAATGACCAAACCTTGAACAATAAAACAAATATACTTCTCAAGATGCTATGTAAGTGCTCTCCAAATTGTTTCAAATCATCAACCCAAATTAAAAAATTCTCAATATAGATCCCAAAAAAATTGATTTGCCAATGTGTATCACATACGTAGAGAGGTAACACATATTGATTAGAAATGTCTAAAATTTTCACAAATAAAAAAATTGATAGTACCACTATGAGAAAAAACTTTATGTTTTGAAAAAAGACACATTTTTATTGTTCATGATTGATGGCCAAAACCTATTATTTTTTATCTAGAAAATAAAAAAGATTATGTTAGTTGGAAAATATTTAAAAATAAAATAAATGTTCTAGATCGGGTTGGGTGAGCATGGAGAATGAGTGGCTGATGTTGACCATATGATGCCTAAAAAAGCACTATGTGCCCAAGGTCCAATGAGCACGAGCTCAAAGAAAATACAATAGTGAAACTTGTTGTCATTATCATAAAATATTAAATATAATGGTACCACTACGTGCCTCTCAAAAAAGTATGTAATTTAAAAAATAATCACTGAGAAATTATTTTGTATGTGAAAGATATAGTCTTTGAAAGTTATCTAATATTCCTTGTTTCATCGAGATGTTACCTCTATGATAAATCTTAAAATTTAAAATATATTGCAAGATTTTCATTACTTTTAAAAAATTATATGATTTCAAAAAAAAAGTTACTCAATTACGAGTGTAGATGAAGAAGTTATGATCTTGGGAAGTCCCATATCTTAATCAAGAGGTGGAAAATCATGCCTATTGAAGAGACCCTCATAGGTGTTGTATAGAAAATGTATCATGAGCCAAAATTGATTCCACCAATACATAGTTGGTGAAAAATTTAGACTTTAAAAAATGGCACTGCATGACGAAATTATTCCTGTTTGAAGTTTGAAAAGTTAAAAAACAAGATATATCCTAAAGGATAACATGATGAATTTCCATATCTTTATGGATACCAAATAACTCAAGAAATACAAAAAGGTTCAATTTTTCAAGGGGTTTTGAAAATAAAATTGTTAAAAGTAAAAAAAAAAACTATGCAAAAATCAATTGCATGTGAGAGGTCATTAATGGTGAGATTCTAACATTTATAACTTTTACTCTAGGAGTTCATTTTGATGAAAAAAGTATAGAACAAATTTATCATATATTTTGGATGAAATGGTGAGATTCGAATCACTTCAAAGATATTCAAAATCTAAAAAATTGTAAAAATATGTTTTAATATGGCCATCAATGTGGCAATCATTCATATATCTCAATATTCATAACTTTTGCTCCAAGAGTGCATTTTAGGTGAAAATAAAGTCTAAAATGACTGTCTCAGACATTATAGACATGCTGGTATGGTCAAAATCAATATAATAATATTTAAAATTATATATCTATAAAAATTACCTTCAAGATGGCTATCATTCTATAAGCTCAAACTTCATAACTTTTGCTCCAAGAGTCTCTTTTAGGTGAAACAAATTTTTAAACCAATTTTATAAGATGTTCGATATAAAATGTTGTGGTTTGAATCACTATAATAATCTCTAAAACCTATAAATATAAAAACTCTTCAAAGAAGGTAATCATTCCTGAAGTTAAATTAAAGAAAAAAAGGTGAAGCTTGTGTAAAAATGTTGGCACGACATTAAATTTTAGAATGGGTCCAAGATAACTGAAACAAATTCAATAAATTCATCCACAGTGCATGAATACTTGTATAGCCTTAAAGCAAAGAACAAAAATATGTTTAAGTTAGAATGACTACCAAATATATTAAAACATAGATATGAAAGAGGGCCAATGGCCCTCATAGAAATATTAGAATGATAATACAAATGAAACATCTTCACCTTCCCCCTCCAATTTATTATATAGATAAGTAAGGAAGTTTTTAATATGAAGGAATCTCTATATTTTAAGGATATTAGCTCAAAATAGACAAAGCCTAATTTTATAATAACTACCTAAGATATTATTATTTATTTAATAAATTATAAATCAATCATTATAAATAGTTTATGGACAATGATATGCACATAAGGTGTACTTTATCCATAAATAATATAATTACAAGTGTATCTTAGACAAACCAATAGTGTATGTCATAATATAAACTATTAGACTGAATTTTCCTAATGTATCCACACTTTTATTTCATACTAGTCCTTATCCATTCCATAACGACTCTAGAAGAACATTTCAATGGATTTAATTGAAGACCTTCTAAAATATAAGAGAAAATTAGTCATATTAGTGATGGTGGATTGCATCTCCAAATACACCCATTTTTGTGCCTTGGCCCATCCCACACCTCTTCGACCATTGCCCAAACCTTATTTGACCAATTTTTATGCTTCCATGACATTCTTGCTTCTATTGTATTTGAGTATGACTTAGTTTTTACTAGTAATTTATATAAATAATTATTCAAATAAATGGGAATAAAAATTAAAATGAGCTCTTAATTCAACCCACAAATAGATGGACAAACTGAAATTGTCAAAAAATGCATTAAAACATATCTTTGATGTTTCACCTCTTATCAACAATGTCATTGGGTCAAGTGATTATCACTTTTTGAATGGTGGTACAACACCACATATCACATGACCACCAAAATGTCTCTATACAAAGTAATCGATGGTCAACAACCACCCACTCTTCTCCCTTACCTTTGAGAGAGTTATCATGTCTACCCCTAGTGCATGGGATAATATTATTCAAGTCCTTATGAAAAATCTCAACCATGCTTAGAATTGAATGAAACAAAAATCATATTAGTGTCATCTAACCATGGGATATGGTTCCTTAGTTTATAAACTTATAAGTAGTCTTCCTTGATAAAAATTATAAATCTCTAAAGCTCTATGGGACTTATAAGGTTATTCAACAGATTGGCCATGTAGCCTACAAGATGCTACTTCCACCTTCTTCTTGTGTTCATCTTATTTTTCATGTATTTTGTTTGAAGAAAATCCTAGGGCCACACTATCATAACTTATATATTTATTCTCATGTTTGATGCCAAATGGTATATCATTCTCGAGATTGAAGCTATCTTGGATAGGTGCTCCCATTAACTTCATAACCAGTCCATCACTGAGGTTATGGTACAGTGGCAAAGGATACAACTAGAATATGTACCCTAGGACCCCTCCTCTAAATTCAACAACAATTTCGTAATATTCAACTTTGAGGGAAATTTTTTTAAAGGGGGAATGCATGTTAGGACCCATTTTTTCTAATTATTTTCCTTTTAATTATTGTTATTAATAAAAGCTACAAACACCTATGCTTTATAATTCATCCCTTAAGTTATTTAGAATAATCCCACATGCATGGGGAGTAGTAGTTGCTAGTATATAATTAGTATAAGTAAATAGCATATTCTAGAGGAAAGGCATCCATGAATTATACTTTATTTATATTTCTTAAAGGATGTTTCCCCCTCAAAGCGACTAATGATATTTTAATACAATTCTATTCTCTTTAAATGCAATATAGTTATCTTCCATTTTATTTGTAGTATAATTTATTGTATTTCGACATTGGTTTAATCTAATTACAAGAAGGTTCATATCAGTTTACCAAAGTTTTTTTTATTGATGTATTCAATTTTTAGGTGAGTGAGTGGTTTTGGATATTGAGAAAAAGGAGGGATAATTAAAGAAGGAACGATGTCTAAGAAACTGAATGGATGATTTAAGTTTAAGTTGAAGTTCGTAGGGGCTACTGTGTTAGAAATAAATGATATGATCATGCAAAATAATGTTAAAACAATTAAATGAATGCACAAAGAAAATATATCATCTTAAAAGAAAGCTACCAAGAGAAAGTGAAACACAAGTTGTTAAGTGGAGAAACTGAATCAACGAAAGAAAACCCCACATGTATTAAGAAGGCTTGAAAACTACTATTCTTCAATTATAATATCTGTAGAATAAAATAGAGTGAGTAAGAGGGATGAGCCTCAATCCATAAGCAAATGTTTCAAGAAGATCTTGTGTAGAATGAGAGAGGAGAGAGCTCATTAAATAGATCTAAAAGAAAAGATGAATTATTAAGAAGACTCTATTATGAATTTGCACAATCTTTTTAGTGTGTGCTTAGTGTCATTAATCCCCATAAGGTGAAGGGGAAGTATGGAAGGAGTTACATGTGACATACAACTCTAATATTTCCTTCAAAAGGGAAGAAAAAGGTGTGACACCTTATTAAATCAAGAATATGTGAATTATAAATTCACATAATAAGAAATCCCACACACACCTAAACAAAATTAGGATTTATTTAAATTAACTTAAACAAATATTAATCTCTAACACTCTCCCTTGAGATTTATTTGGGGTTATAAAAGAGGAGAAAACATTAGACAAATAATAGAGTTGAGAAAAAAATAAAAGAATAGGTGTTGCCAAAAATGTTGCAAAGGTGAAGGTGTGATAATTGATTTTTTTTAAGAATCCTCTTTGGACAAGAAGGTCAAAATGTATAGGAATAAAGATCAACAAGAAAAGAGATGGCAAGAAATGATCCATTGTACCTACAAAACATAAACTTACACTAATCTTCAGTTAAGTAAAATGTGATACACATACAATGAATGTAATAAAAATAGATCTAATACAAGGCAAAATATAAATTCCATTACAATGTGTTAAATCTTGTATGAAAAAAGAAGTTCGTAAAAAATAATTAGCTCCAAACATAACATATTTCCTTGAAAACTTATGAGAAAAATTAAGCACAAAAACAAGCAAAGTGAGAAATTGTAATTTTTAAACTTATCAAAAGTGAATTAAAGAAGAAGTTTCACCTTTCACAAAATATATCCATCATGAAATAATGGAGTATCAAAAGAAGGCAAATCATTGCTCAACAAAACTTTAGGAATCCAAAGTTGTTTAAGTTTAGATTAAGGTGTTTTAATGGTTTTCCAACGATACAAAAGGTCATTATTTATTTTACCACAAGAGTTTCACAAATATAATTTCTAACATAGTAATATCATGCCCATGTTTACCACAATGCTCACAAATTTTGCTAGTTTTAACCAAAGTATGAGCACAATAAATCTTATGAGATTGAAAATTACTATGGTGCAATGCCCTTCGATGAGGAGGATAATACAATTTCAAATTAACATTAGAAGCATTAAAATTGAGCCTTATAAAATTTGTGTTAGAGATAAATGAAATGAGCTCAACAATGCCATTTTCATACTTACCAAAACCATTGTAAGAAGAAACCATTGATTGTATAATTGTCAAATCAAGGTTAATAACATGATGTTATGAATCAATACGCTTGTGAAAGGAATAAAAATTAAAATTTAAAACAACTTTAGAGGTATTAGTTTTTTCAAAAGACACAATTTTGGTGATAAGAGATTCAACTAAAGTTTACATTTTGCTCAGTTTTTAACTTTACAACTTTTGTAATAGAATAATAGTTTAGTTTTGACATTCAAGTTGACATTTTAAAACAATAATTTCATCATATTTTTTAATAATTTGATGCTTAAAATCATTAATTGATGCATCGCTTATATTATGAAGATACTTTCAATCCATCATTGCAAAAATAACTTTTATATGGAAAGCACTAAAATATGTTTGAGTTAATAGAAATAGCTTCAAAGAGCAAGACTTGACAAAAACAAAATATGAAATGGTTTTAGATTTAAAAAATTATAACACCACTTAAAATCATAATGATGTAAACATATTGAGAGAAGAATAAAATGCTAATTGTCAAGGCTTTAGCAAATAGTTCAAAGAAAATAAGCAATATACAGGTTTATCTTAATAATATACTTGAAATGTAGCAAATGTAGGAAAAATACAAAAAGATTTATTGTGTAATATCTTAAAACTGTCAATTGTATTTTATTAAGATCATATTTTTTTTATTAAGATTACCATGTATTACCTTGATTGAATTTGTTATGTTGTTATTAAGACTCAAGCTGGTCACGAGACAAAATGTATTTATTATGTAAATAAAATAAAAATAATATTTTTGATTTTGTACAAAAATAAAAAAAATTGTTTTTTGAAATACACCAGTTACATTTTTAATGTTTTTTCTCAAATTGCGATATGAGTTTGCTCAACATTTTAACAAATTATTCCTAACATAAAAATGAACATTTTTTTTAGAATGACCCAAATTGTAAATTAAAATATACAACTTTTTTTTTAGAAGAGTTTTTTTGGTTTCTTTATTGAGGACACTGTTAATTTTTTTGGTAGAAGTTATTTTGGATTACAATGGACTTTGATTTTTTTTCATGGTGTCATGATTATGGATGTAGAAAAAAAGAGGTGTTTAAGGGTGTGGAGGTTCTTATTTGATAGCAAACCTATTACAAAAGGTGGATCCTCATAATTTGTGAGGAGGAATGGATATGCATTTTACTTTTGAGAAGTGGTCGTTACTTAATTTTGGTTAAGATTGGGGGTCATAGTACTATGTGACAAATGATTTGGCTTGCTCTGATGAGGTAGATGTTTCAAGTGCTAGAAAATATTATTTGATTTAAAATTTTGATTTTTAGTACTAATGTTACAAAAGCTTTGGGTGATGGATGTGGAATTCAATCTATTCACATCTTTATTTATAGATTTGTTTTGAAGGATTATTCATTTCATCAACTAGAAGAATAATTTGAATATTGTGTATGGAATTTTTTGAATACATGTCAACCCTCATTTTATCTATTAAAAAAAAATCACACCAATAATATGTTTTGTAATATTAGTTTTAAAAAAATTCCTAAAGTTGATTGTATTGCTTCCCATTAACATGTGCAGTTAGTGACCTATTTAACACATTTTAGTCATACACAATATAATTTTCACTTAAACCACTCATATATCAATTGTTTCTATTGATGGTGCTTGCAAAAATGACCTATTTAAATAAAAAAATTATGTTTCCTTAATGTTATGTTAAATTATGAAATATAAATACATAGTATCACTCATTTTTTCGTAGCACACAACCCCAAATATGACCCCTTTACTTGATTTTCCTTGTTTATAAGTGTTTTATAGGTTGGTCATTCACCATTGTTTGTATTGAATTTCCATTCAAGTAGTTTTTTACAAATCTAGAAACATATGACTAAGTGGGCATTTTTAGACTTTGAGGAGAAAAGAGAACAAAATCTAGATGAATATTGAAATCATGGTGGTTTTTGTAGGAACGTATAACCAAATTTACATAAGTTTTTCATATAATTCTTACCCTTAATTTACTAGAACATTGACATAACATTAGTATATTATTTTAATAATTCATATTTATGGCTTGTCTTTTCTAATTGATATGATGCACTTCTTATTATTAAACAATATAAAAACATAATTTTTTTTTTTAAAACATGAAAATATAGTATAACCATTCAGAGAGTACAAAATATAGATATACATACACTCCTTCATCAATATCAATAGACTTTAGTAGCTTATCCCAAAATCTTTCTAGAATAATATCCAAGTGGTCGAAAGAGGGAGGTACTCCAAAGTTTACTTCTTAAAAAAGTGACAAATGACATTGATCTTTGAATATTATTCACAATAAAAAATATAGATTAAAAAGTTACATTAAACAATCAAGGAAAGCTAATATATCTTACATAGAAAATGGATATATGAGGCCACAACTCAATTTTTATACCTCTAATATTCTATATTCTTACACATACTTGGGTTAGGGTGGGCCGATTTATGGCACACTTAACTTTATCTATTCATTTATAATTTTTTATATGTTCATTTAGGCTGACCTAATTAGGATGAAGGGGTGTGACCCCACCTAATTTTATCTATATATAAAGATGAACAAGGTTCTCCCACATCAACATATTGTGAATTATATTATTATTATAAGGTTTTGAAGGATACCCCTTCAACATGAATCAATTTTATATTTATTATTTTGCTCTTGTTTAATGTATATTGTATTAATTTCATTATAAATGGTATTCAAGTTTTGATATGGATTTGTTTTTGGGTAAAATCTTGTTTTTAAATAATCTTATGTATCTCAAAAATCATCGTGAAATTTTCTTCCATTTTTTGGGATGTAAGTGATTCATTTAAAGAAACAACTCTCTAATTTATAGATTTTTGGGATCATTTTTGTCTAATTTATTGTGATTTTAGTGTTTCTAATAAAAATTAGTCTACATGACATAATATTTAGACTTTTTTTAAAATTAGAAAAAATAAAAAAATTTAGTGGGGGTTTGTTATTTTAACTTTTAGATTCAAATCCATGCTTAATCTAAAATAATCAGTCAAAGTTTGTTCTAAGACATCAAGAAACATCATGACAGGGAAAAGAATACAAACACAATGTGAAAGACTCTTAACAATGAAAATACAAAGTCAAAATTAGAGATTGGTGTGACTTGGGGAGATAACACACTTGACTTGGAGGTAAAATTACCATATGTTAACACAACCTTATCAGGTACTTCAAATGATGTGAATAGCTTAGAAAATATAATGGATTCCAAAGCAAATATAGTTGGCTTGGCTACCAAGGATGAACTAAATAAGATCCAAGCAACCATAAAAAAATGGTGATCAAAGATGAATTAAACGATATGGCTAAGAAAGCAAATATTAATAAAACTAAATCCACTTTGGAAACCAATAATAAAGCCTTGGTTGATATTACAACTTCTACCAAAATTTTAAATGCATTATAAGGTTCAGTTCAACAAAACCATTCTCCAGTAACAAGTGGTGCTATCATTACTAATGGATCAAGGAAACAACCCATTTATAATTCAAATATTGGGACAAATCAACCCATGATTTAAGTTAATTTTATGTCTTGACACATTTTTAAGTATGATATGCATAAGTTTTATGGTAAGGACCCGCTCAATTGGATCCTACAAATGGAACATTTTTTGGATCTATATCAGACCATATATAGAAAAAAGGTTACAATAGAATCCTTATATTTAGAACAAAGTCAATTCATTTGGTACCACTAACTTTGTGATGAAAATAAAAAGCATATGGTAATGTCACATGGTCATTTTTTATAAAGGAGCTGACTGCAAACTACATTAGAAACTTGGTGGATAACTACTTCATCTAATTATCCAATCTATGAAAAATTGGTATAGTCAGGAATTAGATTTAATAATTTTATACCCTATCCTTGAGATTAAATAATGTGACAAAGGAGAACATGGAGAACCTATTTTTGGGTGGACTGAAGGACCAAATCCAACATGAGTTACACTTATTTTATCTACCAACCTTATTTGAGTTGATTACTAGGGCATGTAGGCTTAATTAAAAGAATTTTGTTGATAGGAGATAAACATTCACTAACAACAGAGATCATAACACCCTACCAAAGTCCTTTCCTCAACCAACCATATTATAAAATTGAAGAGAGAAGTGAAAAAGGATTATGTTTTAATTATGATGATAAATAAAATAGACCCATCAAATATTTCAAACCACCTTAGAGGATGAAGCCAAATTCTATATGGGAATATCACTAACATTTGTCATTTTTTATTTCAAATAAGCATGAGTACTAATAAAATGAAGTTGAATAAAATCACTAGTAACACCATTGAATATATCACTTTTCCTAATAATAATTATTGATATATCCCTCTTGATTTTCATAAGATGTAAACATGAAAGAATCTAAGGCTAATGATCAAGCAATAAGGAACACACCTAAATATGAAAATTAGGACATATGGATTTAAATAAGACCCTAAAAGGCAACAATCTAACCCTAAAATATTCATAAGTTCAAAGAGTTTAAGGGGAAATAAGCTTGCACAACTTACCAAAATAAAGGCACTGAGGAGATATAAGATAATACAATAAATAATAGAAATTATGTATGATCCAGTGCCTAAATAATAAATGGAAGTACCATTTGATAAATAAATGAAAAATATCAATGGAAGGAGAGAGATAAGTGCTTGAAACTAACACAATTGAGCACTATAAATAAATTTTGAGACTATATATATATATTCTAAATCTGGCACATAAGATATCCTAAGAATTTTATTAAAATTTAAAAAAGAGACAAAATTGGTGAATCATAGATTCTAACTTGGGACATAATCAGCCACTTGGCACATAATGTCTCTTGAGAATCTTATTGTAATATAAAAAAGGGACATAATTAGTGAATAGTTTATTATGACCTAGGACATAATCGACCTTCGATTCTAACCTAGAACATAATCAACCACTAGTTATGAACTGTTGTTGATGATTATGACCTTCGATTATAATTTTGTCCTCTGCTAGTTTATAGGTTTTGTAACTTTTTGGGTGACTTTGACAAAGATAGATGAGCAAGATATTAGATTTGCTTCATAGAATTGATGGACATAACTATCTAAAATTGATCTTCTTTGGCTTTTACTTGATTGTTCATAATGTCTCAAGAATGGATCATGTGCAAGGATTAGTGTCTTGAGCCTCTCTTTTGGGGGTGGTAGCTACATATCTTGCATGCTCAAAAGGAGGGCTCAATTTAGTTCTAGTGTTTATGAGTGTTCCTATTCTAATTGAGATAAATTACTTCACCTCCTCTTCATAGATAATAAAACACAATTATATACTTTGGTATGACATTTTCTTAGTAAAAATGTGATGTCACAAGACTTGGAATGTTGGTGATGCAATATGGGATCAATGTGCAAACTCCTTGATGTGTAAAATCCTTGATAACACTTGATTATTATGATTGATAGACTTGGATTATAAGAGATATAGATAATTCAAATGTTTTTTATTTTAAGGTTAGATTTTTATATATAGGACTCTCTAGAACACATATGCATATAGGTTAACTATGGAAGATTGTGAAAAGTGGAAATCAAGGCATAGGGAATTAGGCTATGGTAGAAAGGACCTATTAAAGGATGAGAAAATACAAACTATTGATTATGACACACTCAAAGTGGATAACTATCAATTATGACTTACTCAAAAATAGAAAACCATAATTTTAACCACTGATAGGAAAAAAAGATCAAAATAGATATCAAGTTGAATTGATGAGGACTGGTTGTGATCCTAATGCTGACAACTAATAGATTTGAGGTGTTTATGAGGAAATCTAGATGATGTAAGGTTGAAGATCATCTAATGTAGGCCTAAAGTGTTTTAAAATAGTCAAATGCACACAAATATACCAAGTGTGATAAATAATGATAAAGACACAAAGTTAAATGGTCTTATACCAAAATTAGCTCAATACAATCTCCCACATATGAGAAACAATAATTTATAGGAATATTTGTGGATCTATCATGGTTTGTAATTCTTATAGATTATTCATCTTCTTCATCATCTTTGTACTCCACATCCTCATCCACCTAATTGATCTATTCAAAACCACATGATTTAAATACATGTTCACTAGTTTTTAATCTCATGTGTATTATAGGAATTTCTCTCCAACTTGGAGAGGGTTCCATTGTGTTTTAATAACATTTTGAACAATAATTATTTATTTTATGTTAAATAAAAAAAAAACATACCCTTGTTAGTTATATTAGGATAATAAATAAAACAAAAAACATGGGCATGGGTACTTGAAATTTTTTTATTAAGAATTTTGAACCGCGTCTTCATTAGGCCTTCTCAATCTTTCCATTAATTCACTTCTTGTAGAAGGTTTTCCTTCATTTTATTTCACTTTTCCTTGATGTGTTTTGTCTTTCCCTCCCATTTTCCCCCCAAAAATAGATAAATATGATAAATTCTAAGTAGAAGCTAACAAATCTCTTAAATGTGATTTAAATGTTGTGTTCCTTCCCCATGTTTGTTATGTCCATTAATGAGTTAAAGGAAAAACTAGTTGACCTAAAAGGTCATTGTGTTTTGTTATTTTTCATTTGGGTCATTTTGGCAAAATTGCATTAGGATCCCTTAGTATTCGAAAAAATAAAAATAACATATAAGTGGATTTAAAATGAAAAATTATTTAAAAACTATTTATAAAATACATTAATACACTGGATTTTGGAAAAAAAATTGTTTTAAAAATTAAAAAAACTATGTTAAATCAAAAGATTAATATTATAATATATGGGTGTCTAAATATAAAAAAGTACATTTTAATGACATTAAAAATGAAAATGTTTAAAAATAATTTCTTCAATGTTGAAAATACATCAAAGTTTTGAGGATTTTTTTTTTTTGGAAAAAATAGGAAAATGAATTTTGTCAAAATAAAAATGATTAACGTATTTTGTATGTTTAAGTTTCAAGACTCAAGGAAACAGATTTAACATTGATAAACAATAATTATAATGATGTCAAAAACTTGTGCAAAACTCTCAAGTACCTAATGAAGTCCCATGGGAATCATATCACTGCTCTTGTTAATGTTGTAGGAAATATTAATCTCTTTGGTAGAGTTAGGACTAATTTCAAGGGATTTAATATGGGTGGACATCTCCATAGAATTTATCCAATTATTTCAAGCTACGTCAAAGAAGAGATACGTGGCAAATTCTTCAGGAAGGGGGAATAGCCAATTTCATGTAATGAGTTGAGGGGCATGATGAGAATATTTTTGAGATGTTAGTGAAGGGGTGGAATAACAAAATTGTGGATTTTAATGATGTGGAGATTGATATTACTGAGGATCTCATTGCTCAAGTAATTAGTCTTAGAGTAGAGGTCACCAAAGTATTTAAGACTGGCATAAATTTTAAGGAGAGGAGAAAATTACTATTAGAAGGGGAAGATTTAATTCCTTTACAAAATGAGTTTTCATATGAAGATTTACCTCAGCCATTCAAAGAAGTGGATAGACATGTAATGTTGTATATTAATCTTGAAGGGAGGAAAAAATGGTGCATTGGTCTTATTTCATTTTCCTATACTATTTATGCCATAATATTCCCCTTAGTCTTCCTTTATGCATCCTTCATTCTCTTGAGAGTTTTGTTATGGATGGTAAGAGGGAAGAAATCTCAACTTTTACACCAAGCTATAATTTTATTAATTCTTAAGTTTTTTAAGGGGGTTAATAAGAGTATAGTTTTAATTTCAGCTCAAGAAAAATAGAGTTCATTTAAGGGAGGGACCAAACGACCATTAAAGAGAAATGAAAAATAAAATAAATATGATCTAGGCATTAGTATTATCTGAGATGGAGATAATTTGGCCAAGGATAATCCTTTTAGTTTGTATGGAAAACAAATTTCTCATAGGGAGTGTTTCAAACACAATTTGAGGAGCACTTATAAATCCTTAAAAGCTGGTCTAGGAGTCAGGGGAGCTAAACGCTGTGAAGGAGTATCCAAAGAGAATCCTTTGGATATCCAAGAAGACATAGTGGAAGATATTATGGAGGGTTTTCATATGCTCAGTATCAACATTGTTGTTTTTTTCTCCTGAAGACAAAGGAGTCAGGGAAGGTATGTCTACTAAAGATTCAAAGAAGAAAGGTATGTAAATTCATCCCTTGACAGACAAAGACCATCATAACCTCAATATTGATTTTGACAATTTAGGGGAGATACTTATAAATTAGATTGAGGATAAATTGGGAGAGGAACTTGAATTACAAAAAAAACATTTATTTGGTGGATTTTTAGGGAGTGGTCTACCTTAAAGGAATAAACAAAAAATACAATCCAAGAGATTACCCTTCTTTACAACAAGGAAGAACAAAGTGAGGTGAATATACAACTAAAAAGACTTAGAGACAAAGTGAGTAATCTCGAACGTGAAAATGAAAAGTTGAAAGAGAATATAAATATTTTAGTGACTGTTAGTAGATTATTTATGAAAAATAGTATTGTTGGTATGGACTCTCTCAGAGTAAGGTTAGGAAAAAGTATTGAATAGGTCAAGACATCCTCTATAAAGAAGGTTAAGTATAATGGTTACACCAAGAAAATTAATCAAGTTCCCTAGTTGTTTCAACAGTTAGACATGGATATGAAGAGAATGATTCGAAGCTAGGAAGAGGCCTTTGGAGGCCATAAAGATTAGTTATTTTTTTTCTATTTTTATGTCATTTTTTTGTTGCATTATGTTTTGTTGTTTTGGATTTTGTCTTGTAAAATTTATTAAAAATTTGGGTTGCTAGGACTTTTGTACTAGCTTCTTGTATAGGGTTGGGTCCCTAATTCAAAAAACCCTTTTATTTAGATTAGGGTAATCCCACCTTTGATGACTGGTGTGGGTACCAGCCCTAAATGCATCAGGAGGTCTAGGTCTCCCCTTAGATGGAAACAACTGATCATGATTACCAAAAGGATCCCAATAAAAGAAACCACAAGAGGACCAAGTTTCCTCTTGGATGATAACATGTGACCCGGGGTAGAATCGAGAACCTAACTAAAAGAAGTGACTACCAATTTTGAATGGATCAATAAATAGTAGAGGAAGAACCTAATACCACATTTGACTAATGAAAGAGTTGTCTAGAATCAGATGTCCAAGATTGGTGACTACATAATAGACACACAACTGTTGAATCAAGAAATCTAGAAGAGAGCATAAACTAAACACACTGTATTCAATAATGGAGATGAACTGCTTATACAAAGATATGAAGTTCACAGCTCTCAAAGCTGTCATAACTCACAACTAATAAGCTCAATGAATCTAGGCTCATTGAATGAAGAATACAAAGGGAGAGAGGTATTTATAGGTTGGAGAGATAGTGAAACTCCACATTCTAGTGAATGTGGTACTAATCTTCCTAAATAACCTTTAGATCTCTAAGTAAACTAATGTATCCATGTAGCCAAAAAATTTAGGAAAAAAGGCCTACACCAACACCCCCCATAAGCACAACTCAGGTAGGTGATGATATAAAAAATGCAAAAAAATGGGTCTCAACAATAAGGCTTGATGAGGTGCTCGTGTACAATGCAATCTCTCATGAAGTAGAGAAAAGGAGAAAACCCAGTGGGAAAAAAATCCCCCCCAAAAGAGAGAAAATAAGAAGAGGAGATTAAAAGACCCCCAAATGAATATAATGAAATGATCAACACTCCAAGTACATAGTGATGATCCCCAATATCCTACAAAATATGAAGGATGTATGCCTTCACACAGAAGAAAGAGAATGTGAATGCAGAATGTTTCATGGCAAATGTTGTAGTAGGTCCCTCTAAAAAAAATGTTGTCTCTTCCTTTTGGAAGAAATAAACCATGAGCTATCAAACTGTTTAATTCCCACTCAAGTGGAATGTAGATAGGAATCATGATATAGATCTCTCAAAAATGCTAAAATGTCTCCCTATTAGTGCTCAAATGTGCCAAAGTTTGATCAGATATCACAGGACTAATTGTAGAATATGGAAATGAAGAAACATGAAATGAAGGAGAGAGAACAACCAGAGAAGAAGATAGACATGGAACATTCACTGAAAGAATGTCCATGGGAAGAAGAGAGCAACACTAAAAAATTATCAAAACTAAAGATTGGTCTACAAATGAAGCACTCAGATCTGTAAGATGAATGTCTATAGAAACATATGAGTCATCAATACTCTCAATGTGTGTACTCATACTATAAATAGTGGAGTCCTCTAAAGTACAAGTCTATGAAGGCTCTGAAAGAGCATCAATCTACACAAGAATGAATGAAGAATTTTCAATAGGACAACTAAGGTCTAGTAGAATCTCATCCTATAATGGGGGATCAATAGAAGGAAGAACAATATCCACCATGAATATGTCATCACAAGAAATAAAATAAAGAGGTGATAGTACAACTATCTTTGAAGAGATGATAGGAAGTAGAAGAGATGATGTGATATAAGTCTCAACAGGGTCTTTGAAAAGACTCTGAAGAGTGCTCCAAATAATGGAGGGACACTCTATGTGCTCTACATGGTGGTGTAAATCCCATGAAACATGATAACATAAGTGATCATAAACACAGTCACAAGAGTTGGCCCAATCATTGTATTGACCTGGGTCATAGGAGAAGGAATCTATCCATATAAGAATGGAATAAGTTCCCATTCCTTGAGTAAACATTCCATGTACATACAACATGAAGCATAATTTTCCTTTCAAAAAAATATCACTAGAGATGAAACAACACTCCTTAATAGGTATCTCTCAAGTGGAGTCAACATGACCACAATTGAGAGTAATAGTGCACGCTCTAGAGATGGACTTCAAACTATGCCAAAAATGAGTCCAATCAAGTGAGAGCAATCAGTACACAAGTGAAAATACACACTCAAATGGACATTAAGCTCTACTAATAATGTATCCAAGAATATAAGAGCAATCTGTGCAAGTAGTCACTAAATGGGTATGGGTAATAGTTATAAAAAATGTGCACACGAGAGAATGTAGGGCCCACAACAAAACTCTTCAAGACAATCAACAGTGACCCCCTGTGTGTTTGTAATAATAAATCATTCTCAAAGAATGAGAAATCTATGATTATGATCAAATACCAGTGCATGCTCTATGTATGGACATCAAAATTAATCGAAATGGGTCCATATAACTAAAAGAAATCAATACACAAATGAAAAAACACATCTCAATGAATGGACGCCAGACTCAACTAACAATGCATCCATAAATGTAAGCAATCAGTGCAATATTCACTAAATTGGCATAAATGAAATGCCAATAAGCCAAGTAGGATGACGTCAAACTCTGCTAATAATGCATCTGGATGAGGAGAAGTAAATGTGTGAACTAGTCAGGTAGCCCCCCAAAATTTGGCACTTTATAATTTAGTGTATTTTACATTGAAAATGGGATATATATGTGGGAAATTGAAAAATAAACACTTTTAAAAAGGACGACACTTGATTTTGAGTTACCATTTACAAGTTATTAATGAAACAAATTCCCATCAATAGCCCATTTTTAATAAAAAATGCACTAAATGATTAAAAAAATACCCTTTGGTGAGGTCAAAGGTACCTTCTAACTACCAGAAGTGAAAAGTGAATGGAGGTGAAAATGAGTTTACCCAATTGCCTTGATATGCATGAAAGCAAAGTTGACATCCTCTTTTAAGAAAATTACAACTAAAAAAACAAAATATAAATTTCCAACTATGTGAAAAGGAAGGAAATTGGTGGATTACAGTTGTCTTTGGCTAAGAGGGGTTCTTGGAGTGTTTTATAATGAAGATATAATGTCCTTTAATGCCTTAATCCTTCCATGTAGGAGCAACAAGCAAAATGATAATCAAAAGCTTCCTTTCAATGCCAACTTCCCACCACTTGAACAATTATAGATAGTCTAATATTTTGCTTTGTCTAAGGATGCCTTTTCACATAGGTTGGAAAACACAAAAATATATTCAAACACCAAATTCAAACAATATAAATAATAATCATAAATCTGTAGAAAGAATGGCACTAAAATGCAACAAAAGAGAGGAAAATGATGACACCAACAACAAATAAAAGCTCCAATGCACCAATAGATCTTATCCTCTCCCAATGCAATAGAAAAAAAGATACCACAATCCTCCTATAGAAATATTTTGAAATATCTCCATGCTCAAGGTAGAGGATGACACCAAGGTAAGAGAAGATGCTGGAAAAAGATGCCAAGCCAATCTCCTTCACATAAATCTGGTCCTGTCCTCTCTCTAATGCCTAGATCTAAAAAATTTAGAATGCAGCTTTGATTTGTATAGAAATGATGCCAAGGTAGGATAGGACACCTTTACCAGATTCCAATTCCACCTTTACTCTAGATGGTGTGATGCCAAAGCAAAGCAAAAATAGCTCTAAAAAAATGAACGCAGCAGTGAAGGGAATAAAGAAAAATGCAGATCTAAAATACTAAGGAAATTTCAATGCCAATCTTCAAAAAAAAGATGCCAAGGTAAAATGCCAAAGCCTTCAATGCAAGCCAAAGAACAAAATATTGGCATGTAGAGAGAGGAGAAAGATGATGCCAAAAACAAATCTGGCAGATGCAACACCTTTCTCCTTGAATGCTCAAATCCAATCATAATAAACAAGATCTGCTAGTTTGAAAGGATAAACAACAACAAAATATTCTCCTCCTTCGATGCACATATATGCAAAAAATGACAATGCCAAAGGTGAAAATAAAGATGCCAAACACAAAGGGTAGATATGAAAGAAATGCCATAGCAATATGGATCTCTGCAACCAATGCAAAAAGCCAACATACCAGTAATATCCTAGATTTTTTTGTGAAAAAAGACCCCTATAATTTTTTTTGATCGCTAACAAATCTTGAGGTTTTTAAGATTTTTAATTCAAAACAACCCTAAATTTTTGTAAATCCACAAAAAAATTGCTCAGATTTGATATTTTCCTTTCTCCAATGCCTTTGCTCATATCTTAAATCTGAAATACGACTACTGCAAATAATATGATGGAGAACACAGAATAGAAAACTACTCAAAATTTTAATAATGAATAACAAAAAATAATGCTATTCGATACAAGATACCCTGAGCTCTGATACCATGAAAGAGTTGTCTAGAATCAGACATCCAAGATCGATGACTTTAGAGTGAACACACACAACTATTGAATCAAGAAATCTAGAAGAGAGCAAAAATTGAACACACTATATTCAATAATAGAGAAACTAATAAGCTCAATGAATCTAGGCTCACTAAATGAAGAATACAAAGGGAGAGAGGTATTTATAGGTTGGAGAGATAGTAAAACTCCACATTCTAGTGAATGTGGTACTAATCTTTATAAATAACCTCTAAAGCCCTAAGTAAGCTAATGTAGCCATGTAGCTAAAATCCATATGAAAAAAGGCCTACACCAATAACTAGTACATCAACCAGTTGGTTTTGGTTGCATTGAAAACCAATCTGGACTATAACAAGGCCTAGGTCAAAGGTCCCTAGGGGACTAATGAATCAATTTTTGTTAGATTGAAAACTAGCTTGGACACAGAAGGAGGTGCATGTCTTCAGAAAAGTCCTAATTTTGACTAGATCGAGAACCAACCTAGGTCTCCACTTATTAATTTTAAAATATCTGAAAACTATCCTAGACTAAGAGAGGATCAAATGGATGTTCATGTCTGTAGAGTCAAATGTAGGGAAAGAAACCCTGCAAGATCCCAAATAGGACCCATCATAAATAAAACATCCATCAGTTTTAAATGGGCTGATAACCATCCTAGACTAAAGGAGTATGAGGTCCAGGTCTCAAAAATAAATTTTAGGGTTCCCAAGGAAGCCAATCTTAACAAAGCACAATCTTGAAAGGGCCTAGATCTCAAAGTAACCAACCACAAGGAACTAGCTGTAGTCAAGAATTCTAGCAAGGAAGCAATAAAACCTTCAAAAGAGATACAACAGATCTAGAAATATAGAAAAAACCCCACAAGACTCATAAAGACCTTGACAAGAGCCCTAGGGCCCCCAGTTAGACCCAAATCCAATAAAACACACCCAAAAAAGGTGGTTAAAATGAAATTTAAAAAGACAACTACCTGGAAATGCAAACCAATAATTAAAAAACATATTTTGTATGCATGGAAAAATAATTACATTTTAATGACTTATAATGTGATTTTTTTTGTTCAATTGATTGTTAGGAAAAAATGGTCAAAATATTGAACACAACTATCCACATGTGTTTTTATTAAATAAAAAATATTACAATCCAATAAAAACACAATAACCTAAAACCCAATAGAATCTAAGATACATTTTAACTAGACATCATCAACATTGCCACTATTATCAACAATAAAATCCTCTTTTCACTAAACAATATCTCTATATTTTTATCTCTCTCATATGAGAAACAATAATCCGTAAGAATATTTTGAGGTATCTCATGGTTTGTAACCCTTGGAGGTTCTTCATCCTCATAATCATCCCTTTGATGTTCCACATATTCTACGTCCTCATCCACTTGACTGATAAATTCACTCCCACATGGTTTAAATATATTTTCACCCTTTTTAAATCTACTATGAAATAGATGAACTTCTCTCCAACTTGGAGATGGCTTCAGGTTGTTCTTATAAAAATCTGAGCACTAAATCTCCATGCTATGTTAAATGATTTTTTTTTTGTTAGTATTGGTAGAATAATAAACAAAACAAAATTTATGGACAAGGGTACCTATAATGTTTTATTGAGAAGGTTGAGCTTCATCCTCATTAGGGTTGACTAGTATTTCCCTCAATTCACTTCTTCTATAAGGTTATCCATTCTTTTTAACCTTTTCCTCAGTGTGATTTCTCTTTCCACCCATTTATCCAAAAATAAATAAATATGTCAAATTATAAGTAGAATTTAAAAGATCTGAATAAACAAATCCAAATGTTGAACCCCTCAAATGTGATCTAAATGTTGTTTTCCTCCCCCCTTGTTGGCTTTGTCAAAATATTAATGAGTTAAAATAAACAAGTTGACAAACAATGTCATTGTGTTTGTTGTCTTACATCTTGTGGGTAATTTTTTGATGCAATTTATTAGGACCCCTTAGTGTCAAAAAGTAAATAAAAAATAACATATAAGTGACTTAGAAATTAAATAAATAATTATAAAAATCTTTATGTAAATCATAAATACACTAAAATTTGAAAAAAAATTGAAATTAAGAAAATTAATTACTTAAAAACACAAAATTAAAAATATATTATGTAAGTCTATGAATAAAAAATTATATTTTAATGACATAAAAATTGAAAAAAATGTTTAAAAATAAGTACTTAAATGTTATAAATACATGATAGTTGTGGAAAACTTCTAATTTTTAATTAAAAAATAGGAAAATGAATTATGTCAAAATAAAAACTAATAACATATTTTTTTATTTGATAGGGTAAATAAGGCTAATTTTATAGGGATCCAACAACCATAAAGTTAAAATTTTAGATCCAAGATTTAAAAAAAAGCCTAGAATGGCCATAGTGCAGAGAAACTCTTCACCCTAACAACAAAAAACAAAAATTAACATCATGTATTAGAAAACACATAAAACAATAATACTAAGTAGAAGGAGAAAGCTCCTTAAAGCTAGACTTGACATGAGTATCCTCCTATTCTGAGTCTTTGCTTGGTTCCTTCAGTTTTTTTTTGGAAATTCTACCCCTCATGCATTTAGAAGGGCTTTCAGAAGAGATATGTATGATATTATTCTATGAGGATCTAGGGGTCCCTTTAGGTTGAGAGGTGGATTGGAGGTTTTGAATGTCTTTCAATACCTACACTAGTTCAATAGTCTTATCCTACGTAGTGGCCTCCATCATTAGAACTGTGTCCAAAACCTTTTTAAGTTCCATAATTTTATCTTTCAGGTGGTTCCAATCTTTGATGAGGTTTGACATAGCAATCTCTGCATTTTTTATCTTGTCTAGGAAGACACCTAATTTCCTGCTGCATTGCCCAACATAACTCACCAAAGTGATATTTACAACACCCTTGTGGCTAGTTTCCTCCTTGAATTATGTAAGCATGGAAAAATAATTAATTTTAATGACTTGTAATGTTATTTTTCATTTTTTTCAATGGATTGTTATAAATAATAACTGAAGAGTATAAAAATATTAAGCACAACTATCCACAACCTATTTTTTATATTATACCATAAGTTGTTAAAATTAGTAGACATATACTGACCATAAAACCCATTATATTTTAAGAGACATAATATAGCTAAATGCCATCAATACTATCACTATTGTCATCATCTTAATAATAGTGCTTTCATGTTTCTCCCATGGCTCATCACCATACATGTATTCAAGCTCATTTCTAGAGTCACAGTAGTTAGGTCATCACGATGACCGTCTTTGGCTCTTCACCTTCATCTTCTTCTTCCTCTTCATCTTCCTTGTCCTCTTCCTACTCATATTCCTCTTTATATTCATATAAATCTCCCTCTTCATATTCCTCTTCTCTTTTCCCCTCCTCTTTCTTGTCCTATACTACTTTCTACTTCTCCTCTTCACTTTATTTATTTATTTTTGTAGTGCCATGTTTCTATAATCAGGGTTGAAGATGTTGAAAATGATAATATATGGTAAGTGATGAAGTTTTTAATGTGGGAGTTGTATAAATATAGAAATTTTGCATAGATATTTTCAAAATAATACTTCATAATATATACTAAATGCAATAACATGGATATAATGGTAGTCACTTGTAGACACATTTGCCATATTTGTGGAAATATGGAGAAGCATCTAGTATGCAATTCATTGATCATTATCTAACAACTACATAGAGATTTGTGAGGCACACTATATATCAATCTCAACCTACTTGAGGCATTATGAAGTATACTTCATAATATATCCTAAATGTAGTCACTTTGAGATTATCATAGTCATTACTTGTAGACACATTGGCCATAATGATGGAAATTATGAGACAAAATTTGTCATGAAATAAGTTAATCATTATCTAATGTATGCTTAGATATTTTTGAGAGATGTGATCTATCAGTTTCAAATTACTTATTTAAACCTAAAAGTATAATTTGTATATCCTAAATGCATTCACATTTATATTCTTGTAGTCATCACTTATAGGCACATTGGCCATACTAATGGAAATGATTAGATAAGTGGAATTTAATTATTTAATTATTATCTAATATTTGAATAAATATTTGTGAGGGATGTGATCTTTGAATATAAACTTACCTGAGGGTATATATGAATTTTACTTCACATTATACCCTAAATTAAGTTTCATTGAAATTATAGTAGTCACTACTTGTAGACACATTACCCATACTAGAGTGGAAATGACCATACATATGACATGTAATCATTTGATCATTCTTTGACATCTACATAAATATTTTCAAGGTGTTTGATCTATCCATATTGAACTAATTGAGTGCACCTACAAAGTCTGCTTGGAAATATATCATAAAATTAGTCACATTGATATTTTTATAATCATCACTTGTAAACAAATTAGCCATACTAATGGAAACAACTATAAACTATTTGTCATGTATTAAGTTTATAATTTTATAACATATGCATAGATATTTTTTAAGGACATGATCTATCTATATTGACCTAATTGAGTGCACCTAATAAAATTAATTCATAATATATCCTTAATGCAATCATATTGATATTATCATGATCATCATGTGCAAACACATTGGCCATATTAATGGGAATAAATAGAAAATATTTATCATATAATCATTTGATAATTAAATGACATATGCATATATATTTATGAGGGATGTGATCTATCAATCTCAACCTACTTGAATGCACTTGTAAAGTGTACATCATAATATATCCTAAATCTATCCAAATTGAGATTCTTGAAATCATCATTCACATACATTTGGCATGTAACCATTGTATTTTATATATACTCAATTGTTTAGGGTTCAGGTTTTATTGCAATCAAGAGTTTTCCTAATGTTAAGTTAATCTATTTCTAAATGGACTACTATATAAAGGGTTGTATATGTAATTTTTAAACTCAAATTCTAGTTTTAATATCCATAAATATTAAGGATTATAATGACAGAGGTTTAATACAATCAAAAAAATGGAGAGGATAATGTAGATGAAGAGTAATTGGTTGCACCTCTTAAAGTATCCATTTGTATGTGTCAACCAAGTATAAATTCACTATTAAATCATAACCTCATGGATAAGCCATCTATTAGACAAAACTACATGGAGATACATAAACATATAGAAGGATTTTGTGAGAGGATGCATGTAATGGAGGGAAACCAACTAAGAAAAAATAATGATAATGATAATGCAATTAATATAGAAATTGATACAAAATTTGAGGATATTTTGATGGAGGTCGATGTAAATGTTTCTACATGACACATTTTTTTGTATCAACCAATTAGAAGGAATCCTCTCAATTGGAACCCCATGGACATCTTGTAAATTAACCAAAGCCTTTTAGTGTGACCAAAAATTTAAGAAGAAATTATGTTTAAATTTTAGGATAATGTTGTCGATAATATATTGTAATGTGTGAAATAAATATATCTTACTAGAATTTTATAATAGTGTATATGTTATATAAATTAGACGGGTGGAAATTATTTATATAACATATATGTAACACCTCAGTATTATACACTTGGAAAACTTAGACCTTGGATGTTTCCACTTTTAGAAGTCTTGCATCCACTCTATCTTGTGCCCCTTCACCTATCTCTTGGTCTGACCAATCTTATGTTGATGACCCAGAACTTATATCTTACCCAAAATACTTATAATATGCTTATCTTATACCCTTACAAATTTTGAGTCTATACCTATTTTATAACTACCAAACACAAGTGTCAATCCTAGACCCCAACAATCGATGCTAATGTCCTACCCTGATGTAGGTGTCTAGTGCCCTAAAGTCATCTAATTTGAAAATGAAATGTATCTTAATGGTCGAATTAAGTTCTTTAATGAGATATTTCCTAGGAGTGGTATATATTCCTAATCACTCCTCATTCATACCTTACCTAGCATTCATACCAAAGAACATTCAAAGAGCATTAAATTGAATAAAACTTACCTATTTATTCCTATTTCCATATTAGTCATAGGGATTGCACATCTATAGGTATTAAGTATTGAAATATCAACCCAAGATCTCAATTTGCCAAGTTATAAACTAGGTCATTATTGTATTTGATTTTCATATATTTCACCCTTGTGCACACACAAACCAACACATTAGGGGAGAACTACGTTACTTTTAGGCCCTCTTCAAAGTAGAGGCTTTGTAAGTAGCACCCATTAACAAAGGGGTATTTGGGGTTAGCTCGACATTGTGAACCCACTAACCTATTTTTCCTAAGGTCACTATGAATATAAAGAACTAGGGTTTTGCCATTTATGAGGAGCGATAGTCTATGACCCAAATATGAATGCATCAGAGTGAAGGTGAAGAAAAAATTAGAAGCATCCAAGTGGTTACATCATTTTCTAGTAGGTATTTTGTATAAGACACTTGTGTCTAGTTCAGATAGTAATGTCGATGCTAACATTTAGGGCTGATGCTAGTTTCCATAGCTCAAGAGCCACTCAATCCAAAATTATACAACTATTCTAAAATCCTCTTCTAGTCTACATCTTGCATGTTTTAGATCTAGAATTATGTTAGTATTAGAACAAACTAATTACATTTTTTGTTTTTAATTTTTCATATCTAGCATAATTATACTTTCTATTTTTAGCCTATCTCAATTTAATAAATTCAACCTATGTTATATTTAAGTTTAGCATTTAATTGGCCTGCTGTAGATCTGATTATCACCCTTGTGCAATTTCATTTATATATTATTAACCATATCTACCCAAGTAGTATCCACATCCAAATTTAGGGTTAAAAATTTATTGAACCCAATATTTGAACTCCAAACCTTAGGTTAATTAGGCTTTTCTATTTTTGTTATTGCTAATCCTAGATTGATATAAAATATGTGCAACATCGATGTATCTATCACCCATTTTGGGTTCGAATTTGTTATAGTTGTTATGGTTTACTACATTACTTTCCTTCTTAAATATATTAAGCAGATTCATTAGAATAATGAGAGGGTTTTAAATCATAAAAAATACTTGATCTCTCTTCAAAATTCCTTTTGCAATGTTATATAGCCAATATCTAGATGCCAGTGTTCATGATCTCAACCATTTGTTATACCTAAATCTTATTTGAATGAAAACTACCATCTCGTTTTTGGGAAATAGTCTTTACATTGGGGTAAATTATCTTTGATTAGTATATTGTTGTACTATTATTTGTTTGTTATTATTGGGAATTGTATTCTCATAAGTTTATTGTTACCTTTATCAGGTTAGTTGTTAGTAATCCTCCCTATTTATTAGGAATTTGTTGTGCTATCTTTATGGCTATATAATATCCACATGTATCATTATATTATAATAAGGAAATATTATAATACATTGTGTTTTCAATATAGTTTCTATGTATGGTTGAGCTCTCTGTGTAATTGTATGAAGTAAAGATCTAATAAGCTCGCCTAAATACTATCATTGGTTTTAGAGTGGGAAATTATGAAAGTTCCTTAAAATAATTCATATCCTTCACTAACTAGTTTATGTATAATTATTTGTTGGATTTGACTTGACATTAATAAGCTTCAATTCATCTATGTGTGTTGTCTTACGTGAATCTACATTCATTTTGTCATTTGATTATGTTCCACATCACATTGTTCATGCATGTTCTTTAACTATAATCAAGATATTTGATAGAAAGCTTCTTGTGTCATTAACTTCCTCTGATAATTTTACTGTTATTAGCTCCATATGATCATAATTTATATTAAACATGAATATTTGCATTAAGATTAGGTGGATCAAATTTGCATGGCTAAAAGATTATATGTTGAGTTTGAAGGATTTCTTGTTGTTTCTATAGATCCCATTGTGCATCATGAAATATGCCTCTACATTATATTTGTAGTCTATAATATACGCTACAAAATCCTATTTACAACAATGTCAATTCATTTTTTTGGGATTAGTTTCATATCTATGCATCCAACACCCCTGTGACATCAAATATCAGACCCTCCCAAAGCTATAAATATGGACAAGTCACTAATCGCTGATAGAATCTGATCTAATTTAGTCTTCCTACAATTCTTGATTCACATAGTCATGCATGATCTAAGCCTATTGGAGGGGTGAGCGTTTATGAGTGGTTCTGTGTATTGATCTTGTAGATGAAGACCTACTTCAAATACATTAGTCTAATTTGGTTATTCATCTTTTATGATGTCAACTTGAGAATTCACTATAAAGAAGAAGGTTTCAATTTTTTTGAAGAAGTCCTATCATTTTTTCAACCAGTTCAACAACACTTGGTGAATCTCAAATATAGATTTAGTTCTTTTATTCAGCCTTATTAGAACCAGTACATACAACAAAGATCCAATGTCATGCATGCTTCTCTATCAGTAGATGATTTCTATGTCAGAAGGCTCAGTTCTCTCCATTAAACTATAGATCCCTTATCATGTGGTCATATTTATTTTAGCTCGTGCCACTATTCTGAGACATATCTATGGTTTTATTTAATAGGTTGGTTAAAAGTTTCAAGGTTTATATCAAATAGCTATTTAAGTCTTGGTTTAATAGATCTATTTTGTTTACGTGTTATTAGTATAAAAGTTATGTTTTCAAAAGTCAATTAGTATAGGTGAAATTATGTTTTGTTTTAGTTATAATCATGAAATATTATTTTGTCAAAATATAATAATGAGTTTTGTATGTCAAAATATTTATTTCATGTCAAGTATATTGATGGTGTTAAGAGTCATTTTTATATTAAAAAATTTAAAGTCAATAAATTCAGTTGTATGTCATAAAATACTACCATCATTTATAAAAATTTCTTATGTTGTTTGGTTTTTGAAGTCAAGTTTATACCTCTTATTATAACACATGTATTTTCAAGTGAACCTGAAGTCCGTATGAGTGTTAATCTTGTGAGGGGGACCCTATTCCATTAAAAATGACATGTATATGAGATTCAAGACTTCATCAACTGAGTAAGCAGCTTCCCATGTTGGAGTTTAGAGGCAAGAGAGGAAGGATGACATTCAAGCCTCTCATTATCCACTAGAGATGAGGCCACTTCTGATTTAGTGGCATGTGTTTTTCAATTGTGTGGATTTCAAAATTTTAGCATTTTTAGTGTGGTGTGAGAAAGAACAAATGAATTATTCCCTATGTAACCCATTTTAGTAGAAACATCATATAATTTTGATCAAAATTTATTGTAGTAATCATGATGTGAATCTTTTTGGTAAACCAAGAAAACTAATTGTGTAAGGTTTTTGGTGAATTTGTGAAAATCAATTATATAAATTTTTTGGTGAACCTGTGAAAACCAATTATGTAAGGTTTTTGGTCAACCTATGAAAAAGAATTGTGAAAGGTTATTGGTACACCTTCAAAACCAATTAGGTAAGGTTGTTGGTATAGTTGGGGAAAACCATCAGTGAGTTGATCATGAGCACATAGCGGTGGCACACTATAATCGAAGAACATGATATATTTTACCATGTAAAAACTAAGGGGGAAATGTTGGGAAACAATTTTTACATTGGGGTAAATTATCTTTGATTAGTATATTGTTATACTATTATTTGTTTGTTATTATTGGGAAATGTATTCCCATAGGTTTGTTGTTACTCGTGTCTATTACCAAGTTAGTTGTTATTAGTCCTCCCTATTTATTAAGAGATGGTTGTACTATCTCTATGGATAAATGATATCCAAATTTATTATTCAAATATAATAAAGAAATATTATAATACATTATGTGTTCATTATATTTTCTATGTATGGTTTGGCTCTTTGTGTAATTGTATGAAATAAAGCTCTGATAAGTTCACCTAAATACTATCACCCACACCCATTATTTGCCCATCACTTATGTTGGATTTCATATTCCATGTTGTTACTAATCAAAGAGGTAAGGCTACTCAACCCATTCCACCACATGTTCATATACAACATGTGCCTCCTAAACCTAAGTTTGCAATAAAATCTAAAGGATACAACATTATTGACTAATTGACAATACACATGCTAAGATTTAAATCCTTGAGATCCTAAAGTAATCTAATGTTTACAAGGATATATTATACAAGAAATTTCATGAGACACAAATTCCAAGTGATATTGAGCCTGCTTAATTTGTGCATATCATGAAATATTTCAAGAACAATGTCAAGCTCATTACCTTTGATCCAAAAGATTTACCATCCAAAGATATTATTGACCAAGACTTGGAATTATTTATACAAGTAACCATGCAAAACAAGGGTATCAAAAGGGTGATCATTGACAATGGATAGGGCCTAAACATTTATGACATAAAATTCCTACCACCATGGAATTAGCACCAATTTTCTTGAAAAATCAGTCATGCATATAAAGGGGTTTGATAATTCACATAGCCTTTCGACTAGCCAAATCACTTTGGATGTGACATTGGGTAGACCTTGGATATATTCAATGGAATTATTCCCCTATACACTTCATATATGTGTAAAATTCATACATGATAGGACCTTTTGGACTATGCCCAACCGATGATACACCTTTCAAATTTTGTAAAATGATGTATTATGAAATAGAGGACATCCCTATGGTGGTACCACCTAAAGAATGCATTCCTATTGATCATATACTTTTAAAATGGGTGAATCAAGTACAATGAATCCTCTATCTCCAAAATCAAATACGACACTAACCACTAAGGTGAACATAAATATACATCAAGAGAAAGAGTAGTCACCAAATGAACCAATGATACCAAAATTGTAAGAACCCCCATAATTTGAGCTTTTATTATTGTTAAATACTGAATAGATAAATGGACATGTTTCAAACTACTATGACAGTGATGATGAAATAATAGATATAAACATGTGAAAATTAAAATTTGATACACTTGATCACCTTTTCCATAACCTATTCGAACCTATAGGTCATAGTACATATAATCTAAATCTACTTTTAGAAGACACCAAACTAAATAAAGATAAGGGTAAAGATAAAATATAAGGTGAACATGTAAATGCTTGTTATTCCATACATCCCTATAGACTGAAAATATTGAGTCAACCTTACAAGGGCCTAATAAAAATTCATCATGTGAATAATGTGGTTTATTCTCAAAAGGATTCACAACAAAATTTACAAATCATGACACAATAAGATACTCTAGATGACATGTTATCTATGTGACTTGAACAGAAAATGATTTCTTTACCTTCTACCAGACACAGATCACATAGAAGACTTCTACCTATATAAGACAAGGTACCATATTGTAAATATCATTAGATCATTAGCCATAATACAAATAAATGTGAGGCATGGAATAATACAAGGATGATGGGCACATACAAACTATGTCTAAAAAATGGAAACATGACATATTTCCAATCTTTCAAAAGAGAATATTCATGCAAAGTGATCAAAGCTTGAAGATATAGCATATTTTTAACATATTTATGGGGTCCATCGCCCACATCTCAAGATTGATGTAAACAATTGGAACATAACTTGTAGCATTATCACATTATAGCAGATGGGACATAATATACATGAGTTATGTTATTCATCAACCTTTCCACAATCTCCTGGGTATATCATTTTACCTATTGCATGTGGGCCAAAGGTAGTGGACCTTGATATATGGGTCATGGACCAAGAACCATACTTGACTTTACACCTTGGACAACAATAATTGACTGATATTAAATTAGTTATTAGTGTTACAAAATAATGTATTATTTTTCAACATGATAACAAAGAGGTACATATCCCATATAATGGATATGAGGGACAAGTACCAACAATTGATGGTAGTGAGTTACCAATAGACACATCACTTTTGACACTCATGCAATATAAATTTTTTTAGAAAGCAAGGCCACCACGTAGTATCTTGGCTCCTGAATTCGAAGACCTATTGGACGAAATGGTTTCAAATGTTACAAAATACTAAAAAAATTAAAAACCTTAAAAACTCCAAAAATATTTTCAGCATAAACATGTTCTATTGGCTCTTTGACATCTATGTGTTAATTCCATATTTATGGATGGCATATCATTTACTTCTACATACACATGTGTGTCACACTTCTACTTAAGTGTGATACATGCATGCATAGATACATGATTTATTCCTATTTCAGTCATTGGGATTTCCCTCTACTCATGTCATGTGGACATTGAGGGCATATGTTTATTTGATCTTGATAATCACAAGTTATATGGTTTGATGATCACTTTTCAATATCATGTTTGAGCTTATATGTAATTACACATGCCTTTATCCATGATTATATCCTTCATAGGGCACTTGATATGTTATACAAGATTTTTTTTGCTAACACAATTGATCCATGGGATACTATGATATGCTTATGTTGGTTGCTTATGCTTTCCTTTATGCACTTCCTTGAGTATTCAGTCTTGCTATTATTTTGTTTTTTTAAGCATTTGAATATAATCCTTTGTTTATGGCCACTATGCCTATGTGTGCTTTTTTTGACATTTGAACATGTCATTATTTGTTGTATGGATATTTGAATATGTCATTATTGATTCTATGGACATTTGATTAAGTCATGTCCCTTTGATTGTGTGGCATTTGAACATGCCCCTTGTTTGTGGTCTCCTAGGACCATTGTATGTTGACTTGCTTTTGAGTGATCTTATGTGTGTGCTTGTTTGCTTGTTGAGCTTGTCCTATTTATATCTAAACATTATCATGATATTTATCATGCATCTTAGGCCTTCATGTGATCAAATTTTTCTATGTGCTTCAATACTACATTTACCGAGACATGTTCTTTTATATGTTACATGGTTCCATCACATATTATTAAGTTGTCTTCTCCTTTTGAGGTGAGGTAACTACCAATTCCTATCTTCCCTCACCTCAAAGGGGGGTCCATGTCAATGGGGGAATGTCATAGAGGCATGTTCTTCACATTTGGCATAGTTTTTAGATTCAGTGGGGACATGCTTTGGAAGCATGTTCCTGACACTTATTTAGCATTTGACACACCCAAAATTAGTGGGGGCATGTTTTGGAAACATGTCCTCCACATTGGCACTTATTTTAGTTTTCATATTTTTTCATATATAGTGGGATAATTTTATGGAAACATGCTACCCACACTTGTGTAAAATTCCAAATTGGCCAAATCACACAATCATCTAATTCAAGGACATATTTGTGGTAAAATTATATACATTGTTACCATTGTTATACACATTTTTAGAATGAGACATATCTAAGGTGCATATGCTATGAAATTTGCACCTAATATTGAAAAATACAAATCAATTTCATATTACAAAACTATTTTATGGACTATCATCACCCATTAGGCCGGATTGTTATGGACTGTATTGGGCCAATCTACTACAGTAGTTGGCTCACTTTTGGTATGGTTTAGGTGATTAAATCACTTAGTATCACCAATTTTATAGATTTTACTTGACAACATCATCCAATATCACCAAATATATGATATGGATTGACTTTGTTTACTCATGCTCACCAAGTTATAAGTATGGTTAGGTTGCACATTTGAGCTAATCTCAATTTTCGAGTGGTAAATTGCCTTTTATTCAAGGTTGGGGGCATGTATATATATATATATATATATATATATATATATATATATATATATATATATATATACTAATCTCAGTTTTAAAACTTTATAATGATACATCTTTGCAAATCAACTTTCCAATAAGCAAGCTGGTTGCATCAATACACACGTGTACTCCCAAACCTTGCTCTTTAAATTTCAATATTTTCACTGATTTGAATTTCAGATTATGTCCACTAATTATATATTATAACATGCTCTTGGTTATAGGCCAGTCACCAAAAAAACACTCAAATTAGGCTAACGTAAAGGCAAGGTGTGTTATACACACCCATGTACATATTTATTCTCCTTTAAACCAATGATTTCAATATTATATTAAATGGGGGGAAATGTAGATGACATTTATGAATTATATATCACCTCAATTTTGTACACTTGGCAATCTTAGACATTGGTTGTGTTGTTCCCAAAATCTGTCACTCATTTTTTGGGACAACATGTGAACTATTTTGGTCCTGCAGGCCAAAATTCTCTTTTCCCTTCTCAAAAGTTGTTCTGAGTATTCAAATTCTCCATTTTTCAAGATTTTTCAAATTTCTACGGACTCTACAGGCTTCAAACTATGGACTTTGTAGGCTTGAAACTACTGACTCTACAGGCTGAGTTCTATGGATTCATTTTCACGGACTACCTAGGCTGGATTTTATGGACTCTTTCAAGGCTTAAGAGACTTAGAGAAAACTATGAACTCTGCAGGCTAAAATTATATGGACTCATTTCTATGGACTCAATTCTATAGACTTCGCAAGTTGATTTCTATGAACTCTGTAGGCTTAAAACTATGGACTTTGCAGGCTCATTTTTACGGACTATACAGGAGGGGTTTCTACAGACTCTATAAGAAAGAAACAAGCTCTCAACACTTAACCATTTTAAAGCTTGGTTCAATGCCTTGGTTCAACCAAAAAGGTTCATCGGCAAGCTTCAAAGGAAGGATTGAACCATTGAACCTTGAACCAAATTAGTTCAATGGGTTCAACGGCATCGACGAGATTAATGAGTTAAGCACTTCAACAAGTTCAATGGCTTCAAAACACTTAACCAAAAGAAGAAGGCTTGAACCATCAAACCATTGAACCTTGAACCATTTTGGTTCAAAGGTTCAATAGGTTCAATGGTTCAACAAATTCAACGTGTTTGGTTCAACGCGATTGGTTCAAGCGATTGAATGAATGAGCAAAACAAAGGAATGAACCATTGAACCAAAATTGGTTCAATCAATTGGTTCAATTAGCTGGTTCAAAGGAGTGCCCCAAAGCAAAGAGACCAAATGCCCTTGCGGAAGGCAGTGAACCAAGGCCAAGTGCGCTTACAGAGGGCAGTGAGCAAAAGAAGACAAAAGGATTTTCTTAAAAAAAGTGAACAAGGCAGAAAGTGGGAATTCTTTTAGAAAAGTTCTCGTGGCAAAATTGTTAAGGAAAAAGTCCTTCAGACATTTTGTCTGAAGGAATTCACCTAGGAAGGAAGCCCGACTGAAAATAAGCAAAAAAATGGTTAAGGAAAGGAACATTTCCTTCAGACAAAATGTCTGAAAGAATTAGGAGCCTAAAGAAACCTGAAGACTAGCTGAAGGCCATTTGAAGAAACCTGAAGGGTAGGTACCCTTGTGGGGGGGCTCTCATTGATCAAAATGGACCTTTCTCAAGACCCCGAAGGGCAGGTCCCCTTCAAGAAGGACCAAACAAGAAAGCCGAAGGAATTGCCAAGAAGGGTGATGGGCCTGAAGATGTCAAGATTAAGCACCATGAACTAGCCGTTGGGATCTAGACGTCTGATGATGTCCTTGTAGCTGTCAATTTTAGGGCAACAAACTAGCCATTGGCTTTCCAAGTGGTGACGGGTGCACGAACATTAACTTCATGATAATGAAATAACCGTTGATCTTTAAAAGATTGAGTGTGGACCTGAATGCATTCAAAGGCATTAATGCCAAAAGGAAGAACCACTGAGAGAAGAGTCAAAAGAGCCAACAAAGCTGGGAAGATAGCCCCGAGAGCTCCAATTCTAAGAAAAGACAAAACCATGAAGAGACAAAGAGGGAAAGACTAGAAATATCTACAAGAGTTATTTCTAGTAGGTGGAACAGTCCACCAGGTAGATATTTGAGCCTGTAAGCATTGAAGGTGTAGCCTGTTTGTCTCCCTTAGAGTAAAGGCAAAGTGGACAGCTGCATAGATATCTGGTGACAGACTAGATGACCCAGGCCCAAGAGAAGACATTTGAGATGAATCCACATGCCACAGTTAAGGTGGCCGCCCTATTCTAGCATGGGCTCTTTGACCAAATTGAAAATGCATTCAAGGCATTAAATGCAGCATAGACCATTCCATGGAACAAAGTGCCAAGCCTTTCTTGGCTACTATATATTGTATTCTCTTACTTTATGCAGGGAGACTTTTCCATTACAGAAGTGAAACTCTACCAAAATTGAGAGGCGATTATTGAGACTTTGAGATCAAATTGTTCATCATATTTCTTTATTTGAATGAGAAAGCAAGTTACTTTTAGAATTTGTGCTGTTATAGCTTGTGTCATTTAGGAGATTGTTCTTATGTCTATTTCCTAAATGTGTTCTTGTCCATTTTAAAGAAATAAGCATAACTAGTGGAAATAATCAGGAAGGTGTCCTGAAGCCAACTGTGGAGAGACTTTGTGCTGTCTACAACTGTCTTTAGTGTGTTTGTCTATTTTCTATTTCTATGTAAAGGACCTTGGGATGACTTTGTGCCCTCATTGTCCTTCATATTTCACTCTTGGGCAGTCGAGGTAGAGACTTTGTGCTACATCTCAGTCTGCTAGTTACTACGCTCTTTGTTACCAATTACTTGTCACTACCTAAAAGAAATCCTGCTGTTTCCTGTAAGATCACTTCTAAAAGAAGAGAAGTGTCTTCAATGTTTTCACCAAGATTTTCTCCTTTGTTTGTGAATATCATCTCTAAAAAAAGAGAGATGGATGGTGTTATCCTACCCTTGAGTTTTATTTTTTGTATATATATATATAATGTATAGCTCCATATTAATAGGGAACCTCCCCTTGATGAGAGGAGAGATTTGTCCATTTTTGATGTGGTAAACTTGCACATTTGGCCGACCAATCTCCCTAAGCTATGGTTGAATAGACCTATTTTGATCATCAGTTAGCTGATTAACAAAATATTCACCCAACAGTTTTTGCCAACTTCGTTGGGGATATTACATGCAGTCTAAAGCCTCAAGTTTCAGATTGAAGCAGTCCCTACCCTTATCCATTATATACTCTAGTGAATCTAGTCTATGTCTTAATCACTATCATTATAGCCTTACCACTTTATTCTACCTCCATGCCAACTAGGGAAGATCATGCAATTTAAAGACTCAAGCTTCAAGATGAAGTAAGACCAGTCCCTTCCCATTTTTATCTTGCAATTTGGTAACTCCATGCTATACCAGAAGTCAGAGAGCCCAAGGTGTTGTTGACCCTATTTTTGAGTTGGTGTAGCAAGGCAATTTTGACTTGTTCCCTCCCCAACTTCAAGCTCAACGATCTAGGAGTGTTCTTCCTACCCGTAACAGGTCACCAACACAAGGCAAGGTTTCCTTTTCTACTGTCATTAGAGCGTTTCCCATACATACGCTGCCCAAATTTTTTATCCTTCTTTTTCATAATCAAATCATGGTAGCTCAAGGCCCCTGGGGTAACTCTTTTGGTCTACTCAATCTTACTCCACCTCTACATGAGCTTCCACGTAGTTCAAGGAAGAATTTCCCAAAATTTTTTGGTGATGGGAAAGTTCATCCTGATGAACACATTGAAACCTTTAGCATAGTCTGTGGCATGATAGGTGTGGAGTATGAAGACATAGTAGTCAGGTTATTCATGGAGACACTACAAGGTGCTATTACAGACTGGTTCTACCATCTATAGGCTCAATCAGTGACTGACTGGGACACTCTCAAAGCTAAATTTGAAGCCAGGTTCAAACCTATAGAAGATGCATATGCCTTGCTGGTCCAACTCACACAAATGAAGAAGGAGCCTCATGAGCCGATGAGGGATTTCATAGAAAATTTTGACAAGCTAAGAAATAGAATTCTTGCAATTGCTCAACCAACACCTAAAAACCTCAAATGCTTCTTCATCAACTCACAACTGCCTGAAGTGAGTTTTCTACTGAGACATGTTGGCCACATAGACCTTGATGCTACTCAGGACTTGGCCACTGAGGTAGAAGATGACCTTATCTTGGTAGGAAAGATAAGGAGAGATTCCAACAAAAGTAAATCTTCTTCATCTTTTGAATACTCACTTACAACGACCACTGATCCAATGGTGCAGAAGCTAGCAAATGAATTGCTAGCCTTGAAAAAGCAAATGGAATAAGGTATGTCTTCTGATCCTTCATACAGAGATGTACCAAGGAGGACATTCCCCAATCAGGCATACCAAGGCAATGATGCCAGGAATCAAGGGCAGCCAAATCATCTTCCTCCCCCATAGAGGAACCTTGCCCTTGAAGCACCTCCAACTAATTGAGTAGTTGGATATCTGGAAATAGAACATGATTTCTCTTTCCAACCTAAGTTTGATCAAGAAAATGACACTAATCTCTTTGCAACAGACCAAGATGAATCAGCTGGCAACTCCAACATTGGTCTCATGAATTACCAAGATGAACTCAAAAGTGAAGGTGAAGCGTTTGATGGATCATACGCTGTATTCACCTGGTCCTAGAACCAATTAACCCAGCAAGTTAATAAATAAAAATTAGAGGAGTGAGCTTAGCCTATAATTTCAATTGTTAAGTGAGGAACCACTCTGCCTTTCCAGCCAAAGGACCCAGTGATTGCAAGAAAGGATGTACCCCAAACATTTCTGCACCTTCAACTTTAAATTCATAGATCAGTCCTCCCCCCCTAAAAACTAGAAGGATGAACTCCCTTCCTCTATTCCTAGTCCATTTCAGTCATTTGATATAATCAACCATGTTAAGAAATCCAAAATTCAAATGACTAAATTTGAATTTCTATAAGCCAACCCTGAGCAGTTGGACAGGTTGGTTGAGTGTGTGAAGAATAAATCTGTCCCTACAGGAATAGATGTTAAGAAGGTAACTCATGATCCCCCAAGGAACATGTCCATCCAAAACAACCTTGTCATTACTCTGCCTGCTGCCCCTGGGAAAATAGAGCCTTTCTATGTTTCCCTATTGATAAATGGTCACAAGCTGAGCAACTACATCATTGATTCTAGAACTTCAGACAATGTCATGCCTACCAAAATGGTATAATCTCTTGGCCTCACACTGACCAAGACATTTGGGAGATGCTTCTCCATGGAGAATAAACAAGTGCCATTGCTGGGACAAATCAAGGATGCCCAATTTGCATTTGTAGCATTCTCAAAAAAGAGAATCAAGATGACAATTTTGGTGGCCAACATCCCAGCCTCATACGACATCCTTCTTGGTTGAAATTTCTACAAGGATGTTGGAGGAGAGTTGAGTATGGACCTGTCTGAAGCAAGGATCCCTGTCAAAGGTGTCATGAAGAGGCTTCTCCCTGAAAAGGAAGTAAAATATGTTGTCACTTCGACATCAGCACCCAAAGCTCAGATTTTATTTGAGTCTTCAGGTAGGAGTAATTATTTTTTATCCACAGAGGATGTTCATGTTTATGTAGATGAAAGTATTGTAGTTGGCAATCTAGGATTTGATTCAAATAAGACATTAGAAGAATTGGTAGGGTACAATATAGATGAAAAAGGATCTTCCCTCTCTAATGAATAAAAATTTGATAGAAGATCAATTTTTGATGATGTTTGGATCCTAGAATTCGATGGAAGTAATTCCTCTACCAGTGTTGAAGCTGGGATTGTGTTGATATATCCTCAAGGAGATATTTTTCTTTCTTCATACAAGTTGTAGTCTGAAAATACCAACAACACTTTCGAGTATGAATTGCTGCTCCTTAGATTGAAGGTTGTTCAAGACAAAGATGTCAAACTCCTTCATGCCAAAGGAGATGTTGAGCTGATGGTTTCTCAGGTGTTTGATGCTGACAATCAAATTATGTGCTTCAATGGGCCATAAGAACAAGCTATGGTAGTGTACCATACTATTGCGTGCCAAAGTCAAGAATAGGAACTCTTCACTAAGAGAGCAAGGATTTATGGTTTTCAAATTGGAGACCACATCTTGCCATGGAGCAAGAGGAGTGCACAAAAAATGTGATTCTTGGTGGAGAGTTCCATTTGCCCATCACCAATTTTGGGGACAAAATGGTTTTTTGCTAGTTTATCAGGATGGAATCCCATTTTCATTGACTCACAATGGACCCATCTGAAGCACTTCGATCTTTGAAGTATTAGATAAGATCATTTGTACATATGTGTATTTGTATAGTCTTTAGTTCTATTTTGTGCTTTTCATTTTCATTTTTAGTGCCTTTCTTTTTGGATAGCATGACTCTGTAGCCCAATGGCATACTTGAAGGCATTGAATATTCTGGTTTCTACTCCCCTCAACTATTCCAAAATTTCAACTAAAGGAAGTTCTCCAACTGGAGCCAACTGTTGTTCCCAAAATTTGTCACTCATTTTTTGGGACAACATGTGAACTATTTTGGTCTTGCAAGACAAAATTCTCTTTTCCCTTCTCAAAAATTGTTTTGAGTATTCAAATTCTCCATTTTTCAAGATTTTTTAGATTTCTATGGACTCTATAGGCTTGAAAATATGGACTCTATAGGCTTGAAACTACAGACTCTACAGGCTGAGTTCTACGGACTCATTTCTATAGACTCTGTAGGCTGGATTCTATAGAATCTTTCAAGGCTCGAGAGACTTAGAGAAAACTATAGACTCTATAGGCTAAAGTTCTATGGACTCATTTCTACGAACTCAGTTTTACAAACTTCACAAGTTGATTTCTATGAACTCTGCATGCTTGAAACTATGGACTCTGCAGGCTCATCTCTATGGACTCTACAGGAGGGGTTTCTACGGACTCTGCAAGAAATAAACAAACTCTCAACACTTAGCCATTTTCAAGCTTGGTTCAATGCCTTGGTTCAACCAAAAAGGTTCATTGGTAAGCTTCAAAGGAAGGATTGAACCATTGAACCATTGAGCCAAATTGGTTTAATGGGTTTAACATGTTCAATGGCACTGACGAGCTTGATAAGTTAAGTGCTACAACAAGTTCAACGACTTCAAAACACTTAACCAAAAGAAGAAGGCTTGAACCATCGAACCATTGAACCTTGAATCATTTTGGTTTAAAGGTTTAATAGGTTCAACGGTTTAACAAGTTTAATGTGTTTGGTTCAACGTGGTTGGTTCAAGTGGTCGAATGAATGAGTGGAACAAAGGAATGAACTATTGAATCGTTGAACCAAAATTGGTTCAATAGGTCAGTTTAATCAGCCGGTTCAAAGGAGTGCCCCAAAGCGAAGAGACCAAGTGCCCTTACGAAAGGCAATGAACCAAGGCCAAGTGCCCTTGTGGAGGGCAGTGAGCAAAAGAGGACAAAAGGATTTTCTTTAGAAAAGTGAACAAGGCAGAAAGTGGGAATTCTTTCAGAAAAGTTCCCATGGCAAAATTGTTAAGGAAAAAGTCCTTCAGATAAAATGTCTGAAGGAATTCCTTTGGACATTTTGTCTGAAGGAATTCACCCAGGAAGGAATCCCGACCAAAAACAAGCAAAAAAATGGTTAAGGAAAGGAACATTTCCTTGAGACATTTTGTCTGAAGGAATTAGGAGCCCAAAGAAACTCAAAGACCAGCTGAAGGCCATCCAAAGAACCCTATATGGTAGGTACTTTTGCAGGGGGGCTCTCACCGAGCAAAATGGACCTTTCTCAAGACCCCAAAGGGCAGGTCCCCTTCAGGAAGGATCAAACAAGAAATCCAAAGGAATTACCGAGGAGGGTGATGGGCCTGAAGATGTCAAGATCAAACACCATGAACTAGCCATTGGGATCTAGATGTCTGATGACATCCCCACAGCTATCAATTTTAGGGAAACAAACTAGCTATTGGCTTTCCAAGTGGTGACAGGTGTGCGAACGTCAACTTCATGGCAATGAAATAACTGTTGATATTTAAAAGCTTGAGCACGAACCTGAATGCATTTAGAGACATTAACACCAAAAGGAAGAACTATTGAGAGAAGAGCTGAAAGAGCCATCAAAGCTAGGAAGATAGCCCTGAGAGCTCCAGTTCTAGGAAAAGACAAAACTAGGAAGAGACAAAGAGGGAAAGACCAAAAATATCTGCAAGAGTTATTTTTGGTAGGTGGAATAGTCCACCAAGTAGATATTTGAGCCTATAGGCATTAAAGGCACAGCCTATTTGTATCCCTTAGAGTAAAGGTGAAGTGGATAGCTGCGTAGATATCAGGTGACAGACTGGATGACCTAGGCCCAGGAGAAGACATTTGAGATGAATCGACATGCCATAGTTAAGGCAACTGCCCTATTCCAGCATGAGATCTTTGACCAAATTGAAAATGCATTCAAGGCATTGAATGCAACATGGAACGTTCTATGGAACAAAGTGCCAAGCCTTTCTTGGCTACTATATATTGTATTCTCTTACTTTATGCAGGGAGACTTTTCCATTATAGAAGCAAAACTTTGCCAAAATTGAGAGGCGATTACTGAGACTTTGAGCTCAGATTGTTCATCATATTTCTTTATTTGAATGAGAAAGTAAGTTACTTTTAGACTTTGTGCTGTTATAGCTTGTGTCATTTAGAGTATTGTTCTTATGTCTATTTCCTAAATGTGTTCTTTTCCATTTTAAAGAAATAAGCAGAACTAGTGGAAATAATTAGGAAGGTGTCCTTAAGCCAACTGTGGAGAGACTTTGTACTGTCTACAATTGTCTTTAGTGTGTTTGTCTATTTTTTGTTTCTGTGTAAAGGACTTTGGGATGACTTTGTGCCCTCATTGTCCTTCATATTTCACTCTTTGGCAGTCGATATGGAGACTTTATGCTACATCTTAGTCTGCTAGTTACTATGCCCTTTGTTACCAGTTACTTGTCACTACTTGAAATAAATCCTATTGTTTCTTGCAAGATCACTTCTAAAAGAAGAGAAGTGTCTTCAGTGTTTTCACCAGGATTTTCTCCTTTGTTTGTGAACATCATCTCTGAAAAAAGAGAGATGGATGGTGTTATCCTACCCCTGAGTGTTATTTTTTGCATATATATATATAATGTATAGCTCCTTCATATTTATAGGGAACCTCCCATCGATGAGAGGAGAGATTTATCCCTTTTTGATGTGGTAAACCTACACATCTGGCTGACCAATCTCCCTATGCAGTGGTTGAAGAGACCTATTTTTCTCATCAATTAGCTAATTAATAAAATATTCACCCAACAGGTTGTTCCTCTCAGTTCTAGACCTTTCCTACTTTTAAAGTCTCACATTTGCTCTATCTTGTGCCCCTTAGCCTACCTCTTGGTTTGAATAGTCTTATGTTGATAACCTAAACCTTATATATTTCCTATCATGATTAAAATATGCTTATATTATGCCCTTAAAAGTTTTGAGCATGTACCTATTTTCTAACTACTAAGACACAAGTGTCAAATCCAAATCCCTATGTCAATGCTAGTGTCCTACCCTAATGCAAGTGTCCAGTGCCCTAAAGTCATCTAATTTTCAAATTAAACATATCCTAATTATCAGTCTAAGTGATTTAATGTGGGATATTATTTGATAGGAGTGGTATATATTCACAATCACTTATCATTCATACCTCACCTAACATTCATACCAAAGAGCATTAAATTGAGAAAGGTTTGCCTATTTATTCTTATTTCCATATCAATCATAAGGACTTCACATCTATAGGTAATAAGTACTAAAAGAGCATCCCAAGAGCTCAATTTACTAAGTTATAAGTTAGGTCACTATTGTACTTACTTTCCACATATTGCACCCTTGTGCACACACAAGCTAACACATTAGGGGATAACTACATCAGTATGAGATCCTCTTCAAATTAGTGGCTATGTATGCATTATGCATTGATAGATGGGTCTTTATGGTTAGCTCGATACCATGATCCCACTAACCCATTTTTTTTAAAGTCACTGTGAAGATGAAAAACTAGGGTTTTACCATTTCATGAGGAGTGACAGTACATGACCTAGATATAAATGCACTTGAGTGAAGGTGAAGACAAACCCAAAAACATCAAGGTGGTCACATCCTTTTTCAAAAGGTATTCCATATAGGACACATGTGTCCAGTTCAAATAATAGTGTTGATGCTAATGTCAAAGGTTAATACTAGTTTCCATGGCTCTAGAGACACTCAATCTTAAATTTGGTGACTATTCTAAAATCCTCTTCTAGTTTACTTCCTACCTATTCTAGATCCAGAATAGTGTTAGCATCAGAACCAAATAATTACTTTATTTCTTTTTCATTTTCCATATCTAACGTAGTTGTACTTCCTATTTTAAGCCTATCTCAGTTTAATAAATTTAAAATATGTTATATCTGAGTTTAACATCTAATTGGCCTACTATAGATCTGATTATAACCCTTGTGCATTGTCATTTCTATATTTTTATCCCTATCTACCTAAGTAGGATCCACATCTAAATTTAGTGTTAAACACATACACACATGTATGTATGTATGTATATGTATATGTATGTGTATATATATGTATACATATATATACACACACATATACATAAATACACACACACACACACACACACACACACACACACATTTACATATACATATACATATACATACATATAATTTATGTGAGAGAGAGATAAATTTACTTCTCATTTTTTAGAATTTACATATTATTAATAGAATATCCTTTGCCTTGAGTTTTAACATGATTAATATAATAAACATTTAAAGTTTAAGATTATTTATTCACAAATTAAAATAGGCTTCATTAAATTAAATCAATAAACATAGATAAAAGTCCATTATATTTATAAACAATAATGACATCTACATGTAATCAAAATAAACTAATTATCATTACAACTTTTATCGAGTCATGAAAAATTAATAACATTCTTACCCTCTAACATAATTATTCCATCTTTTTTCAAGGAGCTTGTTGACTTCATTCTCTAGTGTTTGATTGATACCAAAGGTTTCTTATTATAGTGGATAACAACCAAATTTGAAGTATTTTGATAAAATAAATTGCTCTATGTTTTTATATTGCAAATGAACTCTAAAATCCACAACTCAATAACTTACAATTTTTTAATAAACAAAGTACTAGTATCCTTATTTCACCACATCCTCTAGTTATTTTTTACTTGGGACATTACAAAATGTCCTTAGATATAAAAAATATTTAATTTAATGTTATTTATTATAGTACAAATAATAATTAAAGTATTATATGACCAATTATAGTTTTCGATACAGTTACAAAATTGTCAAATTATTTATATAATGTTCCCAAGACTTTTAAATTTTAGTTTTAATTTTATTCAAGAAATCGATGAAGTGTAATGTCAAGTTTACATTGAATTTATTCTACCTCCTTAAAATTAAAATTTCTTGTGAATCTTTCAATGAAGTTATAGTCGCATATTCTCATTTACATATTTCAAGTAGATTCTTTCAATCATTAATGTAAAAGATATGATGGATATAGAAAAGTTGAAACTATAGCACTAATAAAATTCAAAAGGACATAAATAAATAATTGAAGATATAATTTTTAGGGTTTAGGGTCATATATATTCATTCAATTATTATGAGATTTTGTTAGATTGTTGCAATGATTCTTCCATTTGACTATGTCACCTACAATGATTTTTCTAATCAATTGTAGTCTTTGCATTAATTTTCCAATCAATTATACTCTTTTAAAGTATTATTCTAATAAAACATACTCCTTATGCAACTATTTTTCAAATTAATTGTACTCCTTCAATGATTTTTCTAATCAACCATACTCCTTGTGTAGTGATTTATCCAATCAAATGTACTCCTTACATTGATTTGTCTAATTGATTGTATTTTTCAATGATTTTTCCAATTGATAGAATTAATTAAAATAAAATTATTTGTAATCTATATAGACAACCTATTTTTCAAATCACATTTACTCAATTAATATTATGTATTCTTGCATGTGATGTACAATTCTTACAAATTTTTTTTCTATTAGAGATATAATACTATACAACTAGTTATTGTATCTCATATATTTTTAGTTTGTGGATGAGAACATTGAATCTAGGTTGAGAGATAATTATTACAAATTTTAAAATGTGTTAATAAGTTGATTGTTTGGTTTTTATTATTACTCAATTGTTTGAGTTTCAAGGTTTGTTATGTAATTTTCATTGTTTTTATATTTCAAGCAAATATTATTTAATACAAGTTGAAATCTATTACCCTCGTGCAATCAGGAATGTAATATGCTTTTATAGGTTTCATTAGTATAACATGTCATCAAGGGTTTAGACTACATATATTAATAGAATTCAAAAAATAAATTAAGGATGTGTTGCATTTGGTTATGAATTCTACAATGGTGAAATGATCAAAAAATGTTGTGCAAACATGGTAATTAGTTAACACTCCAAGGCTACACATAATTAGGATGAATACCACAAAATTTAAAAGTAATGGAGGTTTCCATGTGTTATGGTATAAAAATAATTCATAATGTTTCACACAAAAATTTTATAGTAGAGAAAATGCGTGAATGTGGGGGATTTGAGTGCAAGGCTCCAAATGTGGTACCCTTAACACCTATCCAAGAAACTATGAAGTGCTCTCCAAATATGTGAATTTTTGCACTTATAGATAAAAATCACTAAGTGAGAATGCCAAAAAATAGCTCATCGTACAATAATTATCAAACCAATTAAAGAGCTGGAAACGGGATTTGGAAAAATTATTCTTGATTGTAGCTCTAGTTGAACTATATAATGATATCGTAATGTAATTTTATAAATAAATTAATCAATGTAGATATTTAAATTTATATTGTAATTCATAGTGTAAATTTTTTAATTGCAAATCAATTAGGAATTTAATGGTTTGAATAATTTTCCAATAACTTAAATTTATCTATCATAATTTTTAAATGTGTAATTTTATTTTATAAAGGTAAGTGGAGGGTTGTGATAGGATTCTCAAACCTAGTACAATCAACCAAAAATCAAAGAAATAAATATCAAACAAAACTCATAAGAAACAAGTACACTCTAAGGTAGACTAAAATAGAAATAAGAAATACCTTCAATAATTCATAAACATAATGTCCCTAATAGTCTATAGAAATAATTATGCACACCCTGATCCCAACTTAGAATCAACTTCAACACTGACACTAAGCCACAAAACCAGCAGGAAGATAGTAAAATAACTACTCACTTCCACTTAACAAACCAAACTCTTAGTAATAATAACTACTTGGGTATTTGGATCTATATCTTATTGTTTCCTTTAATATTGTACTCGTAATCATTATATAACTTGGATACACTATTATCTTGGATTTATTTTTCCTGTTAGACACCAATTCCATTCATCTTCATCCTCTCCACCCTTGTGGATGGGCTCTGTCTCACAATTCTAGATTTTGGGGGGAACATATGTATAAGAAATATGTAAATTTAAATTTAGTTATGATTGAGTTAAAAATATCATAGGTATCATTTAATTTTAAATAAATTTGAATTTAATTAAATTTGTGTGTTTATGATGTAACTTATGACACAAAAATATTTTCAAAGTATACTTTGTGTATCCCATATGCAATCACATTGATATTCTCATTATCATTTTCAAACACACCCATACTAATGGAAATGGCCATACATGTAGACGTGTAATTAATTTAATGTTCTTTGATGTCTACATAGTTACTTATGAAAGATGCAATCTATCAGCCTAGTTATAAGCATGTTCAAAGTTATAAACTTTAATAGTTAATAAAAATTTCCCTAAGGAAAATAGCTAGTATAATAAAGAGGGAAATTAAGGTAATTTTTTAAAGCGTAGAAGAGGTTAGGTAGGAGAGGATCAACTAGTCCAAGTTTTAGATGTAATAAAAATTAGTCAACCCATAAAGTATTTTAAACCACCTTAGATGTTGAAGACAAAATTTGATTTATCTATTAGATTTCAAATAGATTTGGATTTTAATGATTTTACAGTTAATACTAGTGTTGAATATTTCTTAGGAGAAGGTCGAATTGTTTACCAAAACATAGATGGAAACCATGTATTTCTAAATGGATTTAATGTTTCATTAAATGAGGTGCATTATCCTCAACTCATCATAAGTATGATGGATGAATGCAACATGATCTTGCAATGGTGTTGATATCTCACACCACCGCCAGAGATCCCAACAAGCTTAATCATGGTTGTCATCTATCGACTCCACCTCCAAGAACCACATTAACCCCACCTCAAATAACCACATTGTACCTCTAGTAGTGATATCAACACCCTCTAAAACAACCATATAAACTCCATCTACAAAAACCACATTGAATCGATAAATGATGCATATATTCAACCCAAAAATCATACGTTAGAGTAATAATGGACCTTCTTTAGCCACTATTTATACACACATGAGCACTTACAAACCTACACTGGTCACAATTTGAGGTTTTTATAATGTTATTATAATATATCAAGTAAAACCATTTTGTATTAAATTTGTGATTTATGTATTATTTTAAACCTCTTTGCATTCACTTAAGTAATTTTCTAAAGCATTGTTTATAGGGATAAATTGTATTTAAGGATAAATTATTAATTTTAACATAGATAAATTAAGTGTTTTTATATAATTATTAATGTATTATGATTAATAACTTTGATTCCTAAAATTAAATCACTATATAAGGTTTAGGGTGATTTAATTTTGATTATTAAAATCAAATCATTGTTTAATGTTTAGGGTATTTTACTTTTGGGTTTAAACCTTTAGAGTGATAAGGGGTGATTTATCCTTCAATTTTATAGTGTGTGGTTTATGATTGAAGGCTTTTTAATATGGGAAAGTGATTTTTTATCAACAATACACTACCCATAGACATTATGCAATTCAAATCGAAATAATTTTACCCAAATAAATAGAAAAATCAAACCTAATTGTAATAAAGGAAAGTGATAGAATAATTAAAATTGGCAAAGAGAGGGTTCTGAGAAGTGTATCGATTGTTTTCAAATTTAAAGACTATTTGATGTTGAAAATAATTCCAAGAACCAATGAGGAGATAACCCATAAAATTTGAAAAAACTAATAACTGCACAAATTAGACCAAGAGTGGATACTAAATCCATGACATAGCTAAATATGTACTTTGAGACTATTGTATGCTCCTATAAATTGTCCTTTCTCAAAATAATATTGATCATTTTGATCTTTTACTCCTATGCTCCAAAAATATTTCTTAGTTTGTAAGAATCCTTTGAGCATCACCCAAAAATATTTTTCCTTCCTCGAAACCCTAATCAACTCTCAAAACATTACAATACCTTTAAAAGGGGATAGTAAATTGAGGGTGATTCCATAGTCAGAGCCACATCCATATAAAATTTTAAAACCAACACTTTATGAAGTTCAACAAGTAACATTATGATTCAAGCCTTATATCCTTATATGAATTTTCTCTACATGAGCAATTGAAATTAATGAAATATGAATAGTCAAAAGTAAATTATGCCTTAAATACTTCAATTTCTACTCTTATACTTTTTCTTATCACTCTTGACCTTTTATTGAATTCTTATCTTTATTCACTTATGTTTTTCTTCTTGAATTCCTTGTCATATATTCTCTAATCAATATATATGTCCATATAAACTTATAAAATTCAAATTAGGGCCTTGATACACAAGTTGATGCACAAAGGGAGGTAAATCCAACAAAACAAAGAAAAAATACTAGATAAATAAGGGGAAACCGTCAAAGGACCCCCCCAAAAAAGGACCATGAGCATACACTACACACCTTGTCAGCTAAGAGCATAGTAGTATGATCCTCGTAAAATATAAATAAATCCAAAAAAAAGGGGAACATAAGAGAAATAAATAAGAAAGATAAAACTAAAGGAAATGGATAAAACAAGGTCCATAACATAGGGAAAATGTGCCAATAAGAGCCTAATGTGAATTAATAATTGACATATATACCCTAAATCAATAAAAAATAACATCTAAAATTATTTTTGGACCATAATTAGGTTTTCACATAATGCCCCTACATTTATTTTGTTCATATGTAAATATAAAAGCAAAACAAACATGTGTACTTGTAAGGGATCATAAAATATGTCATGGACTAAACCTGTAAGAGATATCAACATTGTTAAGGGAAATGATAATGATCTAAATTTCAAAATGAGGAGAGAGGTTACCTTATCTCAAATTCGAGCTCCTACAAATTACAAAATAAAAAAAATCATGTGCTCCTTGAAATATACACAACCATCTCAACTACAACTATGAAAATCCATGAAGATATTGGAAAAAGCAAACATGATTTTATGTTTGGAATGTGAAATTTTACGTATCTAAAAAATAAGGTAAACATTTTTAAGTGAATAAATGTCCATATAAAATGATAATCAAGGAATTGTTGAAATCAAATGAGAGAAATGAAAAATATGAATGAATGCACATAGTTGTATATAACCTATGAAGCTATCTCTATGAAATCCATATCTCAAATTTTGTATCATCTTTGAGTATGTGTCTCATTGAGGATACTTAATTAAGTATAACTTATAACTCTCTAGGACTACTTCCAAATGTGGGAACAAGAATAAATATACCTTATAACTCTTAAAGACCACTTCCATTTTAGGGATCAAGAGTAATTATGCTTTATAACTCTGTGGGAGCATTGCGTATCATCATGTAACTAAATTATAGAATAATAAAATCATATCCCCCCTTTATAAGGTGTGGAAGGAACTTATGAATCACATATCTAAAAGGAAAGGGATTGCATGCAACCTTTGTAAAATAGGAACAATAAAAGCTTTGATGTATAATAATTATAAGTTATCATCATTAAAACATGTATAAAATACTTTGTTAGTCACAAAAATATTTCATTGTTAACACATATATAAATTACTTTAGCATACTTGTATAAATATTTCATCATTAAATCATATATAAAATACGTTGGTATAATCATAGAAATATGTCATCACGAAAGCATATATTTATAAAATGGATTGTGACCCAATTGTGTCTATATCTTAGTCATATAAGTAAGATATTATCATGAAAGCACATATGTAAATATGGGATTTTGGCATAAATGTGTCTAGTTCTAAGTTATGTAAGTGATATATAATCATAAAAGCACAATTATAAATAAATTTTTTTAGCCTAAGTGTGGCTACGAATAAGTCATATAAGTAATATATCATCATAAATTCATGTCTATAATAGGTAAATTGACTCGAGTGTTTATGATTCTAAGAAATATAGGGAAAAGGTAATAATGGGTTTCCCCTCTATGAGCAAGGTATAAACAATCTATACACAATCAATAAGAAGTTTCCTGTATATGGGAAAGATATAATTAATAAAGGCATAAACAATGGAATTATCTAATATGCACAAGATATAGTTGATGTAAGTATAGGAATATCATGTCCCTAACAAGAAATATATAATAAATGACAAAACAATAGTATGCCCCAATATATAAATGGTAGGAACCATGTCAATATAGGAAAACAAGCATATATCCAATCAAGGAATAATTTGCATGATATATATCATGTTACCAATCATATAACAATGCAGAGTAAATCGATTAAACAAATAAATAATAAGAAGCACATAACAAGCATACCATACTAAACAAGGCAAATAATGTCACACATGCTGAGTAGACAATACAAGTAATGTCATACAAAGTAATAGAATTCAATAATACCATGCATATTATAAAATGGAAGTAAGGAACATACATCACTTATAGGGAAAACAAGAGAGGCACTCCAAGGAATTAGCATATGCATAAATAAATAAGGTAGAGGGCACATGTAGACTAAATATGGTCAATAATATAAGGATCCTCTAATATAGGAAAAGGTAGAATACCATACTAGATCCAACACATATATAATACATCATTCCTCAAATCAGTACAAGGCTATAAACAAGGGTCATGTGCAAAAGTGGATGTAAGGCATATAATGAAGGAATATAAACATAAGGGGCATGAAAAGGCCTAACTAGATCTAAGATGCCATTATATGGTAACCAAGAGGTGTAAAATAAATTAATAAAATTGAATATAATTTTGTTAGGTGGTAACCATGAGGTATTTAATCTAAGGTTTATCAGGGTGTCATTATATGATAACATGGGGTGTAAATACATAAAAAAAAAACATGCAAAGATAATAATATGATAAAAAACATAAGCTAATATAAATATAGAATATAATAATATACCAATATACTATATCCACCAAAGTAAATAATGAAAGAGTACAGGGTTAATAATACTTTCTTTGGGTTGAATTTTTGGTACATCAATCTCCCCCTTGGTTCAAGTGGCACTTTTTGAGAGATGTTGTAAGTCAAGCTCAAGATGGGAAGAATAATATCTAAATATCCTTAATTGGGGACTCAAAATACTAGGTGTACTTTATTAATTCAACTTATCTTCTTTATATCTCCCAAAACCTTGTGCAAACAAGTCTTCCTCAAGTGCAATCTCCTTAGCCCCAATTTCTCTTCATATAACTAAGGTTGATTTGTGTGCCCAAGAGAAGAATATTGGATGTCTTGATTTTTATAAATGACAAGGGGGAACCATATAAATATGTCTCAAATCCCAAAAATATAAAATTAAAACTTAGTTAGCATCATCAACTCAACTAATGAAAAAAGTACCATCATATATAATACTTCATCAGACTGATCAATGACATTGGCCAAAGGCAGAGCACTATAAAACATCATCACCTTAGACTATGAAATTAGGGATTATCATTAAAACATGGATAAGGGGATAAGAAATGGGGAAAAATAATTATTTGAGGACAAATAAGTTGATGACATGGCATGAAGGAACAAGTAAAATATAGTAGATGATCATCGAGGAAACTCTCACAAATTACCATGGATCGGCACACCTTGATCTCAGTTTACTCCTTGGGATGTACAATTGGGTATATTGATTAACCAACAATTATTACAAGATAAATTGTTAGTAAAAAAAATGTATATTCATATGCCCCACCCAAAGCTTATCACATGTCATAGTAGTGTAATACAGGATGTTACTTCATGAAAAGAACATAGCTACATAAAGATAAAATAAAGAGTTGTAATAAATAATTATAAATGAATTAAATAATTTAAATTAAAATATATAAAAATTAACTTAACTTTCCACTAAAATGATTGAATTCATATACCTTAGTCCTGATCGTGGTGGGCTTAAAGAATGATTATGATAACCAAATGACATAAGACCAAATGGAATAAAGTAATATAGTTGTACACAAATGAGTCTAAAAATAGAAGCATAAGAGGTTCTCAAGGATCGTGGGAGGAAGGGATTCAAATACACATAATGTTAAATTCTACAAAAGTGTGTAATATAAAAGATGGGGTCGGATAACCACAAGGTAAATGATAGACTAGGTTTGAACAACTTAGGGGATGGTAATAATGTAATGAAAGTAAGGGAGATGGTAATATGGATTAAAATAGACACAAGGGTAAAGGATATATAATATTTGTATGACCTAATATAATATAATAAAGGAGATAAAATCTTAGCATCCCAAATATAACCAAGAGGAGTCTGAGAAAAATAAGACAATGAGCGAGAAAGCATCTCAAAATAACTCAAAGATTTAGATTATGTTTAAGACTATAAATTAAAATGGAATTATTAGTTAATTCCTTAAGTCTAATCATCTGAAACCATTGAGTGTCAATGTTTTTACAATGCTAGCATGCATGAAAGAGATGGAGAAAAAGAAATAAATAAAATGAAAGAAACTTGAAAGAAAGTCTGCCATCAAGGGGGAATAATTAAGGGAGGGTATAAAGGGAACCATTGAGGCAAAAAATATTGTCTTTACCAAAAAAAAAAAAATATATAATCAGTTTGTAAAAACTAAGAATTTTCAACATCAAAAAGTTTAGGAACCTTTCCTAGAAAGCATAAAGCTTGGGCTGACTAGTGAAGTATATAGATCATCTCATGAATGTTACACAAGTAAATGTAAATGTGCCTACGTTACCATGATATGTTACCCATTCCTCTAGACCCCAAAGAGACACTAATAAATTATAAGGATTGTTTACTTACATGAAAATGTAAGAAATACTAATGATAAATGTGAGGAATCATATCCCAATGTCTAGGCCTACTACACTCCAATGCACCTCCATCGTTAATACAAAGCCTAATGTATAATTTGAGCTTAAAATAAGATAGGGGGTGTGCCAATTATTTGATTGTGTATTTTAGTGTGATTTAAATTTTGATATTTTTATATTGCCTTTTGAGTTTTCATTTTAATTTTTTTGCTAAGAGTTTTTGATTTTACTATTTTTTTCCTCTAAATAGATGAAGACCAAAAATGGGTTTTTTAAATGACTAATACAAGATATATTAGACCTAGCCACTATATAGGAGAGCTTATAAACTAAGATGCTTAGATACTCCTACTATTCTACCTTAAAAAATAGTCTAATCTTGAATCCAACATTAGTGTGTCCAAAAAGACATGAAAATAGGGGAAATCAAAATGAACATGAGAATGATTGACTTACCACAATCAAAAAATTTGACTAAGGGTTGTGATACAATGAATAAAAAAATGCTGTTTTCATCATAAGAGAGAGTAAAATATGTGGATAAACATGTAGATATAATTTAATATTTGTTCCCTACATAATATAATTAGCTTTAATAAAAAAAAACAACTCTTGACCATTTCCTTATCTATTTAAGAAAATACTTAATTAAAATTTGGGGTGGGAGAAAATTTTAGTAGGTAATAAATGAGGTAGGCACTTATGAATAAGGTGTAGTTGTGTTTGTTAAGGTTTTACAATGCAACTCAAAAATAGAAAGCTAAGAGGTGTAAATATGTAGGATAAAGCCATGAGGCATAAATATTAGGGAACTTAGAGGTGCAATAAATTAGTAACAAGAGGTAAAATTAGTGAGGCATGAAAAATAGGTGAGATACATGAGGCATAAACATGTGTAAAGTGAAGTTAGAGGGATCTTGGAGGTGATATAAAGTATGGAAAATTCCACGAGGTTTAATATTGTAAGAATGAGCCTAGAGGCATAATCATATGGTAAAAACCATGAGGCATAAATGAGTTATAAGAAATCCTAGATGTGTATTCATATGGAGTGGGCATTTGTGAATAAGGTTGGGTTGTCTACCCTAATTTACTACAATGAAACTCACAAACTAAAATCTAAGAGGCATAAATATGTAATATAAAGCCACAAGGTGTGAAAATAAGAGGAATCCTGGAGGCACAATAAAGTAATAGGAATAGATAAAAGTAAAGAGGCATTAAAATAAAATGGAAGATTTATGAGACATAAAATGAGATTGGAGAACCATGACGCATAAATATAAGATGGGAGAGCCATGAGGTGTAATAAAGTTTGGATTGAGCCATGAGATGTAATCATGCAGATAGGGACCTAGAGGTGAAAATAATATAGGTAAGGAATTGAGAGGCATAATAAAGTGTGAAAGTGCTTGTGCATAGAATAAAGTATGAAAGAGCCAAAATGAATATCAAAATATAGGGATATTAGAGGCAATCCTAATCTAGGAGGTAAGATCCAACAGGCACAAAAATAAAGTGAGATATAAAAGGGATATTTGAGGTACAAAATGTAAGAAAGAGTAAAGAGGCATAAAATTCAAATATGACTAATCATGAGTTGTAATAAATTATGGAAAGAGACATGAGGTGTAATAATAGTATGAGAAAACTAAGAGACAATGATAAGGGGGTAAGATCCAAGAGGAATAACATGTGAGAAGTAACCTAGAGTTGTAAATAAAGTGATATGTAAAGTAAGCTAATTACAACATAAAAGAGTTAGGAAAAAAATGAAAATAGTGCTAACATAAAAGATTAACTAAATGTATAACCAAGTGCAATAATAATATCATATCTCTCGTGGGGTACATTTGGAAAAATAGAGAATATATCTTTGGAAATTTCTTGAAGTTTTTTTTTGTTTTTAATGTGTTTAATATTCTTTATTATTACCTCATTTGGAATGTGATATGTGAATAAATGGAAAACATTATAAAATTACCTCAAGGTTTATAAAGAGTGATATTTGATCATCTAAGATGCCCCTACATGTTTAAGGTTAAGGCAAGCATGGTAATATACCCAAACGACTATATTTAAAAAAGGAGATGAGTAAAAAGATGATATTAAGTGTGAGGTATGACACTAAACATCATCATCCTAGCTAATGAATTCATGAGAAAATTTATGGCAATGAACACCATCAAATTAGTCGATGAAGTCAAGAGAATTTGAATCTTTTAGAGGTGTTTCCATTTTTGGATAATGTGAATGCAAAGGTCAAAATCAGATGAGATGAAGCTTTTGCACACCATAATTTTGTTGAAGAAAAATGAAATCACTAAAAGACAATATTAAAATAGATAAAAATCAAGTGGAGAAAAACCTAATCTTTCATTAAGTTGAAAAGGTATCAAATAAGATGAGTACATATAAGAAAGTAGGCAAGTAACTTCTCCACAAAATGTGGTCAACAGACCCCCAAAATAGATAATTAAATTCACAAAATATGGTCGATAGGGTCAAGAATAGACGAGTAACTCCCATACCCAGAATAACTAGTCAAGGGAGTTACTTCCTAGTTACCCAGTCAACTTGCACACATAAGTAAGCTTCTCCATGAAAGTAGGAAAACTCCAAGTTAGGGGAAAAATAACATAATAAATAAATATGGGAAAAAATAAAAACCCTACTCTAACACCCCTTCATTATCACAAGTTAGGTGGGTAGTGTAAAATACAAATGGGTCCCAACAACTAGGCCTGATGAGGTACCCATGTACAAAGTAATATCTCATAAAGCAGAGAAAAGGAGAAAACCCATAGGAAAAAACTCCCCCCACCAAGAGAGAGACATATAAGAAGAGAAGAGGCTAGAAGGCCCCCTGAAGATGATGATGTTACTAATGTAGATCGTACCCCAAAAAGAGCTTGTATATGAATGAAATTATTCTCGATGAAGGGTTTGGTCAATATATTTGCAACCCACTTTGAAGACTAGTAAAATCTCAAGTTGATGACCTGGCCATGAATAAGCTCCCAAATAAAATGCATGTGAATCTCAATGTGTTTGGTCTACTAGTGTTAAACTAGATTCCTGCATATATGTATAGTAATTTGGTTATCATAATAGATGATTATGGGCTACCTAAATAAAATGCCAAACTTAGATAGAATCCCATGAAGCCAAATAACCTTAATAGTTACATTAAAATCTCCCTTGTACTCTACCTCTGTGGATAATATAGAAATAAAAAATTTCTTCTTGCTAGACCAAATGATAGGATTAGAACCCAAACAAAAATTGTAACTTGAAGTGGAATTAAAATTTTAAGTATGGCTTGCCCAATTTGAATCTATAAAACCAACCAAGTCAACCTCTATATCAAATCTCTAATGAATTATAAATATATAAGAGCCCTAAATGTAGTGAAAGATCTTCTTACTTGCTTTCCAGTGTGTCTTATAAGGATCCTACATAAACTTGGAGATGATTCCCATTGGATATGAAATATCAAGCCTGGTATGAGTTAGATAAATAAGAATGACAATAAGTTGTCAATACCAAGTGGCATCAACCAAAGGTGTAGAATAATTAGCCTCAAGTTTGAATCTTGATATAAAGGGAGTCATAGATGGCTTACAATCAGCCATGTGAAACCAAGCTAAAAGATCAAAATCATATTTCGGTTGTGCAAGTGAAATCCATGAATTAGAATGTGAAATATTGATGTCAAGAAAGTACTATAGAATACCCATGTCTGTCATGTCAAATTTATCTTGTAGAGTTATATTCACCATTGTAGTAAATGATGAGGAAGTTTTGGTGATCAAAAGATCATCCACATAAAGAACCATTATCAGTAAAGAATCATCCTACCATAAAAAGTATACATTGGGGGCTGAATGACATGTGGTGAAACCTAAAGTAAGGAAGAAGGAATCCATCTTGGTGTACCAAGCCTGAGGGGCCTGTTTGAGGCCATAGATGGATTTATAAAGTCTAAAAACTAAGAATGAATCTTGAATAAACCCAGGTGGTTGTTTCATGTAGGTGTCTTCCTCAAGGTCTTTGTGAAGAAAGGCACTTTTCACATCCATCTAGTGCACATCCCAACCATGTGTTGTATCTATAACTAGTGTGAGTCAAATTGAGGTCATCTTTACAATAGGTACAAAGGTCTCTAAGTAGTCAATGCCTACTACTTATGAAAAACCATTGGTGACCAATCTCACCTTGTACTTATCAACTGACCCATTTACTGTAAACTTGGTCTGATATATCCACCTACTTATAACCATATTCCTTCCCTTAGGGAGTCAAGTCAAATCCTAAGTGTGATTTTTAATTAAGGAAGAATATTATTCCTACATAACACTATCCCACTCAGGTATGTCTGAAGTCTCTTGAAATGTCTATGGATCTGAAATTAAAGCAAAGAAGGCATGTGGAACACTCTGATAATCTATTTGAGTATGTCTATCATCCGTTAGATCCCTTACCCAAGTGCCTACACTCTGAAGTGTCTATATAGCCCAAAGGGGCCTAGAAGTGGGTGAGTCAGGTGTTGAATCCTCATCCTATAAAACATGACTAAAGGTGGATGTAGAATACTCCCCATCATGACCCTCTTTGTTAGAATTGGAAGAAGAAAAATAATATCCTAGCTAAGGAACCTACTTTGGATGATCTAAGTTAGAAGAAGAATCATTAAGTCTAAGTGAATCTAATGAAAGAGAAGAATTATTAAGTGTTGAGTCTTTGGGACTCTCCTAAAAGTGAACATTTATCTCTATGAATAACTCATGTGTGGTTGGATGTTGAATATGGTACCCCTTGACACCATCTAGATAACCTACAAAGATATAAGGGTTAAACTGAGGTTCCATAGTTTTTTGTATCTTTTTTGGTATACATGCTATAGCTAAAGATCTAAAAACCCTAAATTGATCAACTTCAGGTTTCCTTCCATGCCAATCTTTAAAGGGTGTTATACCTTTCAAATCTTTATAAGGAACCTTGTTCTAAATATAACAAACACAATTAATGACATTAGCCCAATATTGAGGTGCCAAGGACTTAGAGTGAATCATACAACTAGACATCTCTTTTAAGGATTTGTTCTTGTATTTTGTAATTCCATTTTATGAATGACTATAAGTAATTGTCTATTGAAAATCAATTCCCTTTGAGGTGAAAAACTACTCAAATCTATTGCTAACATATTCACCTCCATTGTCAGTTTGAATAACCTTGATGGATTACCTAGATTGTTTCTTAGCAAGTACCTTGAAGTCTTGAAAATATTCAAAAACTTCAAACTTTTTCTTAAGGAAGTAGACCCATGTATATCTCAATAAATCATCAATAAAAGTGAGAATGCACTTAGCCCTTGTAAAATATAGATTGGGAAAAGGCCTAGATACATCACTGTGTACTAAATCCAATGCTTGTGAAGCCCTCCAAGCTTTGCCTTTGTCAAATTTTGATTCAAGATGCTTTTCAAGAGAGAAACACTCACAAATTCCCTTAGAGAATTAGACTTGAGGAAAGCCTATGACCATGCCATTTTTGTTACGTTGTTCAAGGTAGAGGTAGTTAACGTGGCCAAATTGCTCATGCCATAATTGTCTAACTCCATCTGAATGAGTCAACAATGTAGTAAGAGAATAATTAGGTGCAAAATATGAGGTGTATACCCTACCCCCTACCACTATAGAATCATTATGCAACTCCATGATGATACCTAAACTTGGTAAAAACTCAACTTCATACCTTTATTGATATGAGTGTTTTAATACACTGATAGGAGATTGGTTGAAAGAGAAGGGACATTTATAAAATTATTAAATGTTCATCCTTTCATTTCAACACACCCTCTTCCTATAACTAGTACATAAGTGTCATCACCCAAACTGATGGAAGACATGCTATAAGAATCTAAGGAATAAAACTCAACTCATGAAAAGCCCATGTGGTTAGAATCACCTGAGTTAATAACCCATGAAGATGTTGAAGCTACAACTATTACAAGAGCCTTACCCTTTTTTTTCTCTTTCCCCTTACCCTTTGCCTTAGTAGAATCTTGGGTAGATGAATTATGCTTAATAGACTTAGGAACACCTATGTTTTTCTTCTCTAGGAGATGAGTTAGGTGATCTATTTGATTTTTCAAGCACTTTTTTTCATCATGCCCATTTTTATTATAGTATGCACACTTAACATTTTATTTGTTAGATTTGTCACTGGAAGAGGAGGCTTTAGTATTGGTTTTAGCAAAGGTTGATTCTTTATTCTTCTCTTCATCCTTATTATTATTCTTCTTCTCTTTATTTGAAGTCTTTGCTTTCCCATTCCCATAAATTAGGGCTTGAGGCTTTGCAAACTTTAATGTGCTCATATGGATCAACTTATCTTGCTCTCTGGTTAAGTCAGTAATGAAATCATCTAAAGAGGGCATTTTCCATGTAGTGCCAAAAGCACTTTTAGTGGCATGGAAAGTAGATACAAAAACTAAATAGTCAGGATCTAGTTTAGAGAGTATATAAATAATAATTTGGTCATATTCTAAATTTATCCCACATTATTTCAATTACAATCTCAAAGTCTTTAACTTAGTGAATAAATATTGAAGGGTGTCAAAGTTGCAAGGAATTAGGCTAATGAGTTCATTCTCAAGCTTGTGACCTGTCATCACATCTTACTCCCCAAATAGTTTAACCATAATATTCTATACATCATGAGGTGATTTGGCATGCTCTAAGTGAAATAGGAGATCAAATGCTACAAAAATACATAATAACCCATAAGCTTCATCACTACGATTATATCACTTAACTTTATCTGCATCTATACTAGGTTTAGTTTCATCACCCATGGTTATCTTATACAAACCCTTGCTCCTTATAATGATTATTGTATTTATTTTCTATTCTTGATATCTAAAGGGAGTTAGTGGTTGATTAAACTTGGAACTATTTTAGTGTTGAGTTGAGTTGTAGTAATAGTGCAAGTTGAGAGATTATTAGGTTGTGGAGCTAAAAGCTTCAACCCTTTGCAAACTGAGGAACAAAGGTTGCTGAGATCCAGGAGCATCGGCGTCGGCAGCAGGACCGACGTCGGTCGAGACCAATGCAGAAGGCCACCGGTGACGGCAGGATATCGACCGACGTCGACAGAACCAGGCAAGCAGGGACCGGCGTCATCACTTGTGTGTTCCAGAACTACTCGTTTCACGGACAGTTAGTTAAGTGAACGAAGAGTTTGCATGTTAAGACCAGTTAGAGTCTTGGGCTGCGAGGATAATTGTCTAAATTAAGAGTCTAAGTTATTGTTTGAGTTAGGGATCTATTTATAGACCCATTGGCATGTATTGTTTATGTATGAGATAGAAAGGAAGAGTTCCTTCTAGTTTTAAGATTAGTGAGTTGCAGGTTGTTGCAAGCTCATTGGAGATCTACATGTAAGTTTGGTCTTTGAATTGCAGGTTGCAGGTTCATGGGAGATCAGCTTGAAGTGCTATAGAGTGCTTGGTGTACCGGCAGGGTTATTACTGACTGGTTGGTGAGGTGAACACCAATTCTGTGTGTGAGTTGGTTGTTGGGACCATTTTTTGTTTAGGAGAGTGTGTGTGAGAAGAATTACTGTACACTTGAGGTGTGGCGAACCTCTGTAAGATGAAAGAGTGTGGCGGCTCTTTGTTGTATTCTTTTCTGTAAAGTGTTAATACAAGATAGTGTATTGTCTCTCATATTCTGTGATATTGGTGAATTCTAGTTACTTGTGTTTCTGGTTATTTTTGCATATTCAATTGCTTATATTTGGTAATCATACTATGCTCTTTCTGAGGAGCAAGATCCTAACAGGTGGAATCAGAATAGTGTGTTTGTTCTTGGATTACCACCACCCCTATCAAGTGGTATCAGAGCTTTTGGTTGGGATACTAACAGATTGGTTTAGATCTGGGTAGTGTGTTTTGATTACAGGTTACTCACAGGGTTTCTGTTTGAGTGGGAATTGAGCAATGGCAGAAAACAGTCAGCTACGAATGGAAAAGTTTAATGGCAAGAACTACCAATTATGGAGGATGCAGATTGAGGACTATCTGTATCAGAAAGATTTGTACTTACCGTTGGGTGGGGTTGCTAGCAAACCCTCAGATATGAAGGATGAAGAATGGGAGGTTCTTGATCGGAAGGCTCTGGGATCTATTAGATTGAGTCTTGCATCATCTGTGATTTCCAGCTTATCACAGTGTAAGACAATAGTGGAGTTGATGGAATCTTTGGCAAATTTGTATGAAAAACCCTCTGCTTCTAATAAGGTATTTCTTATGAAGCGTTTATTTAATTTGCAAATATTGGAAGGTGGATCTGTTCATAGCCATCTTAGTGATTTCCATGGTTTGGTAAACCGGTTAAGTTCAATCAATATTGTATTTGATGATGAAATTAGAGCTCTCTTAATCTTGTGTTCATTACCTGAAAGTTGGGAAGGTTTGGTAATGACAGTTTCTAATACTGTGTCTCCTTCAAAAGTCTTAAAAGTGGATGATGTTGTGAGTGTGATCTTGAATGAAGAGATACGCAAGAAAAACACAGGTGAATCATCAGGCGATGCTTTGAGTGTTGAAGGCAGAGGAAGGCCAAGAGAGAAGATAGAGCGTGGGAGATCAAGGTTGAAGATGGGCAGAAGATCCAAGTCCAGGTATGGCAGAATAACCTGCTGGAAATGTGGAAAGCAAGGGCACTTAAAGAGAGATTGCAGATCGGGTGAAGATCAGCATGAAGGACATGGAGAAGAAGCAGATGTTGCGGATTACGTTGCACATGATGCTCTGGTATGTTCTTTGGATAAAGTAGAATCTTGGGTTTTAGATTTTGGTGCCTCTTTTCATGCATCCCCACATAGGGAATTTTTTCATGAGTATGTCCAGGGAGACTTTGGAGAAATTTGTGTAGAGGATGGTAAGCCTTGTCAGATTGCTGGCAAAGGAAAAGTGAAGCTGAAATTGCAGACAGGTGACACATGGGTGTTAAAGGAGGTCATGCATGTCCCAGTTCTGAAGCAAAATTTGATTTCTGTTAGAAGTTTGGGTGATGAGGGTTGCACAGTAACTCTCACAATGGACTCTTGGAAGGTTACCAAGGGTACACTTATTGTAGCTAGAGATAAGAAAGTAGGTACGCTTTATCTATCTACTTGTATTACTGATTCTCTTTTTGGATTATCTACTTCAGCTATAGATTCAAAGATGTGGCTTAATAGGCTTGGTCACATAGATAAGAAGGAGATGCTTGTTCTTGAGTCAAAGAGTATGCTTTCAGATTTGGAAGGCATGGATCGTGGTTTTTGTATGCAGAAGAAGAAGGTGACGTTTCTTGAGGAATCTGATGTTAGTGACAAGAACAGGAAAGCCTTGGTTTTCAAGGAGAAGGTGACAGACAAAATTTAGCACAAGGTGCAGAGAATTTCTGAGCAGAGCAAGGGTGATTTGGACAAGGGTTTGATCCAAAAGGAGCTCGCGAGAAAAAGTCAGGTCTCACTAGAAAAACACAGAGACCGACGTCGGCAGGAAAACTGGCGTCAGTGTCCAGACAGGGACCGATGTTGGCTATGTGCAGCCCAACGTCGGTGACTCAGGGCAGATAAGGACCGACGTCGGCCAGGGGAAACCGACGTCGGCAAGGTGGCAGTCGCAGGGAACCAACATCGGTCGGCTGTAGACTGAGATGTGACCGGCATCGGTCACTGAGATAGATTTTGGGTGGACAGCCAGCTCTCATGGAGTCTCAAGCGCCCATATGGAGGACTGAAGGTGTAAGTAAGTTCTTAAATTCATCATTTTCCTTCTTTGCACTACTTGTTGCTCACTTATGGTATAGAACCAGGAAGTTGTTAAAGAAGTAGAACAGGTAGATCTAGGAAACAGTGGGAGCTTGGCATGGATGAGGATGTGATTCCTTGGAGGAGAACCAAACAGGTGTTTTGGGTAGAGTTGCTAGCTGGAAGTAAGCACTGAGAGACGAATGGATGTTCAAGATAAAGAAGAGCGAAAATGGATACATGAGATGGAAGATCAGGGTATATGGTCTTGTATTAGCTGTAGGATAATGGAGGTTTGATCATTGTGTTTCTCTTTACCAGGTTGGATAATATTAGCTACATTATCCTATTTCTGTATGATGTGCTTGTTGCAGGGTTACATATACAGGTATTGATGAACTAAAGGTAAAGCTAGTTCAGGTGTGTGTCATGGAGAATCTAGAACAACAAGATTCTTTGGCATGCGTGTGTTCTAGAGACATGGAGGTCTTGTTGACTTTATTTTAGGATGATTATGTGTCAAACCAGTTAGCACGCTGATGGTTAGACAGTTCACAGAACAGGTGTCTTGATTCACATAATGAGGTTAAGTGCATGGTATGTACTAAACCTGAGTTTTCCCAAGCAGTGGGAGTTGTCACAAGTTTGGAGTCAATCTGGGAAAGTAATACTGAAGGGCAGTTCAGTGGGACCAGCAGCAGGTGCACATGCTATGCAGGGTCAAGTTCTTTTTCTACATGGTTGTAGCTGCGGATGTGGCAGGTAATTTGGATGACAGGTTTTACACTACAGGATTTGTGGTGGTTGGTCTTCAAGAGTGATCTTGAGGAGGGATACAAAGCCAAGGGAACAAACTAGACGGAGTACAGGTACAGGTACAGGTACAGGTTGCAGCTGTTTATCTCCAAGTGGGAGATTGTTAGGTTGTGGAGCTAAGAGCTTCAACCCTTTGCAAACTGAGGAACAAAGGTTGCTAAGATCCAGGAGCACCGACGTCGGTAGCAGGACCGACGTCGATCGAGACCAGTGCAGAAGGCCACCAGCGATGACAGGATATCGGCTGACGTCGGCAGAACCAAGCAAGCAGGGACCGGCGTCGATCGCCTGTGTGTTCCAAAACTGCTCATTTCATGGACAATTAGTTAAGTGAACGAAGAGTTTGCATGTTAAGACCAGTTAGAGTCTTGGGCTGCGAGGATAATTGACTAAATTAAGAGTCTAAGTTATTGTTTGAGTTAGGGATCTATTTATAGACCCATTGGCATGTATTGTTTATGTATGAGATAGAAAGGAAGAGTTCTTTCTAGTTGTAAGATCAGTGAGTTGTAGGTTGTTTCAAGCTCATTGGAGATCTACATGTAAGTTTGGTCTTTGAATTGTAGGTTGCAGGTTCATGGGAGATCAGCTTGAAGTGCTATAGAGTGCTTGGTGTACCGGCAGGGTTATTACTGACTGGTTGGTGAGGTGAACACCAATTCTGTGTGTGAGTTGGTTGTTGGGACCATTTTTTGTATAGGAGAGTGTGTGTGAGAAGAATTACTGTACACTTGAGGTGTGGCGAATCTCTGTAAGGTGAAAGAGTGTGGCGGCTCTTTGTTGTATTCTTTTCTGTAAAGTGTTAATACAAGATAGTGTACTGTCTCTCATATTCTGTGCTATTGGTGAATTCTAGTTACTTGTGTTTCTGGTTATTTCCACATATTCAATTGGTTATATTTGGTAATCATACTGTGCTCTTTCTGAGGAGCAAGATCCTAACAGGTGGAATCAGAATAGTGTGTTTGTTCTTGGATTACCACCACCCCTATCAAGTGGTATCAGAGCTTTTGGTTGGGATACTAACAGATTGGTTTAGATCTGGGTAGTGTGTTTTGATTACATGTTATTCACAGGGTTTTTTTTTGAGTGGGAGTTGAGCAATGGCAGAAAACAGTCAGCTATGAATGGAAAATTTTAATGGCAAGAACTACCAATTATGGAGGATGCAGATTGAGGATTATCTGTATCAAAAAGATTTGTACTTACCGTTAGGTGGGGTTGCTAGCAAACCCTCGGATATGAAGGATGAAGAATGGGAGGTTCTTGATCAGAAGGCTCTGGGATCTATTAGATTGAGTCTTGCATCATCTGTGATTTTTAGCTTATCACAGTGTAAGACAACGGTGGAGTTGATGGAATCTTTGGCAAATTTGTATGAAAAACCCTCGGCTTCTAATAAGGTATTTCTTATGAAGCGTTTATTTAATTTGCAAATGTTGGAAGGTGGATCTGTTCATAGCCATCTTAGTGATTTCCATGGTTTGGTAAACCAGTTAAATTTAGTCAATATTGTATTTGATGATGAAATTAGAGCTCTCTTAATCTTGTGTTCATTACCTGAAAGTTGGGAAGGTTTGGTAATGGAAGTTTCTAATACTGTGTCTCCTTCAAAAGTCTTAAAAGTGGATGATGTTGTGAGTGTGATCTTGAATGAAGAGATATGCAAGAAAAGCACAGGTGAATCATCAGGCGATGCTTTGAGTGTTGAAGGCAGAGGAAGGCCAAGAGAGAAGATAGAGCATGGGAGATCAAGGTCAAAGATGGGCAGAAGATTCAAGTCTAGGTATGGTAGAATAACTTGCTGGAAATGTGGAAAGCAAGGGCACTTAAAGAGAGATTGAAGATCGGGTGAAGATCAACATGAAGGACAAGGAAAAGAAGCAGATGTTACGAATTACGTTGCACAGGATGCTCTAGTATGTTCTTTGGATAAAGTAGAATCTTGGGTTTTAGATTCTGGTGCCTCTTTTCATGCATCCCCACATAGGGAATTTTTTCATGAGTATGTCCAGGGAGACTTTGGAGAAATTTTTGTAGGGGATGGTAAGCCTTGTCAGATTGCTGGCAAAGGAAAAGTGAAGCTGAAATTGCAGACAGGTGACACATGGGTGTTAAAGGAGGTCATGCATGTCCCAGTTCTGAAGCAGAATTTGATTTCTGTTAGAAGTTTGGGTGATGAGGGTTGCACAGTAACTCTCACAGTGGACTCTTGGAAGGTTACCAAGGGTACACTTGTTGTAGCTAGAGGTAAGAAAGTAGGTACGCTTTATCTATCTACTTGTATTACTGATTCTCTTTCTGGGTTATCTACTTCAGCTGTAGATTTGGAGATGTGGCTTAATAGGCTTGGTCACATAGATAAGAAGGAGATGCTTGTTCTTGAGTCAAAGAGTATGCTTTCAGATTTGGAAGGCATGGATCGTGGTTTTTGTATGCAAAAGAAGAAGGTGATGTTTCTTGAGGAATCCGATGTTAGTGACAAGAACAAGAAAGCCTTGGTTTTCAAGGAGAAGATGACGGACAAAATTCAGCACAAGGTGCAGAGAAGTTCTGAGTAGAGCAAGGGTGATTTGGACAAGGGTTTGATCTAAAAGGAGCTCGCGGGAAAAAGTCAGGTCTCACTAGAAAAACACAGAGACCGATGTCGGCAGGAAAACCAGCGTCGGTGTCCAGACAGGGACTGACGTCGGCTATGTGCAGCCCGACGTCGGTGACTCAGGGCAGATAAGGACCGGCGTCGGCCAGGGGAAACCGATGTCGGCAAGGTGGCAGTCACAGGGAACTGACATCGATTGGTTGTAGAATGAGATGTGACCGGCATCCGTCACTGAGACGGATTTTGGGTGGACAGCCAGCTGTCATGGAGTCTCAAGCGCCCATATGGAGGACTGAAGGTGTAAGTAAGTTCTTAAATTTGTCATTTTCCTTCTTTACACTACTTGTTGCTCACTTATGGTATAGAACCAGGAAGTTGTTAAAGAAGCAGAACAGGTAGATCTAGGAAACAGTGGGAGCTTGGCATGGATGAGGATGTGATTCCTTGGAGGAGAACCAAATAGGTGTTTTGGGTAGAGTTGCTAGCTAGAAGTTAGCACTGAGAGACGAATGGATGTTCAGGATGAAGAAGAGCGAAAATGGATACGTGAGATGGAAGATCAGGGTATATGGTCTTGTATTAGCTGCAGAACAATGGAGGTTTGATCATTGTGTTTCTCTTTACCAGGTTGGATAATATTAGCTACATTATCCTATTTTTGTATGATGTGCTTGTTGCAGGGTTACATATACAGGTATTGATGAACTAAAGGTAAAGCTAGTTCAGGTGTGTGTCATGGAGAATCTGGGAGCAGCAAGATTCTTTGGCATGAGTGTGTTCTAGAGACATGGAGGTCTTCTTGACTTTGTTTTAGGATGATTATGTGTGAAACCAGTTAGCACGCCGATGGTTAGACAGTTCACAAAATAGGTGTCTTGATTCACATAATGAGGTTGAGTGCATGGTATGTACTAAACCTGAGTTTTTCCAAGCAGTGAGAGTTGTCACAAGTTTGGAGTCAATCCGGGAAAGTAATACTGAAGGGAAGTTCAGTGGGACCAGCAACATGTGCACATGCTATGCAGGGTCAAATTCTTTTTCTACATAGTTGTAGATGCGGATGTGGCAGGTAATTTGGATGACAGGTTTTACACTACAAGATTTGTGGTGGTTGGTCTTCAAGAGTGATCTTGAGGAGGGATACAAAGCCAAGGGAACAAATTAGATGGAGTACAGGTACAGGTACAGGTTGCAGCTATTTATCTCCAAGTGGGAGATTGTTAGGTTGTGGAGCTAAAAGCTTCAACCCTTTGCAAACTGAGGAACAAAGGTTGTTGAGATCTAGGAGCACCAACGTTGGTAGCAGGACCGACGTCGGTTGAGACCAGTGTAGAAGGCCACCAACGACGGTAGGATATCGGCCGACTTCGGCAGAACCAGGCAAGCAGGGACCGGCATCGGTCGCCTGTGTGTTCTAGAACTGCTCATTTCACAGACAGTTAGTTAAGTGAACGAAGAGTTTGCATGTTAATACCAGTTAGAGTCTTGGGTTACGAGGATAATTGTCTAAATTAAGAGTCTAAGTTATTGTTTGAGTTAGGGATCTATTTATAGACCCATTGGCATGTATTGTTTATGTATGAGATAGAAAGGAAGAGTTCTTTCTAGTTGTAAGATCAGTGAGTTGTAGGTTGTTGTAAGCTCATTGTAGATCTACATGTAAGTTTGGTCTTTGAATTGTAGGTTACAGGTTCATGGGAGATCAGCTTGAAGTGCTATAGAGTGCTTGGTGTACCGGCAGGGTTATTACTGACTGGTTGGTGAGGTGAACACCAATTCTGTGTGTGAGTTGGTTGTTGGGACCATTTTTTGTGTAGGAGAGTGTGTGTGAGAAGAATTACTGTACACTTGAGGTGTGGCGAACCTCTGTAAGATGAAAGAGTGTGGCGGCTCTTTGTTGTATTCTTTTCTGTAAAGTGTTAATACAAGATAGTGTACTATCTCTCATATTCTGTGCTATTGGTGAATTCTAGTTACTTGTGTTTCTAGTTATTTCCACATATTCAATTGGTTATATTTGGTAATCATACTGTGCTCTTTCTGAGGAGCAAGATCCTAACAGGTGGAATCAGAATAGTGTGTTTGTTCTTGGATTACCACCACCCCTATCAAGTGGTATCAGAGCTTTTGGTTGGGATACTAACAGATTGGTTTAGATCTGGGTAGTGTGTTTTGATTACAGGTTATTCACAGGGTTTTTGTTTGAGTGGGAGTTGAGCAATGGCAGAAAACAGTCAGCTACAAATGGAAAATTTTAATGGCAAGAACTACCAATTATAGAGGATGCAGATTGAGGACTATCTGTATCAAAAAGATTTGTACTTACCGTTAGGTGGGGTTGCTAGCAAACCCTCGGATATGAAGGATGAAGAATGGGAGGTTCTTGATCGGAAGGCTCTGGGATCTATTAGATTGAGTCTTGCATCATCTGTGATTTTTAGCTTATCATAGTGTAAGACAACGGTGGAGTTGATGGAATCTTTGGCAAATTTGTATGAAAAACCCTCAGCTTCTAATAAGGTATTTCTTATGAAGCGTTTATTTAATTTGCAAATGTTGGAAGGTGGATCTGTTCATAGCCATCTTAGTGATTTCCATGGTTTGATAAACCAGTTAAATTTAGTCAATATTGTATTTGATGATGAAATTAGAGCTCTCTTAATCTTGTGTTCATTACCTAAAAGTTGGGAAGGTTTGGTAATGGCAGTTTCTAATACTGTGTCTCCTTCAAAAGTCTTAAAAGTGGATGATGTTGTGAGTGTGATTTTGAATGAAGAGATATGCAAGAAAAGCACATTTGAATCATCAGGCAATGCTTTGAGTGTTGAAGGCAGAGGAAGGCCAAGAGAGAAGATAGAGCGTGGGAGATCAAGGTCAAAGATGGGCAGAAGATTCAAGTCTAGGTATGGTAGAATAACCTGCTGGAAATGTGGAAAGCAAGGGCACTTAAAGAGAGATTGAAGATCGGGTGAAGATCAGCATGAAGGACATGGAAAAGAAGCAGATGTTACGAATTACGTTGCACAAGATGCTCTAGTATGTTCTTTGGATAAAGTAGAATCTTGGGTTTTAGATTCTGGTGCCTCTTTTCATGCATCCCCACATAGGGAATTTTTTCATGAGTATGTCCAGGGAGACTTTGGAGAAATTTTTGTAGGGGATGGTAAGCCTTGTCAGATTGCTGGCAAAGGAAAAGTGAAGCTGAAATTGCAGACAGGTGACACAGGGGTGTTAAAGGAGGTCATGCATGTCCCAGTTCTGAAGCAGAATTTGATTTCTGTTAGAAGTTTGGGTGATGAGGGTTGCACAGTAACTCTCACAGTGGACTCTTGGAAGGTTACCAAGGGTACACTTGTTGTAGCTAGAGGTAAGAAAGTAGGTACGCTTTATCTATCTACTTGTATTACTGATTCTCTTTCTGGGTTATCTACTTCAGCTGTAGATTTGGAGATGTGGCTTAATAGGCTTGGTCACATAGATAAGAAGGAGATGCTTGTTCTTGAGTCAAAGAGTATGCTTTCGGATTTGGAAGGCATGGATCGTGGTTTTTGTATGCAAAAGAAGAAGGTGACGTTTCTTGAGGAATCTGATGTTAGTGACAAGAACAAGAAAGCCTTGGTTTTCAAAGAAAAGGTGACGGACAGAATTCAGCACAAGGTGCAGAGAAGTTCTGAGCAGAGAAGGGTTATTTGGACAAGGGTTTGATCTAAAAGGAGCTTACGGGAAAAAGTCAGGTCTCACTAGAAAAACACAGAGACTGACGTCGACAGGAAAACTGGCATCGATGTCCAGACAGGGACCGACGTCTGCTGTGTGCAGCCTGACGTCGGTGACTCAGGGCAGATAAGGACCGGCGTCGGCTAGGGGAAACCGACGTCGGCAAGGTGGCAGTCACAGGGAACCGACATCGGTCGGTTGTAGAATGAGATGTGACCGGCATCTGTCACTGAGACGGATTTTGGGTGGATAGCCAGCTGTCATGGAGTCTCAAGAGCCCATATGGAGGACTGAAGGTGTAAGTAAGTTCTTAAATTCGTCATTTCCCTTCTTTGCACTACTTGTTGCTCACTTATGGTATAGAACCAGGAAGTTGTTAAAGAAGCAGAACAGGTAGATCCAGGAAATAGTGGGAGCTTGGTATGGATGAGGATGTGATTCCTTGGAGGAGAACCAAACAGGTGTTTTGGGTAGAGTTGCTAGCTAGAAGTAAGCACTGAGAGACGAATGGATGTTCAGGATGAAGAAAAGCGGAAATGGATACGTGAGATGGAAGATCAGGGTATATGGTCTTGTATTAGCTGCAGGACAATGGAGGTTTGATCATTGTGTTTCTCTTTACCAGGTTGGATAATATTAGCTACATTATCCTATTTTTGTATGATGTGCTTGTTGCAGGGTTACATATACAGGTATTGATGAACTAAAGGTAAAGCTAGTTCAGGTGTGTGTCATGAAGAATCTGGGAGCAGCAAGATTCTTTGGCATGAGTGTGTTCTAGAGACATGGAGGTCTTGTTGACTTTGTTTTAGGATGATTATGTGTGAAACCAGTTAGCACGCCGATGGTTAGACATTTCACAGAACAGGTGTCTTGATTCACATAATGAGGTTGAGTGCATGGTATGTACTAAACCTGAGTTTTCCCAAGCAGTGGGAGTTGTCACAAGTTTGGAGTCAATCCGGGAAAGTAATACTGAAGGGCAGTTCAGTGGGACCAACAGCAGGTGCACATGCTATGCAGGGTCAAGTTCTTTTTCTACATGGTTGTAGATGCGGATGTGGCAGGTAATTTGGATGACAGGTTTTTCTCTTAATCTTGTGTTCATTACCAGAAAGTTGGGAAGGTGTTTCTATCGCTAATTCGCTTTTCAGATTTAAGAGAAAGAAGAAACTAAAGAGATAAATGGACAAGGCATGGGAAGTACCTGGATAAAGACTGCGCACCGTAAATCCAGACACTTGTGGGCACCCCTCTTTGGCTGTGGAGGAATGACACCTGCAAAGAAGAAAACTTGGACAAAAATGCGTTAGATAGATAGGTGGTGGGTTGCCAAGCAAAAGCTTGTTCCCAGAAGTATGAGAACTTCCTTAAGGGAGGTCAACCCACTATTTTGATAAAAGATAAATGACTGATAAATGACAGAATGCTAAAATAGACTGAAATGATAGCAAACTGAAAGAGAAAAGAATGGAAGCAAAGGCTTACCTGGAAGAAGCTGTCGGCCTGGTTGCAGTCGCCGGCGTCGGTGGTCCTACCGGTGTCGGTTGTCGGGTCTACCGACGTCGGCTAGTCTGCCGACGTCGGTGGGGGCAATGACTGGCGTCGGTCGGGGCAATGGCCTCTAGACGGGTCAGGGTAGGTTCTGGTCTGTGGATGGTCCGGGTTTGGTCTGTGGGCTGGTCTGTTTAAGGATGGTCTGATTTGAGGCAGTCAGGGGGTCTGTGCAGAGATACAGGAGAGTCAAATGGATAGAGAGGGACAGAGAGATAGAGGAAGCCAATTAGGGAGATAGGAATCCGGGTCTGGGTGACAGTCAGAACTGAGGGAAAGAAGGGCTAAATCTAGTTTAGAAATGACTAGAAAGCATAAAGAAAACAAACAGAGTACAACATACCTGTGCCTGCTGGTTTTTGTTGTTGTTGTTGCCGCTTGTTGAAGACCTGTTGCTCACTTGCGGAAGCTTGCTGTGTACCTGAGGGGGAGAGTCAGATGCCAAAGCGCCAAGAGGATTCTGTTTGCGAGCTCAAGGGTCCAGGGGCTGCAACGGATGCAGAAAGGGGTAATGAAGGCTGTCGACGCCGGCAGTTTCGCCGACGTCGGCCGAAGGGTCGCCGACGTCGGCGGTGGCAGAATGGGGACAGAGGCCAAAAATAGCCTCTGCGCATTCTTGCACGCCGTCGGGCGAGGGGTTGTGGGAAGAACGGTCACGAGGATGCTTAAATGGGCGTGGGGGGAAGATAATGAGGAGATTTGACATAATAAATGCTAGGGGGAAGGTGGAGGGAGAGGGAAAATAGACTTATTTAATTAAAAATAGATGATTATTTTCAATTAATAAGACCTAGGTAGGTTAGGGATAGTCGAAGTGGCAAGGGACGAAGGGGAGAGAGGAAGACCAAGGGTTAGACACTTTTTAGGTGTCTACATTTGCCCCTTTTTGTCTTGTTGGTTGTTCTAGACGAACTGCAAGACAAAAACAAGGAGTGGTTGCCCCAGGAAAAGGATGAGGTGTTCCCCCCTCAAAGCGATAGTCGAGAGAAGGGAACCGAAGATCGAGTGTCGATTTGACAGAGAGATGGATAGAAGAGAGTGAGTGAAAATGCTGCCATCGTCGTGATTGCGCGTAGTCCACTTCACGAGAGGGTCGGGTCAAATTGTCGCATGTCGAGGGTCAAGGAATGCCAAAATTGAAGTAATCGGGCCCCAGCATTTAGTCGTCTGCTGATCGGGTCACTCAATCTAAGCTGAAGCTCCAAATGGTCATCGTGTTCCAGGTATCTCAGGCTCAGGAAGTGCTCCCAGAGACACGAAAAAGCCACAAGTAGTAGGGATCAACTAGCTCGCGATCCTGTACTTGCGAAGGGTCAAAAATAGACTGCGGACAATTTTGCTAACCAGCCGTGAGGTAGCATAAATGCAAAAACAACCAAGGCAACATTGTCTTGGAAGTAGTCGAAGGTGGAAGGAGATACGCATGATCTCCAATGGTTGGTGGTCGATGGATGGATGAATGGATGAAAGGATGCGGCCGAGCTATCCTCAGAAGACCCCATGTCAACTGAGTGCTGCCTACATAGCCCTGGTGATAGGGCCTCAGGCCGATGTAGTTCTCCTTAAAAGGGAGGAATGGTCAAAGAAAATGATTGGTCTTGGTCAAAGGCAATGATTGGTATTGGTCAAAGGTCAATGATTGGTCTAAGGTTGGCGGAGTTGGTCGTGATCAAAGTCACAGAAGAAAAGGTTTGTCCATCAAAGAGACGAACAAATGGGGGTGGTCGAGCTAACCTCAGAAGATGTGGTATCTGAGTGCTGCCTACATAGCCCTGGTCATAGGGCCTCAGACCAATGTAGTTCGGACTGCGAGGGTCAAAATGGTCGATGATGAGCTTGGTTGAGTGTCAAAATTATGAGGGGGAAGAGATGTTACAGCCTTTTCCAAATGGTGTATTCTATAACATTGGTCGAGAGTCTTTCATCCCTAGCAAGTTTCCATAGTCGTGATGGATGTATGCTAAAAATGAATGAAGGTCTATTTATGCTTCAGCAAGTATTGGTTTATGCTTAACATAAATTGGGTCTGGTCGGTAGTTTCCATGTGTATTGGTGTCCATAGAAACTATGTGAAAAAGACAAGGCGATGCCCGATGTCATGTTGAAAATGTCGAGGTTGGTTTGAAAAATGTTGAAGTTGGTTTGGTTTAAGGATGAGTTGACAATTGATGTGGTTAAATGTGACCAAAGTGAAAGATAAGTGAAAGGCAAATTGCTCTTTCATTGACAAGGACCAAAAGGACAGCATGGATAGGGGTTGTTAGAACCAAATCCCCGTTCATGCATTACGTCGTTGACCAGTATGGTGGTAGAACGGTAATCGAATCACTTTGACATTAAAGTGAGCTCGAAGTCCCTTGAGCAGGTGATAGGAGGAGGATAGGGTAACCCAGTTTAAGAGCAGGAATAACTTTGCCCCTTTTTATAGGAGACCCTGAGACAACTACAAGCCAAGTCCATGACTCTTTTTTTTTTTTTTTTTTTGGTGCAGGCTGATCGATGCGGGAAGCCTACATAGAGATGTCTTTTGATTTAGTGGTCATGTTGCGAAGCTGATCAATGCGGGAAGCTTCTAAGAAAAGTTTCTGTTTGTAGCAAGATTTAGTCATAGCCATCCTTCAAGGGAGTGGTCTATATTTTTGCTTTGATAATGTTTGAGTAGCTGTCCTTCGAGGGATCAGTCTACTAGCTACAGCAATGATAGTACAGCTGTCCTTCGAGGGATCAGTCTATCTTTTTGATTTGATATTGTGACCTTGGATTATGTTTTGACATCTTGATTTTGATTTTTTTTTTTTTGAAATGTGAGTCATGGACAAGACTGTAGAAGTTTAAGGGTTCCCTTTTATTAGGACAAAACATTACTGCTTGACAAAAAAGGGTTGACAAGGGTTAGGAAGCAGGGTTGATAGGAAAAGGAATGACAATGACAAGGGGTTGCTCAAGGGACGAGCTCAAGTAAAACGTCAAGTGATCGAGCACTCGACTAACAGAAGAAAGGTCGAAGATGCAAGACATAAAAAGGGGTTTAAGGTCTAATAAGACCCTGGGCCATGCTTGTATGTTATGATAAGGTCCAAGTCAATTAGGAGCAAACTTGCCCCAATTTGCTTTTTCCGAGATTGGTCAGGTGTTGATTGATGGATGTGAATTTGGTTGACATTGTCGTTGGTTGGTTGAAAAAGGTTGAATGTTTGGTCGAGAGGTCTGGTTGATCGATATTTGGTTGAAGTTTGGTTGAGGCTAGTTGAATAATTGGTCGGGGGTTGGGTCGATGTACATTTGGTCGAGATTTAAGATTAAATAAGTGATTGATATGTGGTAGAGACTGGGTTGAAGAGTTGGTCGAGGTTTGGATGAAGGATGAATTCCCCCAGCGGGTAAGGAGAATGTTTGAAAGATTGGTTAAGGTCGGTTGAGGTTTAGTGGTCAGATGGATGGTATTAATGTCGAATAAGGGGGTCAAAGGCGGCAAAGGGACCACAGTCCGGCGTGGGGATCCCGATTTAGGAGATGAGGTTGGAGAGGCATGAGTCGGGGTTGATGTTTTGTTGAAGAGGTGGTCAAGAGGATCCTTGGTGAGAAGGGTGTCCTTTTTCCGGTGCTGACGAATGACAGCTTTGAGAGCGCAACAACGCTCAGTGTCATGTCCCGGAGTGTGATGATAGTGACAAAACGTAGAGTTTTCGAACCAAGAGGGTCTTGATCCGAGAGGTGATGGGTGAGGCGGTGTTGAAGGTTTATTGATGACGTGGTTGAAAAGGGAGGTGTCATTCTCCAAACATTGGCGAATGGCGACCTTGAGGGCACAACAATGTTCCGTGTCGTGTCCAGGCGTGCGATGATACACACAAATGCAAGTGTGGTCGAACCATGGTGGTTTAGGTCTGAGAGATTGATATTGTCTAAGAGGCGGGAGGTCGATACGAGAGGACTGCAATAATTGCCGTAAGAGCAAGGCATATGAACCTGCTAACGGGTCGGGATGTTTTATTGCAGTGAGGGTTGGTGACGTTGGTTTGGGAGGTGAAAGAGGCATAGGTCGAGGGTTTGGAGGAGATGTATGTCTGATGGGATGAGGGAGTAATAGAGGCGACGTGCCTCTGTGAAGGATGGGAGTGGGAAGCACTCCTATTAAAGTGGACGGATGCGGGCCCAAGATTGAAGGTAATGACAAAGGTGGAGGAGGAGTTCTCCGATGTGGTCTAGTGGTCTTCGCGTGTTTGGGTCGAGGGCCACCGTTGTGCGAGGCGAGGTTAGATGTAGGTTTGGGTTTGGATGTGGACGAAGGTGAGTGAGATGTAGGAATCTCACGCAAAGGGAAAGAGGAAACCGTGACTGGGTCTTCCTTGGTTGAAATGGGTGGAGAGACTGGTTCTTCTCTTGGTGGAGAAGAAATAAGAGAGGGCGGCTCCTCGAGTGGGCAGAGGGCATGGATGATCGTGCCTTCTACTTGTAGTTGAGGAGTAGGCAAGGTAGGGTCTTCGAATGGAGGTGGGCTTAATGGCGTTGATGTGGTCAAAGCATCTTCCAATACAAGAGAGGTAGATGGAGGACTAGTAGGAGAAGAAGGTTCCTCATCCTTTAATGGAAGAGGTTGGTCAAGGACAAGAGGCAAGATAGTGTTAACCGTGTGAATGTCATGGTCTTGAGGGTCATTGGTCAAAGTCTGGACGTTGTTTTGAGTAGGTGGATGATTCGGAAATGGTTGTTTGAAAATGTCGATATGTTGGTTGGGTGGGGCATTCGGGTTATCTAAAATAAGATCCCCCTTGTCGATCATGTCTTGGACGATGTTTTTGAAGGTTCGGCAGTTGTCGATGTCATGGCCTTGGACGCGATGAAAGGGACAGAAGTCGGCCTCCCTATACCATGTAGGGATGGCTTTTGAAGGGTCAAATTGAGGTGGTCGGATTGGAGGGAGATTGAGGACCCCCTGCCTGAGTAGTTTTTCCAAAACGGAAGCGTATGGTTCTCTAAGTGGAGTGTAAAAATGCTGAATGTACCGTTGTTGGAATTGTTTGGTGATGCTTGGAGATGTCGAAGGTTGAGAGTAATTAGTTGACGTCGATGATGGTGATCTAATGACCACAATATTGGCCACTCCTTTAGATTCAGAATTGGCAGAAGAAGAAGGACTAGAAGAAGAATGGCCATTGGTAGGTTTTGCGTTGGTATTACACAATTTGACCTTATCTTCTTCAAGGGCGCAGAGTTCGAGCTTTCGAGCCATGATGAAAGCTTCGTCAAAAGTGCGAAATGTCTAAATCCGCAAGGTAGAAGAGATGTGTCTGGCACATGCTCGAGAGAAGAGCTCGATGAGCTCAGGTTGAGGCAAAGAGAAGGAGAGCTGGTTAATCAGGCCTCTCCAACAAGCGACAAAGTCGACAATTGATTCGTCATCAAATTGCCTGATGGAGTAAAGGTCTGTGATTGAGACTTGTTTGGTGATGTTGATCGAGAAATGGTCGAGAAATAGTTGGGCGAGTTGAATGAATGAAAAGATAGAGTGTCTGGCAAGAGAACTATACCAGTCAAGGGCTGGGCCAGAAAGCGACATAGGGAACGTGCGTAAAAGCAATGCATCGTCATGGGCAATAAGATAACAGGCATGTCTAAGTGCCCGTAGATGTTGTTGTGGGTCTTCCTTACTCTGAAAGTGAGTGAATTTAGGAAGCTCCCATTGGTTAGGGTATGGTCGAATAGGGACGGAAGGATGGATGGGCTCGTTGCAAATTTGCTCATATGACAAAGTATTGCTTGAACCGGAAATGGAAGCTTCGAGACTGGACATTTTATCCATTAGCATTTTGATAAGATCTGCTGACGGATTGGCGGGTTGAGTGCCCCCTAGGTTGTAAGGCGCTTGGAAGAGGCTAGAGGAGGCGTGCGACATAGTCGGTTGTACAATGTACGGATGACTAGTCGCAGGGGCAGAAGTGGAGGCTAAAGGTGGTTGCGTTATGAAGGTCGAAGGTATAGGCTGTCTGGGCACCGCCAAAGGTAGTTGAATGGCGGCACTGGTAGAAAGACAGGTTGACACGCTTACATTTGTGGGCGCAAGAGTATGAGGGGTCGAGGCAATCAAGTTCTGATATGATGTAGAACTTGGTTGAATTGCAGGTTGTTGAGGGGGTAATGGAACCCCGATGAAGGTCGGTCTAAAAATAGACGGGGAGGCCAAACTTTGTGTATTGGCCATGGTTGGGTTAATAGTTGAGGTGAAAGGCTGAGTCATAAAGGGTTGGGTGGAGAATGGCGAGGATGTCGTCGCCACGTCACCTGAAAGGTCTCGCGTTGGGTTTCTCGTGAGATAGTTTTGGAGGGCTGCGGTGTTGAGGTTCAAGAATCTCTCGAAATCCTGGTCTCCTTCAGGGATGATGGGAATTTGAGTCGGGGTCAGGGTCGGGGTTGGTCCTGTAGGAGTTCTTTCAGTCTCCGAGTGGAACTCCATGATAGGACTGGTTAGGGACGGGGTAGACGGAAGCGGTTGTTGGCTAAAGTGGTTAAGAAGAGAGTCCTAGTTCCAGAAACTGTGTTCTTGCAGTCTCAGAAAACCAGAATGTGGTCTTTGACAGAGAAGGGACAGGGTTTTAGGCTGCTGGTTTTGAAAGGAAAGGACAGTGACAGAGACCGACGTCGGTTAAAAAACCGATGTCGGTAATGAAGATAGCCGACGTCGGTCAGATAACCGATGCTGGTAAGGTAGGAAAGCCGACGTCGGTGACAGAACCGATGTCGGTGACTGTGTCTTCCAGAGAATAAAAAGATTTTAAGATTCTTTGGAAAAACAATGAAGAAAGCGTCCTCACTCACTCAAACAAACAGATGAGAAGAGAAGAACAGAGAGAGACAGACAAGCCTAAGCGATAAATCCTAGGAATTAACTTTAGAATTTGTGGCTTATGCCTTAGATGAATGTTTGGGGAGATTGGCTGTCAAGAAGGGTCCTAGAAGAGGCAGTCTAAAGCTGGTTTCGGGTCTTGTTTTAGGTGCTCAAAGTCTGTGTTAGGGTCTGGTACGTGGCCTGGTGCTAAGGAGCAAGCTCCCCTCACTTCACGATTCCAGTGGTTAGCTGGTCTCGCTTAGCCAAGATATACCTCGCCTAGAGTTTATCCTCCGCCAGAGAACAGAGTGGGCTTCCCCCTTGGTGATGAAATCCAAGTGGGGTTACCGGGACAGGTAAGGTATCCGCTGGGGGATGAAATCCCAGTCGGGCCTTGTCTCAGGTAAGTTTTATATTTGTTTTAGTGCATGTGGTCAGGTAGTGTAACATCAAGTGTCTACGATTTATTCAATATGCGGATTAAGTTACTAGATGTGGACTAATGCAAGCACAAGTAGAAATGAAAGTGCAATACGTTTTAAGCCCAAGTCGAAATGTGAGATTTGTTATGAAGACAAGTTTGAGAAAGAGTTGAGAGTATGATGTTTAGACTAGTCTAGAAATGCAAGGAAGAAAGGTTCATTTTAGTCCTGCTTATAGTGTCATTGAGAAGAAAAGGAGGAGAAAAGGTAAGAACCTAATGCTCCTAAATGAATGAAGAAGAAAAAGGAACCCAGGAGGAACCTAGGGTCCCACCGGGCGTGCCAGAATGTTTCTATCGCTAATTCGCTTTTCAGATTTAAGAGAAAGAAGAAACTAAAGAGATAAATGGACAAGGCATGGGAAGTACCTGGATAAAGACTGCGCACCATAAATCCAGACGCTTGTGGGCACCCCTCTTTGGCTGTGGAGGAATGACACCTGCAAAGAAGAAAACTTGGACAAAAAGGCGTTAGATAGATAGGTGGTGGGTTGCCAAGCAAAAGCTTGTTCCCAGAAGTATGAGAACTTCCTTAAGGGAGGTCAACCCACTATTTTGATAAAAGATAAATGACTGATAAATGACAGAATGCTAAAATAGACTGAAATGATAGCAAACTGAAAGAGAAAAGAATGGAAGCAAAGGCTTACTTGGAAGAAGCTGTTGGCCTGGTTGCAGTCACCGGCGTCGGTGGTCCTACCGGCGTCGGTTGTCGGGTCTGCCGACGTCGGCTAGTCTGCCGACGTCGATGGGGGCAATGACTGGCGTCGGTCGGGGCAATGGCCTCTAGATGGGTCAGGGCAGGTTCTGGTCTGTGGATGGTCCGGGTTTGGTCTGTGGGCTGGTCTGTGGGCTGGTCTGTTTAAGGATGGTCTGATTTGAGGCAGTCAGGGGGTCTGTGCAGAGATACAGGAGAGTCAAATGGACAGAGAGGGACAGAGAGATAGAGGAAGCCAATCAGGGAGATAGGAATCCGGGTCTGGGTGACAGTCAGAACTGAGGGAAAGAAGGGCTAAATATAGTTTAGAAATGACTAGAAAGCATAAAGAAAACAAACAGAGTACAACATACCTGTGCCTGCTGGTTTTTGTTGTTGTTGTCGCCGCTTGTTGAAGACCTGTTTCTCACTTGCAGAAGCTTGCTGTGTACCTGAGGGGGAGAGTCAGATGCCAAAGCGCCAAGAGGATTCTGTTTGTGAGCTCAAGGGTCCAGGGGCTGCAATGGATGCCAAGAGAAAAGATAGAGCGTGGGAGATCAAGGTCGAAGATGGGCAAAAGATCCATGTCTAGGTATGGCAGAATAACCTGCTAGAAATGTGGAAAGCAAGGGCACTTAAAGAGAGATTGCAGATCAGGTGAAGATCAGCATGAAGGACATGGAAAAGAAGTAGATGTTACGGATTACGTTGCACAGGATGCTCTGGTATGTTCTTTGGATAAAGTAGAATCTTGGGTTTTAGATTCTGGTGCCTCTTTTCATGCATCCCCACATAGGGAATTTTTTCCTGAGTATGTCCACGGAGACTTTGGAGAAATTTGTGTAGGGGATGGTAAGCCTTGTCAGATTGCTAGCAAAGGAAAAGTGAAGCTGAAATTGCAGACAGGTGACACATGGGTGTTAAAGGAGGTCATGCATGTCCCAGTTCTGAAGCGGAATTTGATTTCTGTTAGAAGTTTGGGTGATGAGGGTTGTACAGTAACTCTCACAGCGGACTCTTGGAAGGTTACCAAGGGTACACTTGTTTTAGCTAGAGGTAAGAAAGTAGGTACGCTTTATCTATCTACTTGTATTACTGATTCTCTTTCTGGGTTATCTACTTCAGCTGTAGATTCAGAGATGTGGCTTAATAGGCTTGGTCACATAGATAAGAAGGAGATGCTTGTTCTTGAGTCAAAGAGTATGCTTTCGGATTTGGAAGGCATGGATCATGGTTTTTGTATGCAGAAGAAGAAGGTGACGTTTCTTGAGGAATCTGATGTTAGTGACAAGAACAGGAAAGCCTTGGTTTTCAAGGAGAAGGTGACGGACAAAATTCAGCACAAGGTGCAGAGAAGTTCTGAGCAGAGCAAGGGTGATTTGGACAAGGGTTTGATCCAAAAGAAGCTCGCGAGAAAAAGTCAGGTCTCACTAGAAAAACATAGAGACCGACGTCGGCTATGTGCAGCCCGACGTCGGTGACTCAGGGCAGATAAGGACCGGCGTTGGCCAGGGGAAACCGACGTCGGCAAGGTGGCAGTCGCAGGGAACCGACATCGGTCGGCTGTAGACTGAGATGTGACCGGCATCGGTCACTGAGACAGATTTTGGGTGGACAGCCAGCTGTCATGGAGTCTCAAGTGCCCATATGGAGGACTGAAGGTGTAAGTAAGTTCTTAAATTTGTCATTTTCCTTCTTTGCACTACTTGTTGCTCACTTATGGTATAGAACCAGGAAGTTGTTAAAGAAGCAGAATAGGTAGATCCAGGAAACAGTGGGAGCTTGGCATGGATGAGGATGTGATTCCTTGGAGGAGAACCAAACAGGTGTTTTGGGTAGAGTTGCTAGCTAGAAGTAAGCACTGAGAGACGAATGGATGTTCAGGATGAAGAAGAGCGGAAATAGATACATGAGATGGAAGATCAGGGTATATGGTCTTGTTTTAGCTGCAGGACAATGGAGGTTTGATCATTGTGTTTCTCTTTACTAGGTTGGATAATATTAGCTACATTATCCTATTTCTGTATGATGTGCTTGTTGTAGGGTTACATATACAGGTATTGATGAACTAAAGGTAAAGGTAGTTCAGGTGTGTGTCATAGAGAATCTGGGAGCAGCAAGATTCTTTGGCATGAGTGTGTTCTAGAGACATGGAGGTCTTGTTGACTTTGTTTTAGGATGATTATGTGTGAAACCAGTTAGCACACCGATGGTTAGAAAGTTCACAGAACAGGTGTCTTGATTCACATAATGAGGTTGAGTGCATGGTATGTACTAAACCTGAGTTTTCCCAAGCAGTGGGAGTTTTCACAAGTTTGGAGTCAATCCGGGAAAGTAATACTGAAGGGGAGTTCAGTGGGATCAGCAGCAGGTGCACATGCTATGCAGGGTCAAGTTCTTTTTCTACATGGTTGTAGATGCGGATGTGGCAGGTAATTTGGATGACAGGTTTTACACTACGGGATTTGTGGTGGTTGGTCTTCAAGAGTGATCTTGAGGAGGGATACAAAGCCAAGGAAACAAACTAGACGGAGTACATGTTGCAACTATTTATCTCCAAGTGGGAGATTGTTAGGTTATGGAGCTAAAAGCTTCAACCCTTTGCAAACTGAGGAACAAAGGTTGCTGAGATCCAGGAGCACCGGCGTCGGTAGCAGGACCGACGTCGGTCGAGACCAGTGCAGAAGGCCATCGGCGACGACAGGATATCGGCCGACGTCGGCAGAACCAGGCAAGCAGGGACCGGCGTCGGTCGCCTGTGTGTTCCAGAACTGCTCATTTCACGGACAGTTAGTTAAGTGAACGAAGAGTTTGCATGTTAAGACCAGTTAGAGTCTTGGGCTGCGAGGATAATTGTCTAAATTAAGAGTCTAAGTTATTTTTTGAGTTAGGGATCTATTTATAGACCCATTGGCATGTATTGTTTATGTATGAGATAGAAAGGAAGAGTTCTTTCTAGTTGTAAGATCAGTGAGTTGCAGGTTGTTGCAAGCTCATTGGAGATCTACATGTAAGTTTGGTCTTTGAATTGCAGGTTGCAGGTTCATGGGAGATCAGCTTGAAGTGCTATAGAGTGCTTGGTGTACCGGCAGGGTTATTACTGACTGGTTGGTGAGGTGAACACCAATTCTGTGTGTGAGTTGGTTGTTGGGACCATTTTTTGTGTAGGAGAGTGTGTGTGAGAAGAATTACTGTACACTTGAGGTGTGGCGAACCTCTGTAAGGTGAAAGAGTGTGGCGGCTCTTTGTTGTATTCTTTTCTGTAAAGTGTTAATACAAGATAGTGTATTGTCTCTCATATTCTGTGCTATTGGTGAATTCTAGTTACTTGTGTTTTTGGTTATTTCCGCATATTCAATTGCTTATATTTGGTAATCATACTGTGCTCTTTCTGAGGAGCAAGATCCTAACAGGTGGAATCAGAATAGTGTGTTTGTTCTTGGATTACCACCACCCCTATCAAGTGGTATCAGAGCTTTTGGTTGGGATACTAACAGATTGGTTTAGATCTGGGTAGTGTGTTTTGATTACAGGTTACTCACAGGGTTTCTGTTTGAGTGGGAGTTGAGCAATGGCAGAAAATAGTCAGCTACGAATGTAAAAGTTTAATGACAAGAACTACCAATTATGGAGGATGCAGATTGAGGACTATCTGTATCAGAAAGATTTGTACTTACAGTTGGGTGGGGTTGTTAGCAAACCCTCGGATATGAAGGATGAAGAATGGGAGGTTCTTGATCGGAAGGCTCTGGGATCTATTAGATTGAGTCTTGCATCATCTGTGATTTCCAGCTTATCACAGTGTAAGACAACGGTGGAGTTGATGGAATCTTTTGCAAATTTGTATGAAAAACCCTCAGCTTCTAATAAGGTATTTCTTATGAAGCGTTAATTTGCAAATGTTGGAAGGTGGATCTATTCATAGCCATCTTAGTGATTTCCATGGTTTGGTAAACCAGTTAAGTTCAGTCAATATTGTATTTGATGATGAAATTAGAGCTCTCTTAATCTTGTGTTCATTACCTGAAAGTTGGGAAGGTTTGGTAATGGTAGTTTCTAATACTGTGTCTCCTTCAAAAGTCTTAAAAGTGGATGATGTTATGAGTGTGATCTTGAATGAAGAGATACGCAAGAAAAGCACAAGTGAATCATCAGGTGATGCTTTGAGTGTTGAAGACAGAGGAAGGCCAAGAGAGAAGATAGAGCGTGGGAGATCAAGGTCGAAGATGGGCAGAAGATCCAAGTCTAGGTATGGCAGAATAACCTGCTGGAAATGTGGAAAGCAAGGGCACTTAAAGAGAGATTGCAGATCGGGTGAAGATCAGCATGAAGGACATAGAAAAGAAGTAGATGTTACGGATTACGTTACACAGGATGCTCTTGTATGTTCTTTGGATAAAGTAGAATCTTGGGTTTTAGATTCTGGTGCCTCTTTTCATGCATCCCCACATAGGGAATTTTTTCATGAGTATGTCCAGGGAGACTTTGGAGAAATTTGTGTAGGGGATGGTAAGCCTTGTTAGATTGCTGGCAAAGGAAAAGTGAAGCTGAAATTGTAGACAGGTGACACATGGGTGTTAAAGGAGGTCATGCATGTCCCAGTTCTGAAGCAGAATTTGATTTTTGTTAGAAGTTTGGGTGATGAGGGTTGCACAGTAACTCTCACAGTGGACTCTTGGAAGGTTACCAAGGGTACACTTGTTGTAGCTAGAGGTAAGAAAGTAGGTACACTTTATCTATCTACTTGTATTACTGATTCTCTTTCTGGGTTATCTACTTTAGCTATAGATTCAGAGATGTGGCTTAATAGGCTTGGTCACATAGATAAGAAGGAGATGCTTGTTCTTGAGTCAAAGAGTATGCTTTCAGATTTGGAAGGCATGGATTGTGGTTTCTGTATGCAGAAGAAGAAGGTGACGTTTCTTGAGGAATCTGATGTTAGTGAGAAGAACAGGAAAGCCTTGGTTTTCAAGGAGAAGGTGACGGACAGAATTCAGCACAAGGTGCAGAGAAGTTCTGAGCAGAGCAAGGGTGATTTGGACAAGGGTTTGATCCAAAAGGAGCTCGCGAGAAAAAGTCAGGTCTCACTAGAAAAACATAGAGACCGACGTCGGTAGGAAAACCGGCATCGGTGTCCAGACATGGACCGACGTCGGCTATGTGCAACCCGACGTCAGTGACTCAGGGCAGATAAGGACCGGCGTTGGCCAGGGGAAACTGACGTCGGCAAGGTGGCAGTCGCAGGGAACTAACATCGGTCGGCTGTAGACTGAGATTTGATCGGCATCGGTCACTGAGACAGATTTTGGGTGGACAGCCAGCTGTCATGGAGTCTCAAGCGCCCATATGGAAGACTGAAGGTGTAAGTAAGTTCTTAAATTCGTCATTTCCCTTCTTTACACTACTTGTTGCTCACTTATGGTATAGAACCAGGAAGTTGTTAAAGAAGCATAACAGGTAGATCCAGGAAATAGTGGGAGCTTGGCATGGATGAGGATGTGATTCCTTGGAGGAGAACCAAACAGGTGTTTTGGGTAGAGTTGCTAGCTGGAAGTAAGCACTGAGAGATGAATGGATGTTCAGGATGAAGAAGAGTGGAAATGGATACGTGAGATGGAAGATCAGGGTATATTGTCTTGTATTAGCTGTAGGACAATGGAGGTTTGATCATTGTGTTTCTCTTTACCAGGTTGGATAATATTAGCTACATTATCCTATTTTTGTATGATGTGCTTGTTGCAGGGTTACATATACAGGTATTGATGAACTAAAGGTAAACCTAGTTCAGGTGTGTGTCATGGAGAATCTGGGAGCAGCAAGATTCTTTGGCATGAGTGTGTTCTAGAGACATGGAGGTCTTGTTGACTTTGTTTCAGGATGATTATGTGTGAAACCGGTTAGCACACCGATGGTTAGAAAGTTCACAGAACAGGTGTCTTGATTCACATAATGAGGTTGAGTGCATGGTATGTACTAAACCTGAGTTTTCCCAAGCAGTGAGAGTTGTCACAAGTTTGGAGTCAATCCGGGAAAGTAATACTGAAGGGCAGTTCAGTGGGACCAGTAGCAGGTGCACATGCTATGCAGGGTCAAGTTCTTTTTCTACATAGTTGTAGATGCGGATGTGGCAGGTAATTTGGATGACAGGTTTTACACTACAGGATTTGTGGTGGTTGGTCTTCAAGAGTGATCTTGAGGACGGATACAAAGCCAAGGGAACAAACTAGACGGAGTACAGGTACAGGTATAGGTTGCAGCTATTTATCTCCAAGTGGGAGATTGTTAGGTTGTGGAGCTAAAAGCTTCAACCCTTTACAAACTGAGGAACAAAGGTTGCTGAGATCCAGGAGCACCGACGTCGGCAGCAGGACCGACGTCGGTCGAGACCAGTGCAGAAGGCCACCGGCGACAGCAGGATATCGGCCGACGTCGGCAGAACCAGGCAAGCAGGGACCGGCGTCGGTCGCCTGTGTGTTCCAGAACTGCTCGTTTCATGGACAGTTAGTTAAGTGAACGAAGAGTTTGCATGTTAAGACCAGTTAGAGTCTTGGGCTGCGAGGATAATTGTCTAAATTAAGAGTCTAAGTTATTGTTTGAGTTAGGGATCTATTTATAGACCCATTAGCATGTATTGTTTATGTATGAGATAGAAAGGAAGAGTTCCTTCTAGTTGTAAGATCAGTGAGTTGCAGGTTGTTGCAAGCTCATTGGAGATCTACATGTAAGTTTGTTCTTTGAATTGCAGGTTGTAGGTTCATGGGAGATCAGCTTGAAGTGCTATAGAGTGTTTGGTGTACTGGCAGGGTTATTACTGACTGGTTGGTGAGGTGAACACCAATTCTGTGTGTGAGTTGGTTGTTGGGACCGTTTTTTGTGTAGGAGAGTGTGTGTGAGAAGAATTACTGTACACTTGAGGTGTGATGAACCTCTGTAAGGTGAAAGAGTGTGGCAGCTCTTTGTTGTATTCTTTTCTGTAAAGTGTTAATACAAGATAGTGTATTGTCTCTCATATTCTGTGTTATTGGTGAATTCTAGTTACTTGTGTTTCTGGTTATTTCTGCATATTCAATTGCTTATATTTGGTAATCATATTGTGCTCTTTCTGAGGAGCAAGATCCTAACAGGTGGAATCAGAATAGTGTGTTTGTTCTTGGATTACCACCACCCCTAACAGTTGTTGTTGCAAAAATGAAATTGCAATTAAAAAGGAGTAACATAAAATAAAGCACACCCCCTGAACTATGAAATGGTGAAACCTCATCAAATGTTGTAAACAATGCATTCTTAAAATATTTTAGGTACAATTGAGAATGCATCTAGAGAAATTAGTGAAAATACCAAAAAGATGTGATTTGTAAGACTAGGCAAGAACATCGACCTCATCTAAAAATGCATCTAATATGAGTATAAAATGTGAGCAAGTGAAAATATGAATAAAAATTTAAATATTACCCACAATATATTATTTTTATTAAACATAATATAAAAATATCCACTAAAAATGTTAAACTTGACCAATCAAATAAAAGTAGCCTATTTGACTTTGTTTTAAATCAAGCTAATAAAAATGTTATTTAATATGCTATATTTAAAAAAAATTAGGGTGTATTTGAATATACTTATCTTGAATAATTTAAATACGAATCACATGTATCATGCATAGTTGAAGGCCTAATTAGGGGGTTAAGGGGGGCATGTTGTAAGCCCCCTGCTATAGTTGAAGGATCTTTATGACAAGGCCGTTAGGCTGAGCTAGTCTATTTTGGTGTAGAGGCTACATGGAATGTGGTTTTGACTAGGTATGAATGAGAGTAGATTAACATGTGAAAATGTCATGGATGAGGACTGCCTAGAAGCAACACAAAACTAGGGTCTAACAGTCTCCCAAATACATAAAACTAATCAAGGTTGAGTTTAGTCCAAATACAAAGGCTGATACCAAACATTGGATATCAAAATTAAGGCAGTATGGAGACATGCATGTCTTTTGAAAGAAAATGCACCAAGACACACGTGACACATAGTCATAAAGAAACCATAAAAATTATGGTAATGGTTTCCAATGAACCAAAGCTACAAAAAAATGATTCCACCAAAGATAAAAACTCTTAAAATTATATTGTATACCAAGCTTATTTTGCAAAAAATATAACTATTTTAAAAGATAGCTTAAAAACAATAAAAACGAGACATACAATTACCACAGGTGGCTCTGATACCATATTAGATATGTCACTAATTTTAGATAATGCAAATGCAAAGGTTGAGATCACATGAGATGAAGCTTGTGCACACCACAATGTTGTTGAAGCAAAATGAAATCGCTCAAATACAATATTGTAAGAGATAAAACTAAAGTGGAGCAAAACCCAATCTTTCATTAAGTTGAAAATCTCTCAAATGATATGAGTACAAATAAGAAATTAGACAAGTAACTCATCCACAAAAGGTGGTCGACATGGCTAAGAATAGATGAGCAACTGCCATACCCAGAATAACTAGTCAAGGGAGTTACTTCTAGTCACCCACTCAACTGACACACATAATCAAGTTTCTCTCCATAAAATTAGGAAAACGCCAAGTGAGGGAAAAAACCCATAATAAATAAATATGGGAAAAAATAAAATCCCTACTCTAACAAACTATAGATAAACATCATCGGCCTAACTAATGAAATTTGTACATAAATTTAATGGGGATTTAACATCATTAGCTAAGCTAATAAAGTCAAGAAAAATTGGTTATAACTAAAAATCATTGAATATGATGATGAACTCAAGAAATTTTGTTGTAACTGAGCATTATTGGCTAGGCTGATGAAGTCAAAAAATTGGCTAAGATCAAACATCATCAACCAAGTTGATTAAGTTAGGAAAATCTAACTAGAAATGATCATCATTGACCCAATGAAATTAAGAAAATGTGTCTGGAACTAAATAATATTGACCAAGCCAATGAACTTAGGAAAATTAGGTTAGAACTAAACATCATTGTCTGGATCGATGAAGTTAGGAAGATTTACTATAACTGGACATCATCAACCAGGGCAATGAAGTTAATAAAATTTATTTTTTGTGCAAGAATTTTAAATTGATTAATGAGGGTTTTTTGTGATATAATATGAGATATTTTGAGTTACCCACATATAATATTCCAAGGGTGGAGTAGCAGGAGGGTGATAAGGTATGGATTTGGTTTCATCATTGGTAGTATCAAAGTGAAAATTATTAGGTTCATTTTGGAATAAAACAAAATAACTTTTTTTGTCATATGTGGGTATTATTTAAATATGGAAAGATCATCTTGGGGATATTAGAGGATGGTATAAGATTAAATAATTAAAATATCATATAGGGGATCTTTGGCCATGATACAATCATAAAAAAAAGGAAAACTATCTAGGGAACTTTGACCATGCTTTAATTTTCAAAAATGAGAAGATCATCTAGAGAATCTTCGGCCATGTTGTAAATGTCAAAACTAGGAAGATCATATAAGGGATCTTAAACCATACTATAATTACAAAAAATGGGAATACCATCTAGGTGACCTCTAGGTATGTTATAATATTCAAAAATGGGAAGATCATCTATGCGATATTCAACCATGCTATAATAAAAAAATGAGATGATCATTTAGGGGATCTTAGGCTAGGCTATAATTGCTAAAAGTGGGAAGATCATCTAATAGATATTTATCCATGATATTATTTCAAAAATGGGAATATCATCTAAAGGATCTTTGGTTATGATATAATCTTAAAAAAAATAATATCATTTAATGGATCTTAAATGATGCTTTAATCATCAAAAAAGGAAGATCATCTATGGGATCTTCAGCCATGGGATAAGGAATGGTTGATTTAGGTTGATACAAATTTTATCATGAAGAATTTCTCTTGATGGTTTGCATGGAAGGGATATTGAAACAACTCATATAAAATCCAAATGGGTTGAGGCTCACTGGAAAAACCTAAGAGGTGACATCATTGAGAATGAATGAAAATACATAAGAGAAAATATAAGAAGCTTGATAAGTAAAAATGTGATAATAGCCCAGCACATCCATGGGATAAGATTTTTAGACACCTCATTTTGGCCACAACTATGTTCCAACCAAACTTCAGACTGATTTCTACCAAATAGTGCAAATTAAGCCTAAGAATCATTGAATGTCCTAATTTCATCCACACATCATATATTAGTACCCATAATCATGTTGAGGCATCCCTATATAGGGTATTATCATGTACACAATAGTAACCTCTCATGGATTCATCTCCAAAAAAGTTTTGACTTATCAAATTGATAGTTTGGCCTTTGGACCCATTAAGTAGGGCACTTAAAAAATTTCTAAAATGCAAAAATGCTAAGTAGAATGAATTAACTAAGCAAATCAAATTAAATGCTTAAGTAAAATTTCCATATACAATTAGTGAAAATGAATTTTGAAAAAATAAAATTTAGGTCATGATTAAGTCATCATCCTCAAAGTCAAGGAATTATAAATATCTTTGTTAATGCCTTAAATTTAAAAATGGAGAGCCATGCTTAATAAATAGGATCTCTATCCCAAATATTGATTGCTTGTTTTCTCCTTAACTCAACCAAGGTTAAAATAAACCTAACCATGGTTAAATCTAACCTAAATACACTTGGTTAGAGTTAAATAGAAAACCTATAAATAGAAGTGCCAAGGTATTTCTAAAGGGATATTTTTTGTCTAATGTTATAATGTTCATTTATTGAGAGAGAGAAGATTTCTTGTAAGGTTATAATGCACAAATATTGATAGATTGATACATCAAATCCAAGTCAAGCCAAATAATTCCAAGGTGATAAGGAGAGATGATGCAAGGAGCACAATTGTCAAAGACTCTTTATGCACACAATTGAGCACATTTCTCCATGGCCAACATGCAACTCTTACTCTCAAAGAAGGTAAATAATGCTTGTTTTATCTTCCATTATCAGTTACTTATATTATTTTGTTTATCTTTGAGTGTCTATTCTTGAGGTGTTAGATTCAATAGTGTGTTTTTATTGAGATTTAATCATAATAACACTTTACTAACTCCCCTCTTAGATTCTTATGATCACATAATAAGCTTGTATATAACTCTACTTCATTGTTTGAATTTGATAGAAGCTACATTAGCATTAAAAGAAGTCCATGAAGGAGTTTATGGGGCCCACACTAGTGGGTCTATCCTTGCCAAAAATCTCTTACGTACTAGTTATTATTAGCCAACCATAAAATCAGATGTAATTGCTTATGTAAAAATATTTAACAAATGTCAGAGGCATGAAAATTTGACCCATGATCTAGACAAAACACTCAAATTAATGATTGCACCATGGCCATTTTTAACATGGGGACTCGATCTCATCAAGAAGATCAACCCTACCTCCTCAGATGGCCATAAGCATATCCTTACTGCCATCGAGTAATTCACTAGGTGGGTTGAAGCTATACCCCTCACTTATATGACTGAAAACAAATTTCCAAATTCATCTTCAACCAACTCATTTTCCACTATGATATCCCATCTGACATTATATTAGATAATGGCGAATCATTTAAGAACAAGGATGTTAAGGCACTCTATGTCAAGTTTAACATTACCCAACATGTTTCCATTGCATATTACCCACAAGGTAATGGCCAAGTAGAAGAATATAACAAGACCATTGTAAATATTCTTAAAAATATTATCAATGATGATGGCCATGATTGGCACTTGCAGATCTTCTGCACCCTCTAGGATTACCATACTAATTACTATACTCCAACATGAGCCACAACATATTCCATTGTCTATGGAACTAAGGACATGTTTTCCATCAAGGTTGAGTTTCCTTCTTTGCATATCTCATTGAAGCATATCTTTGATGACGAGGATTATAGAGTTGCTCATTTGCAAGAGTTGGAGTTACTGGGTGAAAAATACATGAACACTATAAATAGCCTTCAAACATATCAGAACCAGTTACGTGGTCAGTATAACAGGTGTGTAAGGCATAGAGAGATTGAGCTTGGTGATCTTATCCTCAAATAAAACTAGAAAAACACCACAACCAAGAAAATAAGAAAGGCAAATTCATGCCTAATTGGATAGGCCCTTATGTCATTGTTGCTAATTATGGCTCTAGAGCTTACAGGTTAGATACACTGAAAGGAGATGAACTTGATGAGCCCATGAAAATAATACATATAAAGCATTATTTCACTTGATAAACTTGAGATATTGTCTATGAGGATCATTTATATCATATCGAAATGTCACCTTCCTTGTACCATATCATATATTGTTCCTTCCATACCTTCCCTATTGGAAAAATTTGTTTACCCTCCTTTTCTCACCCTTTTTAACCTTGGTTCCTATCTATTGGTTCTTTGAGCACCTTCAAAGAGGGGATTTAGATGAAGTTTTAGTAGTTGATTCAGTATTTCATAATTAGGTAGTATCTTGGGGCAGTGTCATAGTGGTTTGGCAATTGCATTCTTCATTATTGTCACATTCTATCTTATTCAATGTGCTACTAATTATAACTAAATTTGGTAAAATTAGTTTCACTAACCCATGCTATTGTTCTTCATTATTGTAGACATCCAATTCCTATCACTATTATGCTAAAATTGTCAATCTAAGCAATATTCTATGACAACACATAATTTGGGCCAAAATCATTTAAAATTCTTTAAATCATTTGAACTTATCACACACAGGTGCTAATTTTTCTAATGTGTCCCTGAATAGGGCAATGCATTTTATGTGATTATTATCTTTTATTAAATAATTTTAATTCAAATTGTAACCATGCAAAATGATGTCCTACACCACTGAATTCTTCTAATTTGGTAGCACACATCATGTGCATGTGTTATTTCATGTCCATAATACCCTAACTAGGGTATTACCTCATATGCAACTGACACCTTATTTTGATTATAATCTGATCAAATTATGACTCAATAAAATGACATCTCCAACTAGGTTGATTAAGCATGCATAAAATTTCCAAACAATTACATAAAATCAGTCAAAGTCACTTAAGCAAATTAATCCAAATTAAGATCTTAAAGGGAAATTCCATGATATTTTAGAATATATAGTTATTAAAAATTCATAATTCAAAAATGCAAAATATTAGGCTTATTCATCATTGCTTTTACGAGTTGTCAAGCCACCTACAAAATATCTAGATTGGGTGGAAGACATAATCATTTTGAACTATATCTCTCATATGGCCTTCATGGTTAGCCTAACTCAACTCAGGGTTAGTTTGACGTCAACCATAGTTAATTATAACCTAACTACACTTAGTTTAAAGTTAGTTTTGGAGGCTATAAATACAAGGCCTCACCCATTAATCTTTAAACTTCAGTTGTGCAAACTTACTATGCAGATTTATCTATAGAGAAGCTTCACTTATTCATCCAATTAGACCATAATTGAAGATTCTAAGCCATTAGTGAACTAGGAGATGATGGAGGATCATGACCAACCTCATTGATGAAGACTTGGAGCACCAAATTTGGGGAGAAACATGTTTTTTGGTTGTTTATGAGGGAGAATAGCTACTCGAAAGGTATAACATTATCATACTTTCATAACTTGTTATTTTATTTCATTAGCAACACCCCTTGAGGGAGTAAGCTTGGTAAGTTAGTTCTTTATGCTTATTTTGGATTTTTTATTGACTAACACATGATCTAACCTATCTCATAATTCTAATCTACATTTTTGCATGTCTAGTGGGACCATATGCACCCCATGAATCCTTTCAATAACTTTTAAGCATATTATGTACCATTATTTGGTCCTAATGTTGGCTTAATATGACTCATTTTCATTAATTTTTTTCCAAAATTCCATTCACAGGTTTCCTGCCTACAAAGTTGTGGCCTAGACTATAAACCCATGACTTAGACTCATTGCAGGCTGCTACTATACCTAATAACCATGGCCTAAATAACAGGTCAATAGGCCATCTTTTGGAATTTCATTTAGGGTCTTTTAGACTCTATTTTTTATGTTTTTTTAAAATCACATGTATTCTCTTGAATTTTTTAAATATTATATTAGTTTACCTTCAGGTTGCATACATTTTTCACAAAATATATAAAATGAAGGTACTAATATATTTTCTTGCAGGTTAACCTTCTAACTTGTTGCTTTTAGGTTTTGATAGTTTAAAATTGATTTTTATGTCTTACTGAGCTAACTTGTAGGAATATAACTTTTGCCAAGAAACAAAAAAAATACCTAACACTTTTAATAGGACCCAAAGACTAAGGAAAGACATTTTTAACACATTAAGATTCAAATCACATTTACATTAGGTGTTTAAAAATTGTTTACTTATTTTGTTTTCATTCTTTAAAAGTTCACAAATCAAACAATGCTAAGGGGATAAAATTCACATCATATTTTGCATGGTGTTCTAAAAATGAAATCTAACTTAGATTAAATGCTCTTAAGAGTTTGTTTATTTATCATTTTACTTATTATTTTAGTTGTGTTTTCAAAATTGACTTAGCATTTATGCTCTCCCCATGTCCCGTTTAGGGAACTCAGGTGACCAAAAATGCTTTATCCATTGATTTTATTGTTTAGTCCAATTTTAGAATGAATTCTAGTAAAGCACTCCCCAAGATATGATTTATTTGAGTGACCCTAAGATGACCCTGAATTCCTTATATCTTTAATTTATTTCATCTTGGATTATGGGTAGGAGCTCGCTTCTCCTTCACAAGTTCTTTAGGGAAGTGTTGACCCAAAAATTTACCTCTCAACATCAATTCAACCCCACTCCACATAAGGGGTATATAAATTGAAGTCAACTTACTAAGACACTTGTTTAATTGGTTAAACAAGCTTCATTAGTAAGGGGTTACCTCATAACATAGGGTTAACTCAGACATCACACTACGCTAAGCAATTAATGGATGTAGTGGTTGTGAAAAGGATAAGACCTTTTCATAATAAACCAGTTAGTGCATATCCAACTGATGTGTCATGTCTTAGTGTTAACTACACATATGGGACCATTTAAAACATACATAAATTGATAGTTTTATAAAATCCCTGTATACGCATAATATTTTCAAACTTTTATTAATTACTAATGCTTTTTATCTTATACGAACCCCTTGAGTCTTAATCTCTCTAAGTGAAAACCCTAAGGGGTTCACTAGGAAAGGAATGGGTAGACCATTGGTGATTTACAAGATTATTGTCTACTTTACCACTTGTTATCTACACACTTGTCTCCTAAATACCATTCCTATAAGTTTTGCCTCCCATTTTACACACTTCTCTAGTATTTTACCTCCTTCATTATTCATTTACATAATCTAAACCCATTTTTGAAAATTTACATGACTATGTCAGCCACATCAACCTTGTATTATTATTGAAAATACTTATTAGGGTCTAGGTCAGCCCCTAGATAACCTAGTCCATCACCTAGTTAGTTTTTGTCAATTATGATACTAGGTCAATCGGGTCAAATTTGTCAACCAAAACTTTTAAAAGATTTTAGGGTTAGATTCACCTATATAAACACATTCATTTCCATCATTTATCACAAAGAGTAAAAGTAAGATATATTGTGCATTTGCTTATTCATCATTATACTTGAGGATCAAGCTTAGGGTTTCATACTTTCTTTAGAGAATTATTTTGGATGCATTGATAGGTTTTGTAGCCTAGAGCTGATTTATCCTTATTATCCTTACATACCACACCAAACTCTTGTGAAGCACCTTGTCTAAGAGAGATATTGAGGCTCGGTTGGTTCATCTTTAACAGTAAGTATTCCTAACTCTGTTCCTCCTTTGGAAGAGTAGATAGATATGCATTTGCACTTATATTATATGCATTAGAATTTCATATACATTGACATGAGTATATGTATTATATGCATGTTTATTTTTAATGTTTATTACCCTGAATTTGTGCCACAAGCTTTGGTGAGAACTAGATTAGATTTTTACTTTTCTTTTTATTAGTTTAAGTGAATATGAAAACATAGGACCTAGTTAGGATTATTACATACTTTTTCTTGTTTGGAGGCTTTGGAACCATCCCTAGTGATATTATTGTGACAAGATATCCCTTAGATAGGTCTAGTGGATACATATTGGTCATGACCTCAATTATCTACTGTATCCCCAATCAGAAGTGTAAGTAGGATCTATCTTCTCTGAGCTAGGATTGATTTGTATAATCTATTGTATTTCCCATTGCATACATTCTGGTAAACCCAACATGAAGATAAAATTTGTAGGTTTTATTTCATGCTTTTCATTTTTATCATTTTATTATTTATATATATTTATGATACCAGGTCAACCAAACCGAGATAATTATAATTTCTTTACACAAGTTTAACACATGATCACATCAAAATGACTTAATTATTTTTGTATAGGTCTTCATTAGATATAGGTTACTAGATCAAATAGGTTGACACAATATTATTCTTCAGTTATAGATAAAAAACTAATTCATGTAGGTCAACTAAATCTCCCAGTCAGTATCCAAAATAATAGACTATATCGAACATGTCAATTTAGTCTCCTAGTCAACATCTAGATAACAAACTAAGTCAACCAGTTTGACTTAGTAATCTTAATAGGCTTCAATAAATAGGGTTTCATAAAACTAAGTTGACCTAGTCAGCTTAGTTGGTAGAAGTTCCAAGCAACATTCAAGGCACTTCAATAGAAAATTTACAATCCTCAACATCTTCCAACCCATCAAGGTTCCTTCTCTCTCTCTCTTTCAATTTAGTACTTCATTAAAGTTCTATTTTGTGCAAGTTTATAGTCTTCAAAACAATTATCCTAAAACAAACTAAGTTGACCTAATCGACTTAGTTCTATATCTTGTCTTCTATCTAAAATACTAAGTCAACCTAATGAACTTAGTTCTTAAAGACTCTTGCTTCTATAGAATAGTAGCAACCTAGTCAATTTTATTTTGTAATGTTTGCATATAGTGTTATATAAACCAACTTTGTACCATTCTTAATTTTAGAATTGAAAAATATATGTTATTAATTAACTCACACTTTAATTTTTAGTTGTTTGCATGCTTAGAGTAGCTTGCATAGTCTAGTTAGGCGTTTTTTCAAAATTCTACTTAGTTTTAATATTTTTCTATTTTTACACACACTACCAAATCACACAAATTTCAAAATGCATTTAACATTTGTCTTCGTAAGGCCTAGCTACTTGGATTTCATCACCAAGGGGGAAGTTGACTTGGTTTTCTATCCAACTATAAACATGTGGTTAATGGTATATATTGGGAAAGCACCCGACACCCTTATCCCTATGGGATTTTGAAGTGAAAGGGTAGGCCTCAACACCAAGCTAGTACCATTGCCAACATAAACCCCTTTCATCCTAAACATCCTGAAACCATCCATAGATTGCTTTGTTGTTTCTTATTTTTAGTCAACTTCCCTATCACACTCAAAATAACAATTTATAATAATCTAATAACAATCAAGATGACCATTTAGTTAGAATTTAATTTTTAGTTAATTTCTTTGTCTCTACTCATTATAAGTTGTATTGTAAAAAAATTTATTGGCCAATGTTGGTGCAAGGTTTTATGTTGTTTTCCAACTGGATCATTCTCATTAATCCAATTGTTTATGTGTTTGCTTCTATTTCTTGCTTCATATTACATTTATAAATTATTTCCTTATTTTTAGCACACTATTATTTTGTTCGACACAATCTCTTACAAATTTTTATTTTTGAATGTAGGACTAAGTTGACCTAGTTGACCTGGTACTCCTTTCTACCAATTAAGTTATAGTACTAAGTTGACCTGGTCAACTCTATATCCTTATTAGGCTATCTTTTTGCATGTTTATATTATTCAATCAACCTAGTTGATTATGTACTCTTATGCCTTCTATCTAACCATACTAAGTCAACCTAGTTGACTCTATACTCTTCTACCTCTTGTTTATAGTACTAAGTCAACCTAGTTGACTCTGTACTCTTATCAATCTTTTGTATCTCTTTTTATTTTGCATCAATTTTATCCTCCTTAATCTTTCTCCTTCATCATGAAATTCCTTTTGAAGACAACACTGAGTTGAATTTAATAAATATGATGAACTTTACCAAACCTTATAGGTTCTCTCATAAGCATCTTATGTCTCCTACCCTAGATGAAAGTAATGTGCATGTAACCACTCACACTACAAACTATGGGACCACTCCTCATTCCTCTTCACTTCATAATCCCCTCTTCTCATTTGAAGATCAACCTAAATTAGAGTATATGTCAGAAATGCTTTTCTTCATTAATGAGTTTCCTCAACATTGAGGAAAAGATCATTCTAATATTTACCATCTCATGATAAGTGGTCAAGTCAAGGAGTCCCATTCACCTTCTCCCACATTCTACATGGATTTGGAGACACTAACTTCTTTACCTCTCAACCTCTTCCCTATATCTTGACCCCTTCTCATATCATGTCATCTACCTCTCTGATTTCCTCCACCTCCATGCCTAGTATCTCTACTAACATGGTAGGTTCCACATCTAGTGGGCCCCTTCCAAGACTAGCTCTTATTAATTATTTCACTAGTACATCATTTGTTACCCATGGTAACCATGCCTCTAGTGTCACTTCCTCTCATCCCTCTACTAGTACATATTTTTCCACACAATAAAATCATGATACTAGTGCCTCACTTACTAACACTCATAGTGGTACCCAAGTCACTAATACCAATTCTAATGCTTCACACAATACCAATAATACCACTCAAACCCATCAACTTATATTAAAAACTCTTAATAAAATAAATTATTTACAATCTAACAATGCAAATCAAATGATGAAAATGAAAAATCATCTTATCCATCTTTGAACCCACCCTCAACAGATTCCATGGGACATGCATAACCAAAATGTTCCCCCACCTCCTCTTCAAGATTCCCATGGTAATATTATCCCTCAACCTCCTCTTATTAATAAAACAATCAATCACCTTCAAAATTATCCTCTTACATCTCAAACTGCTAATATTGACATAGGAGGTATCACCCCTACCATTACTTACAATGGGTCAATCGATCCTACTCTACACTTAAAATCATTTGGAAATCTATATAAATATTGGGTTAAGTTAAATATCTTTGTTGCTACCAAGCTATTATCAAAGACTCTCATGGGAGATGATTTAGATTGGTACAACAAACTCAATCTCATTCCATCACTAGTTTATAAGATTTAGTTAATGCTCTAGTCCAAGAGTTCCAAACTAGTATTTCCTTGAGAATACCTTGGCCTATTTTATCAATTGTAATCAACTTGAGACCAAAACTGCATAATCTTTCATCAAGTGATGGAAGACCATATCTAATAAATGTAAACATAATATGGAAAATGATAACCTCTTTCATATTTTTACCCATGCTCTTTTTCCTAAGTTGTAATATCAGGTCTGAATTCTCTCTCTCCATGCACTTTAGAGGACGCCATTGACCAAGCCAAACATCAATATTTCCTTATGCATCAGTTTGAGCCATCCCAAACTTTTGTGAGTAGTCACATGTTAATCAAGAATAAGAATCATCATGCTATGAATGATGGTTTCATCAACTCTTATGATACCATTCATACTATTCAAGTTATTTTTCCCAACCAAACTCTGAAACAAGCTTCCCCTCCCAACAACATCACTAATCCTCATTTATCTTCAAAAAATAACATCAATTTTTATAAAATTTTATCCTTAGTGGAATTACAAAAAAGTCTACCAAGGCCTCTTCTATGATAATTTGATCCTAATTGTCCCATGAAATCTTAGTATGATCCCAATAAATTTTGTTGGTTTCATGCTAGTTGGGGTCATTCTCATGAAACTTGTAGGCAACTTCATAATTTGGCTATGGATTTCCTTATCAGTCCTAATTTTGATCATGATTATATCATTTGTAAATTTCAACAAGCCTATGGCATCCCATGAAACACAAAATAAATTTCAAGCTTTGAACCAGGGTAATGCTCATTTATCCATCTATAAAGATCTTCCAAATCACCAAGATAACCAAGAAAAACCTACCCCGTATAGCAATAATTTTGACATTATTATTGACCTAACTCCTAAAGAGAATGTGGTCAATATGACTAATATACGAAGGGTGGTTTCCCTCATTGATCCTCATACCATCCACATTCCTCAACTACCTCACACATTTTGTGTTATCCACGACTCTTCTCCAACTCACTTAATAGAGTTGGGGCAGGAAGACCTTATATATTTTGATGAACCAATTCCAACACCTCCCTTGGGTAATACTTCTCACATCATTTCTACCATTTCTCCAACCTCTTTACCCATCACCAATGATACTTAAACTTATATCAATACTAATTTTAATCCCTCTCAAACCAAACTTGCATCAAATAACCCATCTTCTCAAGAAAATCAAAAAACTTGTCCTCCAATTAAACCTTTCACATATTATCAACATAAATTCACATGCACTTTGCCTCCTCCTTCTAAGGAACTCCTTCAGCACTATGCACCTCTTTCCAACAATCCCATTATGGGTTATGATGAGTGGGATCCTATTATGGAACTTACTAATCTCCCATCTCAAATCCCATTTCTTGAACTTATGAAGACCTCTCTGCATCATTGTAATCATCTTATGATACTTTTATTCAAAATAAACACCCCTCATCCTCCCCTAGCAAGATGTGAAGCCACCTTATCTAGATTATAAGATAAAATTTTACAACAGTGCAAAGATATGTCCAACACTTCTCTTTCCCTCAAATTCCCCATTGCTTCTATGATCCTCAAGGAAATTTCTATTCATGCGAATGAGCCTCCTCTATTTATTAGTATCTAAATTGGTGATATCCAAGTCAAATATGCTTTCATTAATGAGGGGTCTATCACTTGTGTTGCCTCTCTTGATTTTATCAAAACCCTTGGATATTTTGAATGCAATCTGAAGTCCACATGCAACATGTGTCAAGGCTATAACCAAAGTCAGATGCCTCATTTAGGTTATTTATGGTTCTCCATTATCATCCCATCTATCAACATTCTCATGAAGGTGATGATATTCAACTTTATTCTATCCTATAACATTTTCCTTGGTAGGCCATGGACTCATTGTTGAGAGCATTTTCCTCTTTCACTTACTAATGTGTCAAATTTCCTCACAATGGTGCCATATATAGGATTCAAGGTAACACTAACCCTTGGAATTTTAAACAATTCCAAGATTATGGTGTATTCAAAATTCCCACCCTTAAACCTTTACCAAGCATTCCATTTCATGAATCTCAACAGTTTAAATTTCTTGTCAATTCCACCCGAGGTTATAATGGTCACCTTGAACTCATCAAGAATATACCCCCTAACCTCTTAGATTTTGATGATGATGAGCCTGACAAGATCAATCTCAAGATTAAAACTTGGATCTCTCACCTCATCTCATTTCTCAGCTTCCTCCTTCTTTACAACCTCATTCCCATCAACTACTTTGTGATGACATACCCATTGTCTTAACTAAGACTCGACATTTCATTCATCACACCACATCAGATGACCAAGTCATCCCTACTTATGCCATTGATCTTCATACACTTTATTATGATGATTTTTATACCTTAGATTATCCATTCTTATTAAGTATTATTCAGGTCTAAGATGCAAAAATTATTTGTTATCATTCCTCTTTGCTTCAGTCTTTAAAAATTTCTCCTAGCATTTCATCCTATATCATTCATAATTTTAGCATTTTTCCTCTTTATCATAGGGTAGATATGGTGTGCACACCTCTAGTTTCTAAAGAACCTCATAGGAGTATGCTTATAGATTGTGCTATGAATAATCCCTATAACTTTTATAGATACCAAGACCCCTATAGCCAACTTATCCTTGAGATGCTTACGACTATCCTTTAGCCTTCTGTGTATCCTGCCCCTCCCTCAATAGAGCCCAGTTTGGATCCTATTCCCATTCCCTCTATAGATGAGTCTCTTCCTATTTATGATCTTATTTTTCCTTTAGTTGATCCTTTCCTAGTCTCTCCCCCAACCCCACCTTCTCTTTGTGATGGTTTTCTCCCTTTACCACAACTTGCTCCTTTGCCCACCAAATGGGCTAATCAACCATATTGTGAAATTTATAAAGTTGTCGATCACTAGACTAGAGACTGCTCATTATACCAATCTTCCCCAACTTCTATTTCTACTCCTCCTATGAGTAAACCTACCAAGTCTACTCATAAGCATATCTATTGCTTCCATAGCATAGATAATCATTCATCCACACATTATCATAAGTTACGAAAGTATATCAACACCTTGCCTCCCACCACTCCTCATCCCACAAAAAAGGCTATACCTCCCCAAAAGTGTTACCTAAATATCTTCCCAAATATGGAGAGGTACATTATCTCTATCATCAATGTGGTACACATCACACTAATTGATGTCACATTCTTCAGTAGCATTTCAAGGATCACCTCATAACCATTTTTCTGCTTACTACCCTTCTTTTCATAGGTCTCTCTTACAATAAGGCTCCTCTTCTTCCCCCATAGTTCCACCACCCTTGGTCCCTTCTCTACCTACTATTTATCCTATAGAATCCATTCTCATGCCTTCTCCTAAGCATCCCCTATATGATATCCCTCATCAGCACAATCCTTATAGTGTTCCTACATTTTATATTGAAGAGATTTGATTTTAAGTATTTTCTCAACTTTCCCTGAAGATCGATAAGACTTTGGCTGTAGCCTGAGTTCATCTTCATAAAAATTTATCAGATGTTATGGATAATATGCAATAAATATATCAGTAATTATGAATGCAAACATGGTTTTATTTCATTTATTTCTTCATTTGGATTGGACATGTGCTCCAACTTTAAATTTATCTATTTTATATCATTTGACATTTTTTAAAATTCTTATCTATCTTACACGGTGAATTTTTTTGCACTATATATTGCTTATGATATCATTATTTTTCTTATGTTTTCTTATGGATTCCTTTTTACATACTTTTTCTTCTTGAGTTAATTTTTTAACTTGTTCCTTTTCATGATTTTTTGCTATCTTATCTCTATAAACATGGATAATTATTATTATGACTTGGTTATATAAACCTTGCTCCCTTTTAGTCATTTCTCATTTACCATGTGATCAGTTCACAAATAATTCATCTCATTACAATATTCTTTTATCTATCCACTTTGGATCTACCTTTCTTCCCATTTATTCTCTTTCATAACTAAGCATACACATGGTTGAGACTTGAGATAACATGCTAGTTCATAATTAAACCTAAGTGTTCTGGTTAGTCATATTTTTGGATACTTAGCTTCCTTTAGCCAAAGCCTAAATCTCATTCGTGTGTATCACTCTATCTCTCATGATTTGTCATTCTAATTCAGTATGGAGGAGGAATATTAAAATCCATAAAAATTCAAAATCCAAATCATTTAACAAAAGGCAATGATCTAAAAGGCAACATTTAAAATTTTCAAAAGTCAAATCACACTAAAAGACATGATTCTAAACACATACCCTCTTTCTAATTGAGGCTCAAATTCCACAGTCAGCCTCATGATAGAGCTAAGATTCATTGGGGTGCGGTAGGCTAGTAGATAAAAAATGAGAATAAAAAAATATTTTAGTGCTACCTACTTTCTCATGCAAGTACCCAATCTTTGTAGTAGACTGACGGCTCTATAAGGGGTCCTGAGGAATGGGGAACATGTTGTGGGAAGGTAGGTCCATTTTAATTTTCTTTTTTAAAACTACCAACATGATTTGATCTTAGTACCACACTTATTTTCCTTCACAACTTTATGCCTATAATGAACATGTATCCTTTGTATATTGATGTTCACTGATCATTGGTCACTTAGTGTATTCTCATGTCCTTAGTATGCTTCATGTCTCCTAAGGTTTTCCTGTAAGATGCCTATGTTATGATTGTTACATTATTTTTTTCAATCTATACAATCCTAATATTTCCCCTTGAGAAATATTGTTTTGTTCACTAATCACTCCCCCTAGGGATTCCATTTGTGAGTTGTAATGTAAGGCCATGGAAAGGACCAGGCCTTCCTCACAAATTACCATCCTAAACATCCCATTTTACCATATTTCAAATTATTTCCACCTCCTTAGTGTTCCCTTTGTGAGTTTTAGTGTAAGACCATGGATAAGACCTATCCTTCCTTACAACATTTTCTAATACCTAAGCCACAATGAAATTACATGTGTTGAATATGAGATAAGATATGATTGATTATGAGTTACATGTCATTAACATTCTTACCATCTTGATTTAGTATGTTTTATGCCTACTTCATTAATATTTCATATTCTATCTTCATATTTTTCAAGTGTATGTAAGAATCCAACCATTTTTCTTAAGTTTTTCATACTTCCCAACTTGAATTAGTGTGATTAATTTAAGAATATTTTGCCAATTTTATTTCTCTTTTATACTTCCCAATGTGATTTGGTATGATTTATTTACTTAATTGATTTTTTTATACCATTATTCTTTCACGTGTTTTCCATTTTATTACATTATTTTCATACTTACCAACATAATTTAGTGTGATTTTACTTGTTTTAATTTGGTGCCAATCTTTTTAATGGTTTAAAAACATTTTTTCCCTCTTGTTTACCACATTTTGGTTTATTATACTTAGTCATATTTTTTTTATTACACATTTCCCATCATGATATAGTGTGTAGTGCATTTGTTTTGATTTATTATACGTTTCCAAATCCTTTTCGCTTGTTTCTTTCTAACCATGCATGTGTACTACATAATGCTAGAAATGAAAACACCACACATATATTTCCTATAACATATACAATAAAAAAAATACATGTGATAGAAATAAATATATCCATGCATCGACAACCAAAACCAAAATATAATCAATAAAATCAACATCCAACTATTAAAATAGAATATCTTTATATATATCATGTCTTTTAATACAAATAGTACAAAAATACATCACTCTAGCTCTATTATTGGGATCCATCATGTATATCTCATGGCCTTGACACATTGACCATATATGCCTCAGATTATCCCCTCTACATAGTGCATCATAATGAGACTATTTGATATCTCAACCCTGCTACCTATCCCTATAGGTTAGCCACCTGAGCTTGTACCTATCCTAACTGGATAGTGGTAGCCATGTGTGGGGCTCTCTCCTAAGGCAAGGTATACCAAGCCTATGCCTCTCTTGTTCCCACCCATGTCAATGGATAAAATCCATCTTCACATGCATGTAGCTACCTCATGATCTCCCCCACTAGTCTAAACCATCTCGTTTGAGCTGGGCCAAATGGTATCATAGGATTATCTAGTGTGGTAGGGTCGTATGGTGTTAGCACCATATCTAAAATATCATAGTGTACTACCATAATTAGGGATCCCCATCTAATCTCCTTAGATATAAGATTTGTAAAATTCAAACTAGATAGATATTAGATCACATATACATCTCAAAATCTATCTATCTACAATCATATACAACTCGTATTCTATCATAAAAAATAAAAATCATAAACATTTCTTACCTATCCTGATGTCACCTACCATCATCTCCCCATCTACTCATCTATCGAGTATGATCTCTCCATAAATCCATATCCCAAGTAGCTCATCTATGGGATGTCTGCCAATCAAAGTAAAACCTAAAGTCACCACCCATGCACATCTTAGGCCTCTCCTTAGTGGTGCCTCTATCAACCATCTCTACCTTGGGTTGACTGATAGTTCATCCTAGATAACCACCCTCTATGATTGATCCCATTAATGGCATCTTCATCGATGTTGTGACTGAGGTGGTCATTGATCCTCTTGATGTGGTGATAGATGTGGTACTTAATTCACCCCTGTATCCACATCCATATGCTTTCCTCATCTATTTTTTAGTTATTATGCTCAACCAATCCATGGTCTCACATATTATAGTCTGATCTCCAATCTCTTGACTGGTAATCCTTCACCTCTCCTTCTTGGATCTCTCATATTCCATGCCCAAAATGTTGTAACTACTATAGGAGCCTCCAAGTGTGGGAGTCTAAACTATCCTAAAAATCATGCCATTAGTTGTGGTTCTACTCACCAAGTGTAGTGACCCATGATCCACACTTGATTCAACCCTGGTGTTATAGTCACCCAACTCAACCAAATAGTCATAATATGTACATAAGGTTATCACATGATTTCTTTTCATTTTATTGTCTATATTGTTGGCATATGGGTTATGACCCATGCTACCTAATCCTATCTTCATATCATAACCTGAGGTAATTTATCATTGACCACATGGGGCAACCCAATTGGATGATGCATCAAGAACCTCTCATATATTAGAGCACTAGTAATACCACTAGTCCCATGGTCTTCTTCCCTCTGGATAACATCCCATACATATCATGCATGAGTTAAACGTAGATGATATACCCTAAGTCATAATGTGCCCTCTGATCCAAAATAGATTGACATAAGGCTATCACATAAATGGTACCTTTTTGTCTAACTTATGACACAACACTTGTGTTATCATAAGTCCTATCATATCCTTTTAGATATCTAGGATCTATACAATATTAACATCAAATAAGCTCACCCTCAGCCTCAGGTAGATCTTATCTAAGCACATCACCCATCGAGCTAGTGCTTGTCTCTCCTCTAGATCATCTGGTGTCCTTATGATCACTAGTGTCCCCCTATAGGTATTCTAAGAAATGCATTGACATCCTTCAATGTGATACCTACCTCTATGGTATCCCAATCTACCACCCATTAAAATGTGTTGTTGAACCATTGCCATGTTTTGAGGAACATAACAATGAGATCAACACTCAGTGGGATGCGTCTCATCTCCATCATTGACCACATGGGGCAACCCAATTGGATGATGCATCAAGAACCTCTCATATATTAGAGCACTAGTAATACCACTAGTCCCATGGTCTTCTTCCCTCTGGATAACATCCCATACATATCATGCATGAGTTAAACGTAGATGATATACCCTAAGTCATAATGTGCCCTCTGATCCAAAATAGATTGACATAAGGCTATCACATAAATGGTACCTTTTTGTCTAACTTATGACACAACACTTGTGTTATCATAAGTCCTCTCATATCCTTTTAGATATCTAGGATCTATACAATATTAACATCAAATAAGCTCACCCTCAGCCTCAGGTAGATCTTATCTAAGCACATCACCCATCGAGCTAGTGCTTGTCTCTCCTCTAGATCATCTGGTGTCCTTATGATCACTAGTGTCCCCCTATAGGTATTCTAAGAAATGCATTGACATCCTTCAATGTGATACCTACCTCTATGGTATCCCAATCTACCACCCATTAAAATGTGTTGTTGAACCATTGCCATGTTTTGAGGAACATAACAATGAGATCAACACTCAGTGGGATGCGTCTCATCTCCATAATGCCTCCCAAGACTAATGCAACCAATCTAGATTTATCCACATCCATCAAGCACTCTAGTAAATTAGCTAACCATGAAGCATCAACCAATCACCAAAATATTTGGCATCTCTACAAAATATCAAATAAAAAATGACGTACTAGATCTCTATGTCACTCATAATCAAAATACATTCTTACAAATTTCACAAAAATAAACTATTTTACTTTAATTTATTCATTTTATACCAAATTGACCTATTTAAAACTAAAACATCCCTTTCAGCACTAAGTCAGACACCCTATGGATTAACATTACTATATTATCCCTTTTTTACCTTGTAATACTATGTTGTTTCCCTTCCTAAACAAACTAAGTCGGCCATTTCCTACTAAGTCAGCCCACTAATTTTTTGTCTTCTGCAAACTATGTTGACCTAGTTGACCTTATTAATTCATTTGATGACTTTTTGACTAGTTACCATAAATGCCTTGGGTATTTATTGCTCTAACTCCTTCTTACCCAATACCCTATTTGATCCCTAATGTCCCTAAAAAATTCCTAGGGTTCATTTTAGTATCTAGATTTTTCCTAATTGTCAAATTTCCATAAAACACTCAATTTCAAATAAAAATTCTCAAAATTTTGAAATTTTTAGTTACTTACCTGCACTACACTCAATGTGGTTGTTATGCATCCTCCCCATCTTAGTTATCATCTTCTCAACATCCTAGCTCTCTAGGTTCTCACTAAGTCTTTCAAAGATTTATTTTTCTCATAATAGTAAATAATAGTAAATGAATTATTTTTCACCCTATTTATATTTTTTATTAAAAATTATTTAACATTTAAAAATTTACCATCAGATTCCTTGTTTTGATCATATCTTTGTCTATACCAACTCTTTTTCCAAGCCATAAAATGTTCTAGAATCCTGATGTCATAGAGAATATTTCTAACTATTATATGCCTCTATTTCATAAATTTTGATTTTTTGCTATTTTTTACTAATCTCTATAGGTTCACCTAATGTTCTTCACATTGGACACCATCACATTCCCCACATCTCTTTCTTTATCTACAACACTAAGGTAAAAAAAGGTATATGTTTTCCAATTCTATCCTTTCATTTATCTTATTTTCTCCTTACTGTAATTTCTTTAGCATCAATATTATGTGTCATCATGTTATTTTCCTAAAGAACCATCCCATATTGCACCTACGTGACATGCGATGAGCTTTGAGTGGGGCATATGTATATACATAATATTTTTGAACTTTTATCAATTACTGATGCTTTTTATCTTGTAAGAACCCATCGATTCTCAATCTCTCTGAGTGCACACCCTAAGGGGTGCACTAAGAAAGGGGTGGATAGACCATTAATGTTTCATAGGATTGTTGTCCCTTTTACCAAGTCTTGTTATCTACACACTTGTATCCTAAAAACCATTCCCCTAAGCTTTGCCTCCCATTTTACACACTCCTCTAGTATTTTACCTCCTTCATCAGCCCTTTCCCTAACCTAAACCCCATTTTTGATAATTTACATGATTATGTCGATCACATCAACCTTATATTCTTATTGATAAAACTTATTAGGGTTTAGGTCAACCCCTAGTTGATCTAGTCCATAACCTAGTTAATTTTAATCAATTGTGATACTAGGTCGATCGGGTCAAACTTGTCAACCAAAATTTTTACAAGGGTTTAGGGTTAGATTCACCTATATAAACACAGTCATTTCGATCATTATCATGAAGAAAAGAAGAAGTAAGATATATTTTGAATCTACTTATCCAACATTCTAATTGAGGAGTAAGCTTACGGTTTCATACTTTATTTAGAGATAGGGATCTTGTCTTGTGGAAAAGTCTTTTGGATGCATTGATAAGTTGTGTAGCCTAGAGATGATTTATCCTTTTCATCCTTACATACCATAATAACCTCTTATGAAGCACCTTTTCCAAGGGAGAGATTGAGGCTTAATAGGTTCATCTTCAAAGGTAAGTATTCTTAAGTTTGTTCCTCATTTGAAAGAGCAGATAGATATACATTTGCACTTATCTTCCATGCATTAGAATTTTGTATACATTGATGTGAGTATATATCTTCTATGCATGTTTACTTTTTATGTTTATTAAACCCACTTTGTGTCATAAGATTTGGTGAGCACTAGATTAGATTTTTACTTTACTTGTTATTAGTTTAAGTGAATATGAAAACATAGGACCTAATTAGGGTTATTACATAGTTTTTCTTGACTGGGGGCTTTGAAACCCTCCCTAGTGATATTATTGTGGTAACAAATCCCTTGGCTAGGTCTAACAGATCTATATTAGTCATGACCTTGGTTATCTAGTGTATCCTCAATCAGAAGTGTAAGTAGGATCTATATTCTCTGAGATAGGATTGATTTGTAGAATATGTTGCATTTCCCATTGTATACAAGCCCCACTTACCATGGAATATTATAGGTGTAGGGTGAGTAGCCTGAAGTTCTAGGTCATTGTATGATCTCTTGAGAGAAGAGGGAGCCTAAAAACCCTACTTTTCATGTGCATCTAAATTTATTAGATTTACAACTTAATTTCCTCTTAAGAAGGATTATATAGATGGAATCCAATAGTACAAAGCCACCTTATCAGTTTTCTAGGATAGGACATACACTTTGGTATTTTTCTTGTTCTTATTTTCTTACATGGTCTTTTGAGTCTAAAAACTACTTGTGTGTGTGTACCAAAACACGTCCAAACCCAAACACATATTGTACACCATCTATTGAATAAAGAGGTGTTACTTTGGTTAAATCAAGTTCAAACACATAGTCCATTACATACTTCTAAGATGAGGTGTTACTCTACCCAAATTTTGGGTAATATTTACCTCATGTTAATGTTATGATATCATTATGTTGTCCACATAGTGCTATTGTGTTGTCCAATTGAAAACCATTTAATTTAGGTCCATTTGGACCAAATCTAGTTTGGGATCAATTGTTTACATTTGTGATCTAGGAATTTGACTCAATAGAGGATGGCTAGTATGGTGTTAGTTCCAAAATGAAAACAAAATGAAAAAAACACACTAATAGCATAACATCTATAGGCCTAGACACTAGGGAGAGCTTAGTTAAAAAAATAAATGATAAACACAACTAAAAAGTAAGGAATAAAACACAAGAATTCCTTCACCTTTCTTGGTTTCTCCAAATGCCTTTGTAGTAGTGGCTTGCTCAGCTTGTGCTCATGAAGTCCTTGGCAATGGAATCTTGACTACCTCCATCTCTCCTTGGCACCTTTGGCTTGTGGCTTGGCTTGGATTAAAATCAAGTTGTCATGAGAACACTAGTTACTTGAAGATTTTAGAACCAATCTGCATTATAACTTTGCATAATCATGGCTTAAAAATGATGTTCATAGCCTCTCTATTTATAGATTTTTGTAAATGCCTATAATCAACCTGGACTGTCCATCCTGAGATTGAGATGTGTGGTTGAAGATTAATTCAATTTTTGGAATTAAGTTTATAATTATCCTCATCATGACATTGGAAAAAGGGGAAATTAAGAGGCATGAAGGGCATGATGGAAGGCATTGATGAAGCATGGAGGGCATGAATCTTGATATTTGTGGCATTTATTGCCTAGGGATGTCTTCCCAAAAAATGAGGTTACCTGATGATGCAAATATTAAATATTCATTTCCAAAAATTATTTTTCAACAAGTTTCCATGGAATTATTAATTTTTCCTTGATTTGGGTTAATTATCTCTTAAGCATGATTAAGCACTTTGTGTACAAATTACACAAATTGATTAGAATGCCTTATTATTGGTTCAAAATTTGACTGGATTGGAATTGGAAGGTGATGTTAGATGCATTAAATCCATTATCCCATTTAGGATGTTACCAATAAAAAATAACAAAGGCATGTGTCTCATGTAAGAGATTTGATAGGAAAGAGCAATCCAGAGCACCTAGGTGTAAAATTGGCATTTTGACTCAAAATGATCTGATCAAAGTTAGTTGGCCCATAAATTGCATTACCCCATTCAGGGATACCCTAACCAAAATTAGCACTTGAATATGTTGGTTTCACATAATTTAATGTATTTTAGTTTTTTTAGGCGAAATTGTGTATTTTAAGTGGAAATTGGCCAAAAGCCTAGTTGGAGGTTATCGATGGACAATTTTAAGTGTTTACAACATCAGGGTTCATTTTTAAACCTGCATACCTTTTGTGAGCCATGTCAAATCAGGGTTTCTTTTTTTAACCCACATACTTGTTAGAAGCCAAGTCAATTGAAGTCAGGTTCATTTTGAACTGCATGTTGTACCACACTTTGCTTCACTAAAATAATACAACCCCTTCTAGGGGCATACTTTTTGGATAATACTACCCTTTTTTGGGGCATCTTTTTTGGATTGATATCACCCTCTTTGGGAATAATTTTTAATTACCAAGCTAATCCATGTTGATTTCCATATTTCAACCCTGTTCTCCTTCTTTAGCCTACATTAGCAACCAATTTCCAGCTCTCAAAGGTTACCATTCTAGGCTCTCCTCTTTCTGCATGCATAAGCAACCAAGCTTCACAATGCCCAAAGGTTACCATTATAGGCCTTCTTCCTTCAATTTGTTCAAGTAACCAAGATCCTCTATGCCCACGTATTACCATTATAATTTCTCTTCCTATAGCTTATACAAGCAACCAAGATTCATAACACCCAAATGTTACCATTATAGACCCTCCTCCTTCAGCTTGTGCAAGCAACCAAGATTCGTAGTGCATAAGAGTTACCATTCTAGGCCCTTTTCCTTTATCTTGTGTTAGCAAACAAGCTCCATAATGCCCAAAGGTTACCATTATAAGCCTTCCTCCTTTAGCTTGTATAAGTAACAAATATTCATAGTGCCTAAGGGTTACCATTCTTGGCCCTTCTCCTTTGGCTTATGTTAGTAACCAATCTCCATAACACTCAAAGGTTACCATTATAGGCCCTACTTTTTTGTCCTACATTAGCAACCAGGCTCTATAGCACCCAAGGATTATCATTATAGGTCTTCTTCCCTTTCTTTCCAATTCAGGTAGCTCATTACCTAAGCAATGTCGTGCAATCATGACTAGGCATGTTAAACTTACTATTGTGGGCCTATCACCAGTATTTATTTAACTTATCATTAAGGAACTTCAATTTGATGAGCCGATATTTATTGATCCCTTCTTTGATAATCTAATTTTCAAAAAGCCCAGTATTGAACCACAAGCCATTACTCATCCAATACCATTTATTCCCCAGTTTATAAAATCCTATTCAAAGGTCTTCATGCCACAAATCCAATCATTGTTCATCCAAGAGCCATTATCTATTAAAGACCCAAGTGTGTTCAAATCTAAGATTTTATAAATGAATGTTTACCAAGGTCAAAATAATCAATTAATTTGTGATGTTTTTATTAAAAGACCCATTCATGATGAGTCAACCTCTAATGAATCACCTTTATATTCTTTCCTTATTGTCAAGGAACCTCACTTTGATAAGCCAGTCTTAGTAGAGTTGCATGTCAACCCTTGTCCTTTTTTTGAAACACCTCCCTTTGACAAGCCAGTCTATGTGGAGTTGTCCTTGGACCCTTTTACCCTCATTAAATAGTCTCACTTTGACAAGCCGATATCTATTGAGTCACCCCTTGATTTGTTCCCTCTTTTTGAGGGGCTTCACCTAGATGAGCTAGTCTATGTTGAACCCTTCTTAGAGGAATTTATTTTTGAAGATCCTCTTGTGCCATTACTTGTCCAATACCAAGCACTCAACAAGACATCATTATAACATCATCCATGATCAAAGCAAAATTAGAATTAGAGTTAGGTTCTATTATTGAACCAATATCAGATTTAGCATCAGAAGTATAATCAATGTTGGGCTCAACATTAGATTTGGAGTTCATTGAGTCAAACTCAGATTCTTTAGTTATAATATTAATTACACATGCCTTAAATATCAATTTAAATAAATTTCTGATCCTTCCATGGTTTGAGGATGATTACTTCAACTTCAACAAAAGTCCTCCTAGTATCTTCTATAAGGATTGTGATGCCTCTTCCCATTCTATTACCATTACATATGCCATTAACACCACCCAAAATAGTCATTATATTGACATTCCACCTCCCATAAGTGTTTATTGGGACTGAAAGAATCATACCTTATTAAACTACATCATGATGACATATCAATTGTAGACTATTAGGGGGAGCAAGACTACCTTCATGGAGAAGAACAATCTTCTATTGAAACCTTTTCAGAGGTGTTAGGGGGAAATCAACGTCTAAAATCAGCATCTTCTAATGAAACCTTTTTGGAGGTGCTACAAGACAATCAAATTCAAAAGTCAACATTCCTTATTGAAACCTTCTTAGAGGTGTTATGGGATAATCAAGATAGCTTTATTGGTGAAAACCTCTTCGAGGCATCAATAGTTGAGCACAACAGTTCTTCATCACTTGATGAAGATATTATCAAAAATAAAATCACTATAGCTTCCATTCTATAGCATAATCATATGGCAGCTACACTCAAGCTCAAATAATAAAAAATTTGATGGTCCTATCGAGAATATATTCAAAATTCTTTGGCCCTGCCATAACCAAAATTATGTCAAATCCAAAATCAACAACATTATGTGTGCCTAGAAATCTTGATCTTCATTTATTACCCAACCATTATACATTCCATTATGATTCATTTTTTTATTACCAAATTAGACCTTTTATCCATTGTTTATCCATATTTACCATCATTGGTCATACTTTCCTTTATAGAGGGTATAAAGACATCTTGTCTCAAAGTTTGGAAGAAATAAAATAAACAACCAATGAAGATCACAACATCATTATTAGATTCCAAATTAGTAGTAGGTTCTTGGTAAAGCAGCTATTCAGAAGGGATGTGGGATGGAAATTTACATAATTGACTATTTTTTTTGTACCATATGCTAATTAGGATGTGCATATCCACATTAGCAAGAACAACAAAACCATTTACCTTGCCTTTCCATGTGCTTTACCTTTTTCATTAGCCTTGTCAGTATTTCATACCTTTCCAAGTGCCTTTCCCTTTGCCTTACTTTACCATATTTTCATACCTTGCCATATATTTGAACTATAATGACTTCAAATCCTTTGAGACTATGTAGGCAGTGCTCAATTCACATTGAGGTTAGCTCGGTCACCCCTTTTTCCATAATATACTATTCTTTACATCATACCATACCCTATACGATTTCCACCATGCTATTAATTCTTCACCATCTAGTTATTTTTACCTAAGCCTACTTGTCATGTCGATATTGGTTTCAACTCATTTTCACTTCAAGAACATTCAGTGGTTGATGACAAATTCAATTTTAGTAGTTGTTTTAGAATTACATGTTTGAATGATAGTATTTGAAAGTAGTATGATAGTGGTCCTGGTAATTTCATCCTTCATTTGTTGTTACATTTCATTATGGGTACCACTGATTATAACCACCTTTAGGAAAATTAGTGTCCCACCCTATGCTACTAATTATAACTACCTATGGGTAAATTAGTACCATTGACCCTTTGTCATTTTTTATGAATTATAACCACCTATGGTAAAATTATGGAAAAACACCTTTCCCATGCATTGTCACATCACCTTTCTATTACTGTTATCATTTGCCTTGTCATTTGCCTTTACCTAAAACTTACGAATACTTCAGATGCCTTTTGTGTAGATAGAAATACAGTGACTTGAGGTCTATTTAGACTATATAGGCAGTGTTCGATTCACATACCACACTCTCATCATTTTGTGAGTAACCTAACCAACAATATTTCCATTTTGTGAGTTGAAGCATTCTATATCTTGTAATTTTATCTTTATTTGAGATGCCTTTAAAAAATCCAAAAAACATTCAAAACATTTTAAAATCTTAAAAACTAGAATAATCAGCTTCTAATCTCCTAGAGAGATATAAAGCCCCAAAAATCCATAAACATGTCTCTGGTCTAAACGTAGTCATCCATCCTTGGTCCACCCCACTGGGGAAAAATCCATTGTTGGTTCCAATCCATTCCACATCCATTGGGGGTGTGACCTTCCCTTTGCATGTATCCTTTCCTAGGGGCACCATCCAATTCATGCTTTTAGGCCAAGATCACAGATTTTACCCTATTGGGAAAACACTAAAGCATGTATCTTATATCAAGATATCTTATCTTGCATGTTGTTCCCTTATAAATAGCCTTACTTGGGGGCACCACATGTTTATCATTTTGATAATATTTTACACATATATATTGACTTAGTATCTTTTTGTACCGTATTCAAAATCAAACATAAAAAATCCACACCATATAACCCACAAAGCAACGATCAAGTCGAGGCATCAAAGAAAACCATTATCATAATTCTAAAGAAGATTGTCAATGATGTTGGTTGTAATTGGCACTTGAAAATTTTTCCTACCCTCTGGGCTTATCACACCAATCATCAAACCCCAATAGGAGCCACTCCATATTCCCTAGTTTATGGCACAAAGGTTATTATCTTGATCAAGGTTGAGCTACCTTTACTATGGGTATCCTTGGATAACATTATGGATGATGAAGATTATAGAGTTTCTAGGTTACAAGAACTAGAACTAGATCTCCTAGATGGAAAACATTTAACTACCTTATAAAACTTGAGAGCATATTAGAATAGATTACATTGAATCTATAACAAGCACATTCTCCCTCAATATTTTAAATTTGGTGACTTGGTCTTGAAGGAAAACCAAAATAACATTAATGTTGAACATAAAAATTAGGGTAAGTTTCAACCCAATTCACTAGGCCCATATGTAGTCACAACAAATTATGGATCGAGGGCATATAGATTAGATACTCCAAATGGCGAAGAAATCCTAGAACCCATAAATATTATACACCTCAAGTGTTTCTATGATTGACAACATTTTTTGAACCATTATCTACAAGAACCCTTAATTGGGGGCAACTTGTGCCAAAGTCATTTACTCCACCATTATACTTATTCTCTATACCATTCTACTTTGGACCATTGTAACTTTGTACCATTCTACCCCTAGACCATTATAACCCTGGACCATTGCACCTCTGGACCATTATAATGAAACTACTGTGGACCATTGCAACCACATTACCCTATGCCATATTATTTTGGATCATTATCACTTAGGACCATTATCACTTGGATCATTTATATTCCATTGAACCAATTTTCCTTTCATTTTGGACTATTGTAACCTAAATTATTGTACCCAATAACTGATTATGATTCATAGGCATTTTGGACACATTCAAAACCTATTCTATAGAGCATTTTAGCTTAAATGTTATTTCACAACTTTTTTTGTAGACAAGGATATAAGGATATGTTAGCACATGGTTTTTGCCTATTGGCTACTTCCTCATATTTCTTCAACATTGCATACTATACTATTCTTATTTTGATGCTACTTGGTAGTCATTTTCACCTTCACAGGATCACATGGGCCATTGCAACTAGTTTAAGCTATTATTATAACTACTACCCTTGGACATACATCTCCTTGGGTAGTTGGTTCCCTATACCATTATTTATATTCACAATCCATATTGTAGCTAATTTAGTTTTGTTTAAACTCTTACCTATGGTAGTGCATCTCCTCAGCTAGGTGGTTCCATGTTCCTTGTGTTAATATTTTTCTTCTATTGCTTATCCCAAAATCATAAAAATATTAGAAACTAATACGATAAAAGAACAAAAACATTGCCATGAACCTTTGTTTATTTTGATCCTGAACACTCTCATTATTTTTCAAGCAACTTAAACCACACTCTCACCATTTTTTGAGTTGGAACAATTATTCTCTCATAATTATCAATCAAGTTGAGACACTTAGAAAAACCCTAATTGTAAATGTTCTATTAAAACCCTAAAAATCATAAAATCGTGAAAATTGGCTTATGATTTCCATGAGGGATATAAAGCCAACAAAATTTTTGGGTTGGGTTATCTTACTTGTTCAGTTTATTTATGGACCACCTTGGTCTTTTTCCTCCTAATTCTGGGAGAAATACATTGGCCTAAGGTTTGCACGAACTATGTAGGCAACACTTGGATGCATGGGATATCTTTAGTGAGCTCAGTCACATTCACACTTTATTTTCTATTTCAATCACTTATTTATTTTAAAGATCCTAAAACCCCTGTATATTTCACAAGTAACCACTTATCCTTTAGTTTCCCCATCCTTATAATCTCTCATCTCATGCTCTCATTTTGTGAGACCCTTATGTGTATTGTTCATTTGAACAAAATCCATTTTTACACTCTTGTTTTTTTCTTACGCTCTCATCATTTTATGATATTTTCCTCTTTCTCAACCTCAGAAGAATTGGGAACTCTTAGTTATTGATTCATTTCATTTGTGCAAGCTCATCTCTTGTCTTTTAGTGTGGTTTCAACCTAAAACCATACTCTCTTTTTTAAGCACTCATTATTTTTCAAGACCATTCTCCCATTTTTCTACAACACAATCATGTTTTTTTATCATCATTTTCTTCCATCCCATATCATGGGAGAACTACATTTGGCCTAAATTTCATGTTGAATCTTGTGTCCTTGAAACTATGTATGCAATGTCCGCTTGCCTTAGTAATCTAGAGTTAGCTCGGCTACCCCTTCCTTTTCTTTTATTCCCCCCATTTTATTTGTTTTGTCTAATTATTTCCCTATCAACTGGGGGAACTTTATGTCCATTATTCTTATTTCTTTATAACAATATCATTATCACTTAGCTTAGGGTTCACCTTATTGCAAAATGTAATGCCTTTATTACACGTGAATAAACAAATTGTTTTTTTGTCTACACTAACATTGTGACTAACTATTGTTTGTGTGTGTTTATTTGAGCTTTATTATTGTTTTTTTGTAACATGTTATCTCTTCATTTATTTTTATTGTTGTTTTGTTATGTTTTTATTCTTGTATTGTTATGTTGTTATTTTTTTAATTGTTGTTTTACTATTCCTTTATTTTTATCAATGTTTTATTTTTTATTTCTTAGTGTTTTTTTGTGATTTTGCTTCTTTTTATTATTATTTTCTTATGTCTTTATTTATTTTATTGATGTTTTGTTGTGCCTTTCTTCTTGTCTTTTTTTTTACTATTATGTCTTGTTTATTATGTTATTTTTATTTTTATTATTGAATTTGAATATATTTTGTAAACATTTTGAGTTTGGCCTTAACTTGGGTTTGACTTGTTTACATTTGTATTTAAATTATTTTTGTTATTTGTTTGTTTTTCAAGTACACATTATTCATACGTGGGTCACGACTCTTTATATATTGATTCCAGTTTGTTTAACAATTTGTCCTTGCTTTGTTTTTATATTCATTTTATCATGACATCCTCAAGAAGTAAGTTGGATGGATGCATAGTCACTTAAGGAGGCCAGTTTTACTTACCAAGCCAAAAGACATAGATGTGGCTTGTTCTCAAGGCCACTATATAGAGATGGATGAAAATAAGATTTCATATTCTTCTTTAAATTCTTCCAATGATCCAAACAAGAAAGGTGGGCTCAACACTAATTCTACTTTTATTAAGAAAGATAATAAAAAATATTGTAGGAATTATGTTTTTGATAGTCATTTCGAGGAAAAAATTTGGAAGTTACATTTAAAATTGCATCCATTTAAAATAATAAAAAGAAAATAAAGAAGGGCATGATGTCACTTTAATGAGAAGTAGTTGATGGCAGCTTAGATGTGGATGAAATTTATTTTACACATCCATTTATAAAAAGGTATGTTTGGGTAGTAATGATGCTTAGGAAAAAGGTTAACCTTATACTCTTTTCCATATCAAAGTTTAAATTAAGATGGTAAAATTTGATGTTCTTTTTTTTATATAGACTTGGGTTGGAAATGTATGATCATCCTAATCCTTATTCTCTAGGATGGGTGAAAAAAGGAGTGGAAATAAGGGTTTTCAAACAATTTAGAGTTAAGTTTGTAATAAATGAACATTTATTTAATGAAGTTGGGGTAGATGTTTGTGAGATAGTCTTTATAAACCCATAAATGATTTTCATGAGGAGATATATTCAATACCTTTTGGTTAATGATGAGAAAACTTACACCATCAAATCCTGTGAAGGAAAATCTAAGTTCTCCTTAGTAAGTGCCACTCAAGGTAAATAATTATTTAATGATAGTGGGAAGTTTTCTTTTCTCATTTTAAAATATAAGAAAGATAATGGATTAGTGGAATTCAAGGATACTCATATCAAGTATATCATAAAAGAGCATGAGATGAAATTACTACTAGGTTGTCCTCTTCCTAAGTTGTGTTTTTATCATCAAGCATTGAAGGAAATGTGTCACACAAAGGCACAAAAAGTGGACTTAGAAGTTAACCAGGCTAATATTTTCATTCAACACATACACCTCCAAGTACAAGGGAGGTTTAAGAAGTGGGAAAACAAATTTCCTCATTGTATAAGTTCCTAAGATTATGGGGACCAAAAGCTTCAACTGGGGGAAGCATGATCCGAAATATAGATCTAGTTTACTAGATATGTTTTTACTTCATTTTCACTATACCCAAATATGTAATTCATGTATGCAAACACTATGTAAGAAATTTATTCATACTTTTTCATGTAAAGTGATTTATTCAATTAAATTTTAGTAGTTAAAGTAGTATTGGTATGGTTTGGGTGTTCTCATATTGATGAAGTTTGCAACTTGCAGCCTTTTAAATTAAGGGTTTTATCAAAGATGAATAAAATGCCAATATTTATAGGCAGAAGTTGTGTAACCATCCTAGTGGCTTCATAACCATTTTTAGTTTCAAGTGGTGGTTGTGTAACTACCAATGTCTATAGGAAATGGTAGTTATGTAACAACCCTATTAATTTCAAAATTGTTGGTCTACATAAAGCAACATTTTGCCACTAGCCAAAGTATGAGAATGGGAATAGTTGAAAATATTTCCACTTCTTGGTGACAGTTATTTTTAGGGTTCTAAGGTGGAATGGAATAAATACAGTCTATAGGAAGGCAAAGGAGATCAAAGAAGTAAGTGAGATTTCTTGAAGCTAGATTCACATTTTAGCCAATAAGTTTGAGTCTTTTTGATGTTGTCTCATTATTTCCTAGTTGTGAATGGTTTTTATAATTATTTTGGATCATTGTGAAGTTTATCAAAAGTGTAAAGTAGCCTTGTGTGCAAGCATATGATAGTGTAGTAATGAAAGTTATGTCTACAAAGGCCATGTTTTTGTAATAACTTATACAACTTTTGAATTACATACTGAAAGGGGAGATAAATTACCTCACCCACTGGAGTTTTTCCCACACCATGTTTCTCTAGGTAAAATAAAGTGTTCATATTATGATTTATCTTATGTTATGTTTCATTATTATGTCCACTATGTTGTACATTTCATTTCTAGCACTTGTTTCTCTTTTTTAGCATTAAAATTAGTCTATAACAATCATTTATCAATCAAGTGTTGAGATAGGAGTATAAGATTTGTGTTGGTGAAGCTTAGTTTGGAATATCCACCTAGTTTAGGAATCAAGCTATTTATTAAAAATGTGATGATGTCAGTAAGAAAAATTAACTCACACTATCAAATCAAGGATCTTGGCACTGATCTCACACTATCTAATAAAGAATGAATAAAATACAAAGGAAATATGGGGATTTATTCATAAATTATCTCTCACTACAGCTGGACATCTTTTTTATAATTTAATCTAGTGCAATTCTCTTAGTAATATCTATAAAACTCAAGTTAATTTTATTCAATGAAAGCAGTATTTTACTGATATAAATTAATCAAGTTGCTCAAAGTTATACCTCTCTAATATATACTTAAATCTCCATAAACTCAAATATATATTTTAAAGGCTAGGGTACTACTATGAGACATACTAGTGTTCAGACAAAGGAGAAAATGTCATTAAGTTGTTCCTTTCAAAAATAAATTAAGATTGAGATAGAGGAGTAGAGTTCATAAATATGACATGGGTTGTTCTAAATAAAATAGTTGGGTATGCAAGATGATTAATGAGACCATATTGAGTTAGCATAGAGGACTGGTATGAAGAGTTGCAATTGATGGCTATTGAGTATTAATCTAAATTACTTAATTATAGGTTTAAATAAGGGAATCATAATTAAGGAATTTATCCTCTACTCTTGTACTCATCAACAAAAAGTGATTAATTCCTCTCTAATTTCCTTTTTATAAATTTTAAATATCTCATTTGATCAAGCAAGTTGACTCTTTGGAATTTAACCCAAGTCCCTGATGTGTGTAATATCTAGTCTATACTACTTGTTATGCAAGATTATTATGAGCCCTCTTATTGAAATAGATGGCATCTATGCATTTTTTTTGTAATCGATGAAAATTACTTTGGCTCTTATTTTTATACCCCTTAGCTATTTTTTTTTCTACAACTCCATGCTCACATATGGTAATTATATTTCCACTTGCATTTATTTTCTTTAATGTGTTAATTTTCTTTCTTGCATAAGTAGTGGCTATGTGTTTGTTAAGATAGAGAGTCAACCCACTTCTTTTTTTAGTGCATTACCACTTTTATTTTTATGTGTATCTCTAACTCTTTTCCGTCACAATATTTCCATTTATACATTTAGATTAGATAGATTAACATTAGAATAATAAAAAGAATTAGTTGACTCTAGAGGCTCTCTTGTAAGATCAGTCCCACACTAACAAGAGTTCCCATGTTGTAACTATTGTGATAGTGTAACTAATTATACATAATAAATCATTAACAATATGTATAACTCTATAGGACATTCATCTAACTCAATAATACCATCATTATCATGTGTGTAAATAATTTTTAGCATCTATCAATAAGCAAATGATCATAATATACTAAGTTGTGTAACCATGTAATACTGAAAGATAAATGCAGATACATTTTAGACGCTGGAAAATAGTGAATGGGAATTAACAAAAATAAATCCAAGGGGTAAAATTATTAATAATAAATAAAGTAGAGACCCTTATTAACCTATGATTTTTTTTAGAACAATGTGCATATTAGAGCAAAAATATTCAATATATAATGTGTTGTCATCACAGGGAAGTTCACATAGAGTTTTAGGATGGGAAAAAAATAATCAAAGGTAAGGGCCACAAGAAAATAATATAACACAATCAAACAAAGAGATATGATATAATAATTACACATGTTCAAGAATAAGCATCCATAATAAATCAAAGAGAAAGAGTAAACTTGAATCATGCAAATCATGAGAGGAACTGAAGAATGAATCTAAAAATAAAGGAAAATCAAAACATGGAGAGGGAATAAATTAACCTAAAAATTTAAGAATGCCAAAAGATAAGGAATACATGAAGGCTATAAAAAACTAAAAGATAAGGTAGGTAATGGGGTAATAAACATGGAAGAATATGAAATAATAATTAATGATTCCCAAAAGCCACATGGAAAACAAGGAATAAATCAGACCAAGGCAATCGAATAACATAAAAGAAATCAATCAAATATAAGCAATCAACAAAGAAAAGGACAAAGAAGTCATGTATAGGAAAAGAGGTTTTTCAAGTACAAGCATATGGAGTTATATTGAAAGGCTAACCAAAACAATTGGGTGAATCATCATTATATTTTATGTAAGTGGAAGCAATCATATCCTTACGTGCAATATCTAGATATCTAGGTAACCATGACTCTAAGAGATAAAATATGTTATTATCATCATTATAGGAATAATCAATGTCATTGTAATCATTATCATTACAAGCAATTGTGTTCTCTTTGGTATCTTTTGTAAAATATCATTTTCTTTTATCTAAATTTTATCTTGTTAAATTGGATCCTTTATAGGTCTTTTATCTTGTGTAAGTATGATAGGTTGTGATAAGCTTACTTTGGTACATAATGTGTTGGTACTTTAATTTTTGATGTTTTGATTTGAGGTTTTTGGATGAATGGTTTCTTTGGTATCTTTTTAGTTAATAATTTAGGTTGAACTTGTGGTGGAGGTTCATAGGTAGTGTCTTAGATAGTAATCACTTTATTGTCATGAACACATTTTAAACATTTATAATACATTAAACCAAACTAATATGGTCTTAGGACCCATTTTGACAATTAAGGTAATGCCTACAAGTAGTTTTTGGGTAATCACATCATATCATGTAATAATCATGGTCATACCAGCTAAGTCTCTCTAAGTATATCCAAGACCAATAATTAATTTTATTTTGAAAAAATTTATACTTGAACCACTATTAATAATAATTCCATTTTTTACTCTTGAATGTGTATCAATGAAATCTCAAATGAAGAGTGTTCCATTATAAAATTTGCCCTTTTGAATTCCATTATCATAAAAGATAATTGGAGGAGGATCTTTATGCATTTTATTAACCACACCCATGAATCCATCAAGTATATGGGCATTGGAATATTGTGATGGTTGTTTTTTAGCTATTATATGAACACTATCATGGTATTTAGATGAAGTGTCATGATTTGGAAGGAGGGTTTTAAAAAAAATAGGCGTTGTTTTAGTGGTATGATTGATTTATTCAAAGTACTATTTTGATAATCTACCTGGATTTTAGTGTTTTGCATGAGGCCTTGGATTTTACATTTCAATGTGATGTATTTGTTTGAAGAATTTTTGGGAACTCTACAATAAGCATAGTTTGCATTAGCATCATAGGTTTTAGGAAAGTGTATTTATTTAATAATCTCTCTAATAGAAGGTAAAGTAATCATATTGAATTTAAGAAATAATTTAAGCACATTTTGAGGAGTTTTAGTTGACCACATAAATTATCTTTGTACCCTTTGTTGTGATAATACTATTTTGTTAGATGGTTGGTTTATAGTGTTTATTGGATTCTTGGCCTTATTCTTATGTAATAAAGTGTTGTTGTGACTCTTATCTTTAATTTATTTAGCTTGGAATTTGGTTCAACTAGAGGTATGGTAATTAATCTAATATTTAAGTATGTTGGCCTTTAAAATCTTAATCTCATAGTTTTTAATCACATTGACAAAATTTCATCAAAATATTAGTAAGTGTTGAATACCACTTTTTCCTTAATGGGTAAAAGTAAACCTTGAGAAAATATACTTTAATTCATTATCAGGTAATTAATGAGTCATATTTTTAACCATAGTTTTACATCTAAGCTTGAAATTATTAACATTCTCATTAGGTCCTTTTTTAAGCCGAGAAATATGTGAAAAAAGCAACCTTCAGATTAACATTGATAAAAAATTTAGCTAAGAAATCATCGACCAAGTTATTGAAAGAGTTCAAAAATGTGAATGATAACCATAGTTTTGAATCTAAACATGTAATCAATAACATTATCATTAGGTCCTTGTTAAAGTTTAGAAAAAAGTGACCTTAATACTAATGTTGATCAAAAAATGAGTTAATAAATCATTGGCCAAGGCATGGAAACAATGAATGAATCCAAATGGTAACCATGGTTTTGAATCTAAACATGTAATCACTAAATTTCTCATTATATCCTTGTTTAAGTTGAGAAATATGTGAAAACTTGACCTTCATACTATTGTTGATAAAAAAATGAGATAATAAATCATTAGCCAAGATATTGAAAGATTGCATAAATCTGAATCGAAAAGCATAAAACCAATCAAGAGCATAGTCTTTAAGGCTTCTATGAAATAAATTCTTCAACAATTTATCACTATGCACAAAGTTTAGACATGGAGTATATAAAACTTTGATGGGAGGAAAAGGATCACCTTTACCATTGAATAATTCAAACTTTGGAGTGATAAAACCTATAGGAAAAGGGTAAGCAAGGACATAATAAGCCAAAGGGTTTAGTAATATACTATGTGAAGTGACCCTAAAACTTCAATTTTGAGATATTTAAGAGATAAATTTGACTTCTTATTGCATATCACAGATGGGTTGCACAAAGGCAGTAAATATGGGGTTTGGAATTTAAGTGGTAGTGGTATATGTAGGAATTTCAGAAGCATTAAAACTAGGCAAAGAAACAACAATATAATTGGAAGAAATGGGATGAGGAACAAAATTATGAGAAATTTGAGAAAAAACAACATCAAGCATGGAAATGGAGATTTTATAAGGTTGATCTACATTATAAGTGTTTCTTTGGATATCCTTTAACACATACAACAATTCATCTATTCTTGTATGTTGGTCAGAGATGTGTTGACTAAATAGAGAAATTATTGCAATATTATCATTATATTAATTAGAAAGATCAACAGTTTGAGATCTAGTCACATCATTATCATTCATATCATTGACATTAACATCATCATTTAAAACATCAACAGTCACATTTTCATTAGAATATATAACAGTAGAAGGAACATTAACATCATTGAGAGACATCAATTTCTTTTTAAAATAAACATGAGTATGAACCAAAGGAATTTAAATAAATTCAACCACTTTGCAACCCAATCTATCACGTTACCTAGTTTTGGTATTATATCTAATCTCCTTAGGTGTCATAATATGGACACATATGTTTAATTTAAGCATGCCCTATAATTTGAATGATAACACAAAAACAACAAATTATGGTTTGCAAAAACATGCAAGGGGATAAGGCTAATGATTTCACATAAGGCATAATGGACACTAGAAAAATTAGATCTAATATACAATATTAGAAAAATTAAACCCTAAAGCTCGTATTAGGGTTCATGTTCACAAAAATTTAATATGGGAAAGTGGTTTTACATCAATGGTACATGACACTAACCATAAACAATGTGCAATTCAAATTGGAACAATTTTACCCAGTAAATAGTAAACATAAACCTAATTAAAATAAAGTAAAGTGATATAATAATTGAAAATGATAAAGATAGGGTTATAAAATGAACATTAAATTATTATAAATCTATACACCATCTGTTGTTGAAAATAGGGATAAAAACTATTGTAGAGAGAACCCATTAAATTTAGAATAAATTGATAACCTAGAAAATTAGACTTGTTGTAAATACTAGGTGCATAAACTAAGCTAATGCACACTCCTTAAAATTGTTTCATTTCTTGGAATAAAATTGAAAACTATGATAATTTTATCTTATGATCTAAAAAACTTACTTAATTTGTCACAATTCATTACGCATCACCCAAAAAACCTTCTCCTTCTTTGAAACCCTAATTAACTCTCAAAACCTTATAAGACCTTTAAAAATGGATAGTCAATTAGGGGACATGCCTCGATTAGACCCTTGTCCTTATAAAATTTTGAAACTGACACTCTTTGAAATTTATCAAGTAACGATGTGATGGAAGCCCTAGTTCCTTATGTGTAACATCCTTATTTTTTTGTGTCAGGTTTGAAGGCACTTATCAGTGATTAAGCATTATATAATATAATTAATAATTATTGGTTTATGTACAAACATGGATTGATTTTATTTAAATAATTTCAATTTAGTTAAATGATGTTATCATGTTTATGTAAACACTAATTTTCATACAAATACACATATTACTAGTCTTCTTATATGTATATACCTCTTTACTAAGAATTAGACATCTAGTGATGTGGTTTCTCATCGACCTATTTAGTTCCATCTTATTTCACTTGATTTACCTACCCCTTGTGTCTGTGTGCTATGTTTATTTATCTTCATTCAGTGTATACTAGATACCCCTACCTATTGTGTTTGTTTTTTAAATATTTTTAGCCCCTAGACACTTGTGTTCATTTTGGACACTAGCATCGATGTTAGTGTCCATGCTTGACACAATTATTGAGTCTTATCTTTTTATATTTTATTGGATCTTTCACATTGTGACCAAATTTTTAATTCTCTTTTCCCATCCTATGGTCGGATTTTCATGCATCGCTGAATTATAATTCAAATTAAAAAGGTTCTTATAAATACAAAGGCTATGGTATAATTAACACACCTTCTAATTTGATAAGGCAACTCTGTAATAAGAAAGTACTATCTATTTCAAGCTATCAAATTACACTACAACACTATTTTAAATCTCTGAAGCATTCAAAAAATCAAATATGATATTATATCACTTGTACCAAGGCTTACTAAAATAAAGATCATATAATCATACTATTATAATTTTACACACATGCATATGAGGGAGAACTACATGTGAGTCTGAAGCCCTCTTAGGTGTATTGGTTATGCAGGTAGCACTTAACAACAATAGATTTATTAGGGATAGTTTGACTCATATTACTAATCCCTTTTTACCAAGTTGCAAGAGGTACAATGAAAAAGAACTAGGTTTATTTATTATCTAGATCTGGCACACAAGTATACATAAGTTGAGACATTATACAAGAGGCATCATGTATTTGATTTGAATTTGAGGTCACTCTTATGTATATTTATAATTGGACACTAGCATTAGATACAGACATAAACACCAACATTATTATCCTAGATTGATGCAACTATTTGAAGGTCAAAAATAGTCAAAACAAAGAATGAACAAAACCCATATCTTCAACAAATCCCTATAATAACTCCTAATCATTTTCATGACCTAGACCAGGACATTAAATAAGTTACTCTCTTTGTCCCTTAGTTACTTTGTACTAACTATATTTATTACACATTCTATATTATATGAAATATGTATTATTGATTATATTTTAAGTGTAATTATAAATATTTTCATTCTTTTTAAATATGTTTATTTTCTAGGGTATTATCTTTTAAAAATCCTAAAGCACATAAAACATCTAGTGAACCCAACCTCTATTTATTGAACCAAAACCCTAGTTTCTATCTTAGTGTTTTTACCTTCTCTTAAATTCCATTTCAGCTTTCTGTATTTTATTTTACAAATCTGATTTATGATTATGTAGGCCTAGTTTAGGAATGTTAATTGTTCTTATTGATTTGGATCTCTTGCTTGTGATTTGAAAAAAAATCTTAAAAGCTCACCTCTTTATGGATTCCCTAGCTCATCCAAAGGACACTCAACCAAAAAATCCCCATCCTTTTGATATTATTTTTAATGTACATTATGATTAATGTATTTCATAAGAGGATCTTATGGAACATCAAAAAAATACTAAAGCCCTTGCCTTTGCTTATAATTATGATAATGAAAGAACAAAATATGCAAATGCAAATCTCAATGATCCAGCTAGTGATAATGATATTTCTTCTTATGGATAAGAATATAGTGACATTCCTCTTGGCTATGTTGAACCTCAATTTCCTACTCCTTTGATTTATAATGATAAATAATCTTAAGAACCTACAAGCCTATAAAATGATATTATTCCTAGTGTTGAAAATCCAATTATTGCATTTGTACCTTATTTGGTTATTTTAACAACCAAATGTGAGCTTCCCTATTCTACAGTTGAAAAAGTCAAGGAGGTTTAATGTTCTCCCAATGTATCTCATAATAAAAATATTGATGAAATCAAGTGTGTCCCTTCACCTCCAAACAATATTAGTGTTGAAAATCCCATGTCTTATTTGCATGATTCAAGCACACCTAGCCTAAGTTATTTTTCCCCTCCAGTATGTAATAATAAAAATACATGTCTTATCTCTCACCCTTTCTTGTTTGAATTTAAAAAATAAAGTGCCAATGAACATCCTAAGGAAACACTTACAAAACTTGCATTGTTTAGAGACACGTAAAAATTTCAAAATCCTCTAGATGTATCTCATTTAAAGGCTAAATCATACAAATCCAATAAACTAAAAAGTATAATTCCATTATCTCTTCCTTTGTTGAGTAAAAATGAAAGTGGAAATTGCACCCCCCCCCCTCAACTCATGATATTTTAAATAAAGTGCTAGATGTTCCTTTTCCTCCCACTTCTGTATTTTTGGATAAATAAGAGAAAACATGTACAAGTGAAATTATATCACCAATTCCTATTGAAAGTAACCAAATTTCAAGTGAAGTAGAATTTTGTAATTGAAATGGTATTAGATTTCATGATATATAGTAGGACATACTTACGTTTTTAACCATGGGTGCTCCTTTACCAAATATTTTAAACCCATATGATGATTCTCCTCTCAAGAGTGATACAAATCCCACATCCCTATGTTTCATGTGAATGGTATTTTACAACCCCTAGCACAAAATTAAACATCTCATCATGATATTTTATCTATTATGACTACCATGGGAGATTTGCAACAATAAGTCAAAGCTCTTAAGTTACAAGTTTCTTCTCATGAGGCTCCTTTTGAGGAGAATACATTATCAGGACAATCTATTGCTTGACATGTGTTTGATACCTTTATTCACAAAATTTTATCATGCCCATTTTTACCTTCTTCAATGGTCAAGGGGATCCTATTATTCATTTACAAAAATATGTAAACTCCTTTAAACATTGGGTCTGTGCACTAAATTTTAGATCCAAGCTATATTACTAATTCTAGTAATAAAAACCTAAAACTTAATCACACCAATAAGAATGGATAAAAGAGGAAATCAAAATAATAAGAACATTCTCACCATCATTTTACCTCCTTATGGATCCACTCCAGGGTTTGAAAATGGATTGTTTGGTGTCCAAAAACTTGAAATGTTGGATTGCTTGATAAGTTTTGATAATGGCTTCCAAGTGATTAAATGGGCTTGATAGTGGCTATGGATGGATGCAAGAGAGTTTTATGGATACAATATTGTAGAAATATGATGGCTTTATGGATTTTCCAAGTTAGTTTGGAGGAGGAGGGAGAGCTTGGTTAAATAAACAATAGGGAAAGATCAATGGCTCAAATTCAAATTTAGGCCATTGATATCAAGGGCTAGGGATTTTTCATGAAATTTTTAATTCCACGGAGATCTCTAGAATTAGAGAGTTCTAGAGAAGGGGGCTAGAATAGGGAAAATTTTTAGAATCCTTAAATTCTATAAATCTTCCCATAGGATTTAGGGTTTAAGAAGAGGATAGGATAGGGTGGTGGTTGGGTAGGTAGATTATTATGGAATTTTAAATTGGCTAGTTGGCTTAGGGAGTAGGTTAGTGGGTAATAGGTTCTATTAGGGGTTTAATGAGTGGATTAATTGGTTTTTGGGATTGAAAAAGGTTTATATTATATGGGAATGAGATGGAGGTTATTAGGCTATTAGTTAGTTTAGCTAACAAATATATAAATTAGACTACATTAGTGAGAATTAGTATAATTAGAGGGGTGAGCATAATTTAGTGCATACATTTTTCCCCTCTTTGAAAGGGCATTGTGAGAGGAATAAAGTGAAAGGAGTAATGGTATTTCAAAAAAAACCATGATGTTAGGTGATTTCAAATGTTAATAGGATATTATGCCCTCAAAGGAGCATATAGGGATAAATCGACCCAGATGGTCACTCAAAATGAAATCTTGGGGTGGGATAAGACCATAAGAAGATGGGGTTGGGGTGCCCTAATTGACAATTATGATACCCCAAGAGGGAAGGAGATAAAGTAGGTCAAATGATGGGTTATAAGTAGATGACAAATGTATAGAAAGCATTTTGATTGATTTAAATAGGATGGGTTTAAGCTGATGATAAGTCTCGTAGTAAGGACACATGTTAAGGAAAGCTTGAAAAAGGATAATAGTGATAAGGATTTTTTATTGGTGATAGAAAGCTAATTTTTGCAAGATATGGGTCTTACAAATGATGTGATCAGTGAGAAATAAGTCCAAGGATGGGATGGTGATATTGAATAGGTGGTGGCCAAGCTATCCTTAGGCACAAAAGTGGGACCAAGTGCTACCTACATGGTCCTAAAAGACCTTAGGTTGATTTAGTTATTAATGTAGGATAAGGTGGATGATAAGGGGTTTGGACATTCTATGCCCCAAATGATGTTAAAAGGTGATTAAAAGTGATTAGATTGGGATAATTGGGAAATATTGGAGATAGTCAATGTTAGTAATTGGATGTTAAGGGTATACAGGGGGTAATATAGGACAAAAGAGTCAAAAGTAGGTCATTTGCACTTTTGACTTTTTGTGATTTGAGATCTGATGTGAGACCATGGATCGGATACCCCAAGCTTCCCACCATAGTGAGATGGTTAAAGAGTACTAGAGAGATGCTAAGGCTAGACCTACAATGAGTTTTGTAACCTTAGCTTAGTATTTTTATGGATTTTGGTTAATTTTAGTAGGATTTTATATGGATTTTTAAAAAAAAGATGTCATCAAAATCATTCCAACAAAACCACAACTATTAGTTTTACCCTTAGTCAATATTTTTTCATTGTGAGTGGTGGTTTTGAGGGGTTTATCCATGGTATCACAATATCACAAGTTCATAGTTATGATATTACAATTTTATATTTAGGGAGTCATGATATTACAATAATATGAATTTAAAATCATGATTTTGCAATATCAGATGTTAGGGATTCATGGTTTTATCTAACTGTAAGGTCAAGCAAAACCATAACTACCAAGTGGTAGTTTTGTCAAGACCACCACTAAGGGCAATCTCATGATTAGTGATTTTATCAGTGGTTGAAAGAATAGGTAAGTGTTATGGTGATGGGTTAGGTGGATGATCTATGGGGTTAGATGAATTAGTTAGATAGGTAGGTTGGGTGGGTTGGATGGATAAGGAAGATTTGAAATGTGATCAAATGGATGTTAGGGAACACTTACAAGGGAGTGGGTTTATTAAGTGAATTAGATGTTAATGTTTTAAGGGTGTGGGGATGTGTGGTATTTTGGATAATGTTAGTGAGATAGGGGTTAGGCTAGGGTGGGGGATTAATTTAAATAGGTTAGAAAGGGTATAGGTAATTTAGGGATTAGGAATTAACTGGGATTTTTATGTGACTTAGGATAGATATGATAGGTGAGTTAGGATAGGTATTTAATGATGGAGGTAGTGATGGGTGGATGATGATTGGTGTAAGATAAATTAAAAATGATGAAATTGTGGTTGTGGCATCCAAAACTACTTCTTGAGATGCATCTACTAACATAGGTAGAGTTTAGGATACTAGAGTTGATTAGTCTATATGATGTAGTGAGTATGCCCATGATACACATTGATCAAGCCTTAATTACATCACTAGTGGAGCATTGGAATTCAAAGACTAGAACCTTTCATTTCATCATGGGTGAGATGATGATCATGTTAGAGGACATGTATAGGATTTTTCATTTATCGATGCAGGGAGATCAGATATATTGGAGGTATCATACACTAATCTGGACATTGTAGTGTTTAGTAGGGGGATTACAAGTGGGGATGTAAGATATATGTATTGGCATTGATAGGTGATTACATGAGGTTAGCATTAATAGATTTACCTTGGTGGTGATGTCTCTTATTTTTGGCATTCTCTTGCTGGACAAGAGCAGGTAATGGTTTCATCTAGGCCTGGGAGATGTTGTAGCCAATATGGTTTAGGATCATTGGGTATTTGATTGGGGGACTATTGTTTTGGTGTATTTATATAGAGATCTCCATCTAGGGACATATAGAGGAGCAATGAGCTTTGGACCTTCATTGATTTTGTAGATCTAGAGCTGGGAGCACATTGTTATCTAATAACCATTGGGGACACTAGCAGTTCACTAGCCTAAGTAATTGATGGTATTTGGTTGGTATGTGTTATTAGGAGTGTAGTTGGGGAATGTAAGAATGATGAGATTTATAGAGATGCTTTTGATAATTGTGACCAGAGCATATCATGTGGATGTCATATAGAGGCCTTAGATTTGGATGAGATTATGAGGGAGTGACCCAATACATGCTCATAGAGTGTTATTTGATAGGGTGATAATATTTGATCATTGTTATATATTGGCCTAACCATGTTTAACATCAATTAGGTTTCATTCAAGATGTTCTAGGTATAGAGAATTTATTCACTCATAGTGAGCAGGAGAGGTTGTAATGGGGGATGCTAGTAGACAGAGTGAATGCCTAGATGGATTAGTGATAGCATTACCCCAGTTTAGTGGGATTTGAATACATTGATATCTAATCCAAGTGTTATAGTGGCCTATATGACATGGTGGAGACCTAGGATACCAATCAGACTGACACATCCCCAAGTTGTGGTTCGGTGAGGGGTTATGAGGAGAGTCCTTTAAGTACAAGCTTGGATATAGAGGAGGATGAGATAGGTGTCAGTATAGGGTGGGCATGATGGGGATGATGGGTAGGATGTTATGGACATGGATGGGGAAGATGATGATCATGTAACATAAAAAGTATAGATGGGGCCTCAAGCCTAGGCATAGGTACAAATTTTAATATAGTAATAGGTGCATGTTAGTACATAGGCTAGTGGGAGTGGTGGTAGAGATGGTATGGGACCTTCTTGATATCCATTAATAGAGGATGAGAGGTATCTTCTAGATAGAATACAAGGAGAGATATAGGCCCATTTATAAAAGATTGTGAGACTTACCAAGGAGAGGGATCAATTGTAGGTTCATCTCTAGAGTGTTATTACTCAAATAGATGGTTAGCTAGCCCAAGCCCATGGAAAAGTTACTGCCTTACAAGGACATGTTGCATCTTTTCAAGCATAGGTAGCATAAAAGGATGGGCAGTTGACCTAGGCCTAGGCATAGGTTATAGGTATTCAATCATAGCTTATTGTTATGTAGGTGTAGATAATGACTATATAGGGTCAAATTTAGAATATAGATGCTCATATCATAGGATTTTAAGGGTAAATTACATAGATGCAATTCCACATCCATATATTGATGGGGGATGTGGAGGTAACTGAGAGGGCCAAGGATGAAGCAAACTAGGTGATAAGGGGGTAGGGGATGATGGATGTGATGATGAAAATTATTAGGTTGACCAAAGAGGTGTAGTATTATTGGATGCTTTATGAGGCCACAGTGTCGATTGAGTGATGTGATCTATCATTTTGTGGAAGTTCATCATGGTCAGTGTATCAACCTTCGAGAGGGGGATTAGGACCACTAAGGTCACCTAAGCCACCAGGGTCGTAGCTGTGAATTTTGAGATGAACATATGTATAGGGGATTGTTGTATTATTAGCTCATTCTTTTGCCATGGGCCCATATTACTGTATATATTTTTTGACATGGATCTCATATGGGCTTTTACATTTGATTTTGATATATATATATATATATATATATGATACATTGTGATGACAGATATATGTACATTATTCATGATTGATGATGTTTATTGATGTTGATGTGAGATACATTCATTTGTTATTATGATGATGATGTGATTACTTAGACATTATTGAGACTTATGGTATTGTTTGGATTTTTCATGTTGTGATTTAGATTAGATGTAGTGGATTTTGTTTATGGATATGTTGTGATGGGTATATGGTTTAGATTATGTGTTTACTTTTATGGATGCATATTATGTATTGTGATGAATATATATGGCATTGTATTGATGATGTGATGATGCTTAGATATTTTTTAGATGGTCAATTTATATGCATGTTGTTAGATGTAGTGTATATGCGATATGATTTTTATTTCAGATTTTTTTGCATGAGATGAATTTATATGTGTATGGATGTATGATTTTAGTTCATGATGGATATGTTTATGAGATTATTATGCATATGTCATGATAGTTATGTGATGATGTCTTGTGGGGTGAATATGCTAATGAAAGATTAATCCCTGATTGGTTTACTATATTTCATTTGTGATGATAAGAATCCTCCTACACCATGGAAGAAGGGTGGTGATGGGATGAGATAAGATTAGGTTTAGGTTGGGATATAGATGAGATGGATGGGGTGGGATGGTTGTGATTAGAACAGGGATAGGTCTTATGATAAATAGGATGGTTAAAGGTTTTGGAAGCCATTAAAATGTTTGAAATCCATTTTAATATTGCATCATTTAGCCATGTGCCAAATACATGAGAAGTCCAAGACACGTTAGTATAGATGCATGGGGAACTTTGTTTAAGAGTTGACCATTTTACGAACAAACATTTGAAAGTCATTCGTACCTACCTTATTCCCATTAAAATTTCCAATATATATTTCTTTAAAAACTAATTAACAAAACACTATACTTTATTATGTATATGGAGAATCATCACACACATGCTTATTTAAAACAAAACACATAATCATACAAGATAATCAAAGATATCATAAACCAAAAATAATGATATTAATAGGGATATTTACATGGGGAATAAAGTGATTAAGAATGATTATATACAATGGGCCTAATGATGATGTTGGCATTATATACATGATACATGGTGCCCAAAATATTTCCCATGTCAAGATAGGACTTCAAACAAGTTTTTGAAATGGGGATCACGATGACCTCTTGAGAATTAGTATCATAGTATATGGCTAGAAACCTTAAAATATATATATATATATATATATACCTAGTGACCCTCCATAGCGACAATATTAGTGGGAAAGTGTAGACCCTGAGGCTTAGTGACAACAATGGATAAGTAATTCTAGAGAACCTCCCAAACAAGTATTCTCAATGTTTGACAAGCCATGTCTACTTCCTCGTGCTAAAGTAGTTGTCTCTTATTGTTGTTCAAGAACCATGTGATAGATTTTGATAGTTGATATCAAGGTTAGGGTTATTTTACCATGATGTTGGGACCAATTTTCATCATGGTACTTTCCCAAGGTGCTAGAGAACTATTTTTCACCATTGGATGATTTTATTTTATTTTAGACTGATGAGGAGATATGGATGGAGTGGATTCAAGATGTCCCAGGAGTGGGGACTCATAGATAGATGATGATTGAGCCTATCAGATATAGAAGCTTTTAAGATGTATGATGTTCATGGGATCATCAAGTTCTTCTCCATCTAGTGTGGCCAATTTATAGGCTCCTAATCCAAACTTGGTAATGATGATATAGGGCCCTAACCAATTAGCTTCAAATTTTCCCTTCTTATCTCTATCATCATGGGTGTTTTTTTATTCTCCTTCAAGACTAAGTCACTAACTTCAAATTACCTGGATTGGATCTTCTTATGATATTGGCCTTTGAGTCTATTTTGATATGCTCATAGGTGATTAAGGGCCATATGAAATTTCTCATCAAGAAGTTCCAATTCTTGTAGGAATTCTTGCATATAATTATGGTCAGTGATGATGCCCCTTAGTGAGATTCAAAGGGAGGGGAGTTCTACTTTCACTATCAAGATCACTTCTATCCCATAAACCAAGGCATATGGAGTAACCCCAGTAGCTGTGCAGACACTTGTGTGATAAGACCATGGAGCTTGATACAATTGTGTGTGCAAATTTTTACCTTCTTGATTGACTATTTTATTAAGAATTTTGATGAGGGTCTTGTTGGTAGCCTTTGCTTGTCTATTACCCTAAGGATATTAAGGAGAAGATAAATTTTTCATAATGTGATATTTTTGACACAAGGCCTCAACTTCTTGATTTTTGAATGATTTTTCATTATCTAAAATGATGTTGGTAGGTATGCCGAAGTGGAAAATGATTTGATTGAGAATAAATATAGAGATTTGGAGGCCTGTGGTATAAGTAAGTGGCATTTCCTCTACCCATTTATTAAATTGCTCTATTGTTGTAATAATAAACTTATGACCATCTGATGAAGTTGGATTAATCTTGCTAATCAACTTGAGGCCCCATATGGAAAATGGCCATGGAATCATTATAGGTTGTAATTCCTATGTAGAGGCATGAATGAGGTTCCCATGTTTCTAACAAGCCACGCATTCCACACATATTGATAAGAGTCTTGTTCCATGGTTGGCCAATAATACCCAATTTGAAGAAGTTTCTTGGCCAGGGCTATGCCTCTGATGTGCCTATCGCATATACCATCATGAACCTTTTGATCACCTGATAGGCCTCTACCAATGTCAAACACATTAACAAGGTTCTATCATATCCTCTATGATAAATGTGTTGCCAAGGATTATATATCATGAGGTACAATGAATTAAGACCTATCATTGGTGGTAGTTAAGGTTAGGAAGGAGGATGTTATCATGGAGGTACCTATAGATGTCATGGTACTAGGGGAGACTACGATCATTAATTACACAAATTTGAAAAGGATCCATATATTTATGGGATGTAATAATCAAATTCTCAATTAAATTTTTTTTTCTATAACGTCTTTAGGGAGATCAATGAGGGAGCCAATGGTAGCCATTAAATTAATATATTTATTACTTCCTCATGGCACTTGATCAAATTTTATGGATTGAAATTTTGATTTTAACTGATCCACCAACTATTTATAAGGGAGTAACTTTTCATCCTTCATCTAGAATTCATCATTGACCTGCCTGATTAATTAATTATGAGTCACCAAATACTTTCAAGTGCTAGATATTCCACTGAATGGCTTGGTGAAGACCAGCTATCAAGGCTTCATATTCTAAAATGGTGTTAGTACATGGGAAGGCAAGGCAAAATCCTTAAAAATAAGATCACTTTGTGGGGTGATGAGGAGGATGCATGCCCCTAATCCATGCATGGTGAATGATCCATCAAAATACAATTTCTAACTACTTGATTGTGAAGTATTCATTATAGAATCATTTGGGAGGTTCATTACAATGGGTTTAGTTGCTTCAAGTGGTGCTTCAGCCAATTGATCTACTATGACTTGTCCTTTTATATCCTTTTCATTGACATATTCAATGGCAAACTCATTAAGAAACATTATCCACTTTTCCATTATTCCAGTAAGAGCTGATTTGGGTAATAAATGTTTCAAGGGATCAACCTTGACAATGAGTTTTACCTAATTATTCATCATGTAGTGCCAAATATTTTATGTGGAAAAAATGATAGTTAAACTTTCTTTTTCTATTGGAGTATAGTTCAGCTCGTAATATATTAATGTGTGACTAAGATAGTATATGGCTTGCTCCTTACCCTGATCATTATGTTGTGCCAAGAGGGCACCTATTGCACATGGGGTTCTTGAAATGTATAGGAGCAAAGGTCTTCCCAAGATGGGTGGTGACAATATAGGTGGGTTAGCCAAATATTGTTTGATATTTTCAAAAGCTTGTTGGCACTTAGAATTCTAGTAAAAGGGAGTCCCCTTCTTAAGTAGATGGGTGAAGGGATGACATTTGTCTATAAGCTAAGAAATAAAATGTTGAATGGCTTGTAATTTGCCTTGAAGACTTCTGAGTTGCTTAAGATTATGAGGTGGAGGCATTTCTGTGATTGCTTGTACTTTTGTTTGGTCTACTTATATACCTCTTCTTGAAACTATAAATCCCAACAATTTTCTTGAAGTGACACCAAAGTCAAATTTATTGGGATTGAGTCTAACATTTTATTCTCACAATCATTCAAATATCCATCTTAAAACAACATGGTGTTCATATCTTTGATGAGACTTCCCTAGAATGTCATCCACATAATATTCAACTATGTCATGCATTATGTCATGAAAAATTACGATCATGGCCCGTTGATAGGTTACACCCACATTTTTAAGGCCAAAAGGCATGACCTGATAGTAAAATGTTCCCCATGGAGTGATAAAATTTGTTTTGTGTTAGTCCTCAGGTGCAATTTTAATTTGATTATATCCTAAGAAACCATCCATGAAAGAGAGCATTTGATATCCAGTAATTGAATCCACAATCATGTCGATGTTTGGAAGGGGAAAGTCATCCTTGGGACATGCCTTTTTTATATCTCAGAAGTCTATGAAAATTTGAATTCCACCTTGTTGCTTGGTCACTGAGATAATATTGGAAATCCAATCAGAATAATCTATAAGGTGGATAAAGCCAGCTTCTAGGAACTTTTGTAACTCCTCTTTGACTAATAGTGCTACCTTCGGATGTATCTTCCATAATTTTTGTTTGATTGGTTTCAAATTTGGATGCATGATCAAGTGATTTACCACTAAAGATGGGTATAATCTAGGCATGTTAGTATAACTCTATGCAAATATGTCAATGAATTCTTTACGCAGCTCTATTATAACTTCACATTCCACAAGTGTCAAAGATGCCCCAAGTTTAAATATTTTAGGATGTTGATTTGTTCCAATATTGACTTCTACCATGTCCTCAATAAGAAAGGGTGATTGTTCTTGTAAATAAGGAGGCAATGATATTTTGGGAACATATGAAGCAAAGTTATCTGAAAGATCTGTGTCAATGTCAAAATATTCTTCTGATTCTAATTAGACATGTGGAAGTTTATTTGGTTCTTTAGGAGGCTCTTCCTCTTTAGAATGTTCCTCATCACTTTGATTATGGGGTTATTATTATTCCTCGAAGTATTTGAATTTTCAAAGATTTATAGAAAATACCCTTTTATGGTCACTAGATGGCATGAAATCTTGAGCTCCCATATCTTCCAAAATTGCTTCATCATTTTGAAGGGTGTCAAAAGAAGGATCCTATTTTAAATCCCAGTCTATAAGCGATGGATATCAAAGGGAAATAGTGATGGTAGAAATGGTAGTATCAGGGAAGAGTTTAGTGGTAGCAAGCTCCTTGAAATAACTACAAATAGAACTTGTTTCAATGTCTTCATTGGGGAGAAACAACCCAGTGATCAAAATGATATTATTTAGGTCATAATCATATATTCCATACCCTAAACCAAAATAATGTAAATATTCTTGGACCATCATGGGTTAAAGTCTACTTTTCTCTTGTTTGCCAATCCTGTCCCTTTATAATGCATATTCTCCATCATCTTTTGGACATGGGGATATTGCTTTCCTAGAGAGATGAGGGCCTCATCATCTAGAATAATACATGAATCATCTAATTCTTCAATGCATTCTTCATATAAGAATCTAGTGCTTGATAAATTTGTTGGTCCAAATTGGTATTTGATGCGAATAGTCTTCCTCATGGCTGGGAACCCATAACTATGTGGAAAAAGAGGTAAATCATCGACGCAAAAAGTTTTATATTAATATTCTCCCCAACCTGTGGATGTGATATTCAAATGAGTAATGTTAGGTAGTGCATCAAATGTAGATTCAATTTGATTAGGGGAGATGTATTTGGTATTTTTTAGACTTTAGACATAATTATTTGTGTCAAGATAAAGTGATGATGATTGGTCCATCTGACAGCTATGAAGATGGTCAATGACTCTGAGGATAGTGACCTCTCTTCTAGAATGAGGTAATTTTAGACATTGATGTAAATTAGATGGAACAACTTGCATTTCATGGATCCATAGATGTCTAAGTATCATATTATAAGTTAGGTCTACATCCACAACATGGACTAGTGTTTGATGCACTACAGGTCCCATAGCAATGGGAAGGTAAATAGTCCCAGTAGATGGCCTTTCATTATCATCATAGGATTTGATCATTATCAAGGTGAGCCCCAATGATGTTTCTAAATATCCCAATTTCTTCAAAAAGTCCAAATTACATAAATTTAGTGTTGATCCTCCATTTATGAGAACCTAGGAAACACGATGGTAGGATACAGACACTTTAATGAATAGGCGATAATTATGGTGTGGGCAAATAGGATGGCATATCCTAGGCACCAAAAGTGATCTACTATAAAATGGATAAATGTCTCATTAATGCTTGGAATTGATTGGTATCCAAGTCACTAGGGACCTTTAGATCATTTAGGACTTGGTTTAGTATTTCTCAGTGTAATGTATATGTTTTAAGAAGCTCCATTAAGGATATTTGAGCTAGAATTTTCTCAAGTTGTTAAATGATGTCATATTATTTATCGTAAGAAATTGAAGCCTTTTTAGGAACATTCCCCTTTTGGGTAGTAGATGAAGTGGATGAGTCTTTAAGTGGTGCCACAAGAACTACTATCTTATTGCATCTAGTTTTAACTACACAATCAATAATGGTCTGATTAATATTTAGAACAGGGGATAAAGATGGAGTGGGATCTTAGAGGTTTTAGATTTTAATGGTGTTAATGTAGTGGTAAGGCACATGTGGTAGTCTGTCTGGTTGGATGAAGAGGCCTAAACCTGGTCTCTTGGTGGTCTCTAATTTCTTTGGTCATGCTTAGGGAGTGGGTCCTTGTAGATGTTTATCTTCCCATTTTTTGATTGATTTAGGGGATTTTCTCCTTCAATTTCAATGTCACCCCTCTCAATTAAATCCTAGATGTGTGCTTAAGCTACATACACCATTTTGTATCATGCCCTTTAACCCTATGGTACTTGCAAAACTCATCTTCATGATACCAATCTGACTTGGGTTGGTGATCATCCACATGTCTAATTTTAGGTAAGGTGATCATATTAGAAATAATTAATTGATCTAAGACTATTTCAATTGGGACTCCTACACTTGTGAGTGGTATTTTTCCTGTACAAGGCTTTGGCTTGCCTCGTGGAACTTAGATGGAAGAGATATTTGGTTGTTGTGTGTGGCTCTTCTTTTGAACTATTTGTACATGTTGTTTAGAATTTGTTACCCCATCTCCTATGACATTCTTGTTTTTGTTGAAGACTTTATATTTCCCTAAAAAAGAATTGTTTTGATTTTGAGTGTGCTCATTTTGAGAATATAAATTGATTGTCCCCTTTTAAATAAGGGGCTTCTTGATTTGCATTCATTTCTCTATTATCTCATCAAAGGTCTTCGCACACTATAGCTTTAATTGATATTTGAGCTCAACATTGAGATTATCCACAAAGATCTTGGCCAATTCTTTCTCAAGTACTGTACATCTCAAGCTTCTTGCCAAACTTTGTCATCTTTGTAATAAGTATGCCAAAATTTCTCCACTTCATTTCTTTGTATTATTGAGATCAATTATGGAGATGCGATGCTCAATATTAAATGAGAAATGTCTAACAGATTATTTTATTAATTCTCCAGATCTAGATATTGACCCCTTGTGTAAAGGCATTAACCATTCTAAAGCGGGTCTAGTAAGACTTTTGGGAAAAAGTCTTAACAAGTAAGCATCTTCATAAGCCACCTCATGTCAAACTACATAAAATTCTTGGACATGATCTCTAAGATCTCCTTTCCCTTGATATTTCTCAAATGTAGGTACTTCAAAGTGTGAAGGAAAGGGTATTTGTAAAATACTCATGTCCAAGGGTGAGGAACAAAAATCTTCATACTTATATTTGAGGGATTGTGATTTTGGATCTATTTGTTGGAGGGCCTCTTTCATCGCCCTCCTCTCTTATGCAAAGGTGGGATCCCCAAGAGGATTGGTGGTTTGATTTTGGCTGCCTTGGGGAATATGGGTGTTATGTGTAGTATGGATGTTATGAGGTTGTTGGTATTATTGGTATTGTTGATATTATTAGTGTTATTAGTGGTATTATTATTATTACTATTTGGGATGTTTTATCTAGGGGATGGTGGACATTGATTATGGAGTAGAAGATTGATTTATTGTGTCAATTGGTTTGAGCAATATTTTATGATAGCTTATCTTCAATTAGCCTCAATACAATTATTATGAAGGCGTGATGGGTGTTCCTCTTCTATAAATCCATGGTCCACACCTTCCTCTTCTTGGGGTAATTGATTGGCATGTAGATTTTGATGGTGTGTGTTTGAATGGGATGAAGGGAAAACTAGATTAGTATGGTCAAAAGTGGAAGGTAATGTTCCCCCTATATTGATGGCATGGGCTAGGACATGATCATGCTTATCATATAGATAATGGTCAATTAAGTTCTTAACTTCATCATTATGGAGGGGGTTAAACCTTACATCCTCTTCCTCAGGTGTGTGCACATCACTATGAGTTTCATCATATTCTTGAGTCGGATCAACCATATGCCCTGATGGATCATTATCTTGGTCAAAAGCCTATCTAATACTGATTTGAGCATGGGTGTGAATAACCATTTTGAAAAAAAGATGTGATGAGATGTGATAGATGAAATAGAATTCTTCAAATACTAATTCTATCTAGATACCAAAGCTACTAATGGTCAAAAGAGAGTGATGTAATGATTTTTAGAACATGATGAGGTGACTAAGAATTACCAAGAGACACAATCTCATAAGAGACCAATCTAGAAAGGATAAATAAGAGTGATTGGATCAAATTCCTTGTCCACTAGCCAAGTGATAATTTGATGGGTGCTAAATGAAAAGGGTACATGATAAAGATGAAGATAAGTGATGGGTGCTAGATTAGAACCTTATAAGACTATGTGTATTCATAATATATAGTCTAAAAGATGTAGGAAGTGATAAATGAGGATAATAAAAGGGGATGAATAACCACTAAATCTTGATTTTAAGGTAGAATATAGTATTTCAAGATGATGAAATGGATGGGAGACATATGATATATAGGATGAAAAATAGGATGTGTATTAAGTTGGGTAGAATATGTGGTTGATTATGAATTGGACAAGAATTATATCCACTCAAGATGGGCAATACACAAATGGATGTTTGAAGAGATGAAGGTGGTGTAGACAAACTAGCTACGAAAGAAAGGTGTGAAAGGGAGGATGATTATGAGAATGTGTTATGGGAATAATATAGTAGCTAGATTCTAAGGAAAGATGTGAAAAGGATCACTACTATGTTAGATATAGTGGGATGGTTAATTTCTAGAGGTAGTGTCTAATATGAGGTATATATAAGATTTGATGATGGTATGATATGGGATGGGTAAATGATGTGGTAGGTATGAGGTGGTATAATAGATAATACATGATTGGTCTAGAAGGATTAAAACTTATCAAGACAAGATATACAAATGGATATGAGACAAGGAGGTATATACAAGTTAGGTATAAAAGAAAGATGTGAAAGGGGTAGTTACTATAATAAAGTGTTGTAGGATGGATATAAATGGGGTGGATAGTAGATAGTAGGTGTAGAATAAGGATGAAAGATTTAGGATATGGAGGATATGGGGTGAATATGATATGATAAGATAAATATGGATATAAGACTTATGATCAAAATATGGTGGTCAAAGGTGATATGAAATGGATTTGGAAGGGGTGAAATATAGAACTAAATAAGAGGGATATTAAAATGGGTATTATATAGATGCTATGTGGGGGAATAAAAAATGACAAATGGGGATGAATGATCAATAAATGATGTGATATGATGATAATATTATGAGATAATGAGTGTTAACCTAAAGGTGACTAAGGTATCACACAAAATATAGGTATGTCTGACTTGGCTTACAAATAATATGGGTCTTCTCACAACACCAAAACATCACACACAAGTATAATCCCTAAATTAGTTAATTTTTATGGGTGTGTAAGCTAATGCATGCACCATCCAACAGCTTCATAAGTGAGGCTATAGGATAATGATCCATTAAAGTATCGACCTAACTCTCTTAACCCCACTCGTACTTGATGGTTACTTTGGAATTGATACTAACTCCTATAATGGTACACCTATTATAGTCAAAGGTTCCTAATCTAAGTATACACAAAAGGTTATAGGTGCATCCCCTATATACATGAATGTATATTAGGGCCCAAGTATATGTAAGATGCTATTTGATTACCCTGTATCTTGGTGCCTAATCACCCCTCACTCCACAAAACCCTTTATAGGGAATTTTTCTTAGGCACATAATGACAACTCTTCTAATTTTTATAATCTGCCAGAACATAGAGTTTGGTTAGTGCATGGTGATTTAATCCACATCACTAACCCATATATGCTAAGCCTATGTGTGGGGATTAATTCCACATCATGTGTTATCCTAGACTCAAGGGGCTAACAATAAGCAAACATGATATGATTAAAGAGCTAATTAATTACCTACATGTAAGGGGCACAAATAAGATGATTATTTACAAGTCAACACACACACACAACTAATTATATATGATTAAATAATTTTTCACAACAAATATATATACAATAATAACTAAGACAAAATACTAGAGGCACCCCTTCCTGTAAACACAAAGGTTAGAAATCCAAGTGGGGTGCCTTGGTCTTAAGAGGTCTTACACCAAAAAGGATTAGTAGTTTTGATTTTTACAAAATCATAAGTTACTATAAAACTATAAATACACAGAATAATATCTCAACCAAAATGCACAAAATCATAACTACCAAATAAAATCGCAAGTCATGAGTTGTGACTTTACAGATATGGTTAACCTATAAAACCACAATAGTTATACAAAATCACTACTAGTCAGAACAAAATTGCAACTATCAAAAAAACATAGTCTGTGGTTTTGTAGAAGATAACAAAATTATACAATATGCCTAAATGCCACTAAAATAACTATTCTACGAGATTAATTACGAAGCTAGTTAACCTAGAAAATGTAGTTTAACAAGTATAAAATAGGAATATATTCAATATTATGACAACCTATTATAAATGTTTTTAAAAAAGGGTTTTGTGCTTCTAATACAAAATGAAAAAGATGCTATTATTTTATACATACTCTAATTCTACTAGAATGGAAGTTTAATTCTATTTAGGTAGCCTAAGCTAATCTATTAACTAGATAACTGCAAAGTCATGACTATAATTGATAAAGTCATGACTACCAAGACAAAATTACAAGTTTAAGACTTATGGTTTTATATAAAATCTTAAAATAGGCTTATGATGAGGTCTGTGATGTTGGTGTTGGCCTTCTTCTACCCCTTTCTAATCCTGCACACATAAAACAACCTATAAGGACCCTTATGTAGGTAAGTGGTTGAACCAAAATAACCAAATTGACAAATGGTTAGTATTGACAAAAAGCATTAGCTTAGTTCAAGGAACCTTACAACCATTTATTCAGATCTTGAGATCTTTTTGTTGATTATCCAAAAAATAGATAGGTTAGATTTTGAACAGTTTTATAAGGAAAGACAAAACCGTAACTATTGATGATAAAACCACTACTACCAAGTCAAAGTCACTAATCACAGCGTCACAATTTTGTGGAAGATGGCCAAATACTCCAATGTTTGATGAAAACTTATTTCCCTTGTAAAAAAAATAGAATCCTTTCCCAAATAACAAAATCAATGTACAGAGATGTCTATTATTGGGTGATAGCAGGAGGTCTAAGGTAAACCTAAGTTCTACAAAACCACAACTTTACCTAACAAAACCATAGTTACCAGTACAAAGTCATAGTTATCAAAGTTGTAGGTTTATGTTTGGTGTATCAATAGTTAAATATTAAGTTGACCTTTCCATACCCTATACACAGATAAAATAGCTGCAAAAATGGTTTAGCAAGAACAAACTACAAGTTCACCCCTAACTTGTAAATTCGACAAAATCATGATTGTAACTGATAATACAACTATTATCAAAACAAAATCACAAGCAAAGTTGAAATTTTTCCAAAAATAAAACCCTACAAAAACCTTAACTGTTAGTGGTTAGTTGACAAGATCGCTACTCAGTCTACAAAATCATGACTACAATACCACTAATACTAGTGTAAAATCGCTATTCACCTGTATGTGATAAAAATTCAAAATTTAGGCTTTAATTGACATTTAGTTTGTCCTACAAGCATTCAAATCACTTATAGAAATTTTATAATGTTAGTTAAGGGAATAATCTCTCACTATGGTCGCCAAAATGTGCACTAAATTTTAGATCCAAACTATATTACTAATTCTAGTAATAAAACCTTAAAACGTAATCACACCAATAGGAATGGATAAAAGAGGAAATAATAATAATAAGAACATTCTCACCATCATTTTACCTCCTTATGGATCCACTTCAGGATTTGCAAATGGATTATTTGATATCTAAAAACTTGAAATGTTGGATTGATTGATAAGTGTTGATAATGGCTTCCAAGTGATTGAATGGGCTTGATAGTGGCTATGGATGGATGCAAGAGAGTTTTATGGATGAAATATTGTATAAATATGATGTATTTATGGATTTTCCAAGTTATCTTGGAGGAGGAGGGAGAGATTCATTAAATAGACATAGAGGGAGAGATCAATGGCTCAAATTCAAATTTCGGCCATTGATATCAAGAGCTAGGGATTTTCCATGGAATTTTTAATTCCATGGAGATCTCTAGAATTAGAGAGTTATAGAGAAGGGGGCTATAATGGGGAAGATTTATAGAATTCTCCAATTCTATAAATCTTCCCATGGGGTTTAGGGTTTTAGGAGAGGATAGGATAGGGTGTTGGTTGGGTAGGTAGATTATTTTGGAATTTTAAATTGGTTAGTTGGCTTAGGGAGTAGGTTAGTGGGAAATATGTTCTATTAGGGGTTTAATGAGGGGAATAATTGGTTTTTAGGATTTAATAAGGTTTATAATATATGGGAATGGGATGAAGGTTATTAGGCTATTATTTAGTTTAGCTAGAAAATATAGAAATTAGACTAAATTAGTAGGAATTAGTATAATTAGTGGGGTGAGCATAATTTAGTGCATACAAAAATAACAAGTTTTTCAAGTACCTCCCATAATTATACCAAATAGCATCATGAGATGCCAATCTCTTTATTTTTATTAGTAATGAGATAGACCACATGATATATTATGAACTTTGTTGGATAAATTATTGATCAAACTCCCTCCAAATTCACATTACCCAACTCATAGATTTGAAAATGTAAAAGGACATCAATTTTTCACTTAGTTATATTAATGGACATAGATATAATGAGTATTTTGCTCTTGAGAAAAAACTTACATAGTTAGCAAATCAGGGAATTATTGCATTTAAGAAAAAGGAATCCAAAATTCATTCGCATACTTCTTGTAGAGGCACATCTAATAGGTTAAATACATCCCATGCTAATCCTTCTAAGGAAAACATTGTCCATCGACTTTCGTATAAGATGCCCACTAGTATAATTCCTCCTAGTGTGCTCTCTACCATGACTGATCACTCCCACACTGATCCTACCAAGGAACCATTAGTTGATCATGTCTTGGATAGGGGCATATGTGGAAGGGATGTACCTACACATCATATTTGGGTTCTTAAATGTGTACCTATAGATTTATTTGTTATACCTATGATTCTATTAGAGTTGACTATAGAAGCAAAACTAATAATTACTTTACCACATGATCATTACAATAAAGCATTCTTAATTCCTAGAGGGTTCTATTGCATATGATAAGTACTTTTTAATTCAAATTATATAATTAGTTCACTAAATTGAAATATTTTTATACCTTTTACCATAGCCACAACATACACCATGAAAGTAAAATATAATTAACCAATCATATATTGATTAACAAAGAATAAAATAGTGTAGATATATTAGATACCAAATAAAATCCATGTGAACAATGTCATATACATATAAACCAATACAAATGGTTTAAAATTAAACATATAAATCATGAGTATGGGGCATATCCCCCAGAGCATAACCCTCATCAGTATCGACATCCATAAATCTAGCACCTCTAAAAGTAGATGCACCAAGATCAAACTATGGGCCCTATGCATGTGAAATCATGCATACTCTCTCCATAAAAACACCTAGCCACCACATCATCTCCTCATGCTCTCATCTCAAAGAATCATAGTGTTCAATAAGTGTCTACATGATCTCGATGGAACTACACTTTAGGATGTCCCATCTATCCAGCTTTGCACATAACTCTTCACATTTTGTGGTTATCATATGATATGTTGCCACAACTCTCATAATTAGATCAAATAATGGTGTGTGCACACTAGTAATATCAACAGATCTATGTATAAAGTCATCACCAGCTATGTCTATTAGCACACTATGAGTAAGGGCCTGAATTGCCCAATCTACCATGATCGACCACTTCTAGTTTCCTACACATGTTTGAGATAATACATAATTTAGTGACATATATAAAACCTAATACTTTTATAGAAAACTAAAATATAAAAACTCAAAACTAATATACTCGCATATGGCTTTAATAGATTCCTCATCAATCGGTATTAGTCTTTCTAGAGCATCATCTCCTCCATCACCACCTACCTCTCCACCACCACCTTGTGTTGTAAGAATGACACTTGGAGCTAAAACTATAATAGGGAAAAACATAGGCCATTGAGCCCCAACCCACCACTGCACATACCCATCAGTACAACATTCATCATCTCCTACTACCAAGGGAACCATAAGGTCTCACTCATTGCCTGGGTGTGGGGCTAAATCAACAATAGTGGGTTTCAGTCCATCATGTGGCATGTGCCCACTCCGTACTATGCAATGCTATGGATATGGTACCAATGGCACACCCTACTCAATCCCAAATTGTCACATCATTGAATCTTACTAAAATAGCTCATATACTCTGGGAAATTGATTAAGCAACCATATATTAAGACTAACTCTTTGTAACTCATGACCATCCTTTGACCACCTAGAAAAATTCCTATAAGGATGCTACATAATTTGATCAAGAACAAGCCTATCCAACATAGTATGATATTCCATCATGGTATGAAGTATACTACAAAGGAATACCCACCACTTAGAAAACACCTATGGGTGGGCCCATCTAGGAAGGGGACCACTAATTGGTCATACTACTACAATATGTTCATATGCCCAAACATGTAACATAGCTATCACACCAATCCTGCCACCATGGCTCTCCATTTTAAACCTATAATTATCTTTATACAAGTGGTCTAATATAGTGTGGTCCCAAGAGTATCTGGTCCTATCCAACTCATATGATGAACCACCTGGTACATATGATAAGAAATCCCATTTTCCTCACCCTCTATAGTTATAAATGATGCTAATAATACAAAAATAAAATTTCAAAATATTTGAACATCACCATTAATAATGTTATCAAGTTGAATCATAATACTCAACTCAGGCCTAAGATCCCTTTGACTAGTAATTATACATGTGATTGCTAAATATAGTCATGACTCCCATCATCGATAACCTGTACCCTCTCACCCCTAACTAACAATTGAAAGATATGATATACATCCTATAGGATGATAGTCATCTCACCCATTAGGAGCCAAAGTATACAGGTATCTAGATTTCACCTCTTTATTAGAGTAGTAAAGAGGTGGATGTCATACAAAATCTATCCCAAGTGGGTAACATGCCCCAATCCTTCCTAATCAATGACAGCCCAACCATCCACATCTAAACCCAACTACACCAAAGTTGAATAGTGTTACCAATAAATATCAATAATTTTTTAAATAATCACTTACCAACTCAGAAAAGACCTGTCTAATTATGGCAATCCAAAGCATATCAAATCACAAAGGATGAAGAGCTCTCATTCATGTCATTGTTTCTATCTAGGCTCAGAGCTCAAAATCCATAAAGGTTTAAAATTCAAATGATTTCAAATTTCTATTCCAACCCACCTAATATATCACTTTGGCATAACTTCAAATGCCCATATCTTGATCCCCATTTATCCAAATTCAAAACCACAAGTTGCATTGGGATCTAGACAATGAGCCCTTCCATATTACACCAAATTTTCAAACTTTCAAGAATTATCCAAAATAACTAGAAATTTCTCTACACAGATATCCTACAATATTATAGATACTACCAAAAATAATGTTACAAATTCTTGGCTATAACATTACCAAAATATTACCAAGTCAAAAACTATCAAACAAATTCTCTGTTATTCCTTTTATGAGAAGACCGCTAGTAGACATCATACTCTCTCTTCCCAAAGAGGGGTGCATTTTAGTACGTGCATGTTTAAAAACATGCTATACACAATTAAAACATACTTTGTAGAGTTATTTGATACAATAAGGGCATGTTTTGGAAGCATGTTTTCCATATATATTCAGTATGTGATACTTATATCAGCTTTTAGATTCAATGGGGGTATGTCATATGGACAGGGCTTCCACACATTCATAGTTTATATATTACATTGGGGGCTTGCTTGGGAAGCATGTTCTCCATAATTATTAGTATTTAGCATCTCCAATTTTTAGTGGAGGCATGTTTTAGAAAACATGTCTTCCACATTGGTACTTATTCTAGTTTCAGGATTCCTTTATACATACTGGGAACATGCTTTTGAAGAATGTTCTCCACACTTACACAAATTTAAAATTTGGCAAAACATACATGGTATATGATCTAAATTCACATTTATGACAAAATACTATACATTTGTACCATTTATTATACACAGTTTCAGCACGAGACATATCCAAGGTGCATATGTTATACGACATGTGCCTAATATAACAAAAATACAAATCTAATTCAAAATTCCAAAACTTCTATGTATTGATATTCTAGCATACTTAAACCCTGATTGAGCACTTACAGACTATATTTAGCCTTACCCATTTGTAGAGGTTGATTCTTATTTTTGGTGTGATTGGAAGGATTAGATCATCCAGTCACATCAATTTTTTGGGTGAGATTGATTACACCACTCATCCTATACTAATCTATACATATACATATTTGTTTCATTCAAGTTGTGCTTATCGAAAAATGATACCCCTAATGGTTGAAGCATTACTCTTCCTATTCTGGGTTGGGGGCATGATCACCTCCCAATTCTCTTTACTCCAGGTACAACACCAATATGGTGCAACACACTTTTACCACTTTTATACTCACTCATCATCCTGGACAAAATATAAATGAGGTTTCAAGTTACCCTATCTACTTGTCTAATTTACATCACTCTAGACCCAATTACTACATGACATATACATAGGTGTACTCTATCCATGCTCTTTCTTTATGCCACTCTATAGTATTTCTTCCATATAGATTATATATGTTGATTTATCTTTTCTGGAATATGCTTGGTTACAAGTAATGTTCAAGGGATGAAATATTGAAGGCACAACTTGAGCAAATACAAAGTGTGTTTTCCACACCATTGTATGCATTTTATTTTTCTTTAAACTCGTAATTTCCATAAGAGATTTGATGTTTTCATAGTCCATGTAATTGATCATATGATTTTTGAATAAAATTGTGTGCTTATTTTTCATCAATGTGTTTTGAATAATAAAACTAACATACCTATCAGACCTATCATATACACCATAGACTCTCCCACCTAAAATATTTCATCTTTTTCAACTACCAATTTTAAACCTTTAGTAGGGACAACCTTCTCCTTCATTCATGATTCTTCAGATTTTGTAAACTTTGTTAAAGATAAAAAAGTAGAGGTTAATGAATTATTGGTGACATTCCACATGGTTTCCCTTTACTCCAAGGTTATTATAGAGGATTCTATTGATGTCATTCATTTTTTAACCAATGAGGAAATAACCAAGTTAGTGGCTCTACGTCTCAGGTCTACTTTCTTTTCTTTCAAAGGGGTCATTTTTTAACCAATAAAAGGGATGGAAATGGGATCCCCAATCTCTCCCATAGTATCTAACCTATATATAGATAAATTTAAAGAAATATCACTCCATTCCTTCCCCCTTAAACCCAAATGGTGGAAGTGTTACGTTGATGAAACAAAATTGTGCTAGCAACATGGCAGAGACACCCTAAAAGAGTTCCCTATGCACTTTAATAGCTTGGTTCCTAGAATTCAACTCACTAAGGAGGTGGGATAATAAAATAACTTTCCTTTATTAGATTTACTCCTTTCACACAATATAGATGGTTCTTTATCCCAAAAAATTTATCATAAAATTATGCACATAGACCTTTATTTACATGCCACTTCTCATTACCACCTGACCCAAAAATGAGGGATGCTTAAAACTCTAGCCACTAGATCCTTTAGAGTATGTGATGACAATAACTTAGAGAAAGAATTGGACCACTTAAAAAAGGTTTTTAAAAATAATGTTTATAAAATTGGGCAAATATCAAGAGTGTTTAAATAAGCCAATGAAAATCACACTAGGCATAGTGCTTCTAAAAAATTGTCAACTAGTTCGGTAGCCTTTTTGACTTATGTCGAAGGTATTTTAAACAAAATTGCCAAGATATTGAAATGCCAAAACATCCCCACCACCTTCCTAAACTTACACAAACTTATAAAATACATTAATTTAGTCAAGGACCAAGTCAATCCTTGGACAAAGAGTGGAGTGTACAAAATAGAATGTTCTTGTGGCATTCCCTACGTTGGTGAAACAGGAAGATCAATCCAAACCAAAATTAAAGAACATGCAGATGACATTAGACTCAAAAAAAATGACTCTCATAAAACACTCCCTAAAACCTAAATATTATATTTGCATCGATAAGGTGAAGGTCCTTGTGATGGAAAACCACTATCATACACATAAGTTGAAAGAGACCATTAAAATCAGTCTATATGCCCTTAATCTTAATCGAGATGAAGAAATAGGTCTTAATAAAATGTGGAGACCCATAATCAATAAGTTGAAAAACTTTATAACCTAGTTGGCCTCATCCTCTTAAACCCTTGTGTCCTTGGTCTCATCTTGTTATCTTATTAGCACCTTTGTTTTCATCTCACTTTCCTTTTAAATTTCTTCCCTCAATCAAAATGCCATGTCATACATCTTGGTCAAACTAATTTGGAGAGTATTTTATATCCCCTACGTATACCCTATGGGAGTGAGCCTCCACATTTATGATTCTTTTATCCATTATTTTATCTGTTCATCCCTTCAAAGTTCTTCAACATTAATATCACATCTGACCATTTAGATTGGATATATTTAAAAAGGAAGATGGGTTGTAGTTTTATCCATGAAATTTTCTTGATGATGAATCATAAATTGTGATTCGAAATACATTGGTGAAAAACAAGCACACACTTTTATCTAGAAATCATATGGTTAAAGGGGGGCAAATATAGACACCCATTTTGGTACAAGAACACATATTTCTAGTCTTCTTGTATGTATATACCTCTTTACTAAGAATTAGACATCTAGTGATGTGGTCTGTCAAGGACCTCTTTGGTTCCATCTTATTTCACTTGATTTACCTACCCTTGGGCATGTTTTGATGCAGTGGGAAAAAAAGTATTCATGCAACACTATTCATGATTACTATTCACTAATGATGTGGTAAGCACTGTTCATCTTAGTGAGGTGTCCACAACACTATTATTAAGTGCTTAGGTGGCATGGTTCAAATTTATCATGTAGGGCATGAAAAGAGTGGTCAAAAGGCAAACCTACTCCTTTTAGAAGCTTGTGCTAAGTGGGAAGACATGAATCACTATTTCAGATTGGCATCTACTTTTTCCATGTGACCTTGCTTGAAGGTGGTGCCAACTTTCTAAAGGTGTTTTTTACTTTGTCAAAGATGACCCCATGATGTAGATTATCTTTGGGTACATCTTGTCTATTGACAAAATTCCCTTCATGTGAAGGAGTGGGATGAATTTTGGGGCCCCTTTGTCCCTTTGTTGTTTTTCCCTCATTTTTTTCTATATATGATTGTTTCTTTCTTAGTTTTGGTAGGCTAGGTTGATAATGGGGTGAGTTTGTGAGAATAACTTGGGGATAAGGTTGAAAGCCTCTTGAAATCCTCTTTGTCTTGTGAATGCCAAGTTATGTAATGTGAGAGATAAGCTTTGTTGATAAAGATTTTGTATTTGTTTAGAGATTTAATGAGAATGTTGAGGGGATTATGTGATAAATTCTTGAGTTGAATATGAATTTTATGAGAGTTAAGGATTTTTAAATCCTTTATATGGTTGGAGGTCACATCAACTAGTATTAAATTTTGAGATTTTAAGCTCTATGGAATGTTGACTCCATCCACTATTTTCAGAGCAAGTAAGATTTCTATGGAGAGGAGAGATATAGATTGAATATGACTGCTTTTTTATTTTGCAGGTATGAAGATGGAGAAGAAGGGTGGAAGATTGTCACTAGAGAGAGAATGGGACAAGAAGTTGAAGTCATGGAGTAGACTATTGGAGTTGTTTCTAAAGAGATTTAAATAATTTGAGAGTGAAGAAGAAGAACATATGGTGTAGGAGATAGTAGACTTCATTGAATAAAAGGTGTCTACATTAAAGAGAGAGATAACCATGTGGAATAAGGATCAAGAATACAACTGTGTCGAGTTGCAAAAGGAGAAAAAAGAGAAGAAAAAGATTGCCATGAAAGGCAATGTGAGAGAGGAGTTGTTATGTGAGCATCCCATTGATGAATACATCCTTGTGAAGGATGATGAAGAGAATATGAAGGAAGATTCTAGTATTATATAGTTATATGTTTAATATAATTGTATCCATGGAGAGTCGAAAGAGTATGAATATTGCGGCCATGTGGGGTTGTAGATAGAGGAAGAGGAAAGGAAAGAGGATTTGAATATTTCTTGTGAAGAAACTATGAAGATGGTGGATGGGAAAGTGAGTGAACATAATGATAATGTTGTGAAATAAAGTGTACATGTGGAGGAACCTAATGTTTTAGGTGTTGAAGATGAGTTGCAAGTTTCCTATGGGGAAACTTTGGAGGAAATTTTTGTGTAAGTAGGTGCACATGTGGATGATATTTTGATGGATGAGAAAATAGATATAGTTTCAGCCATGAGAGAGAAGCTACAAGTGGTGGTGATTTATGATGTTGTGTATTACCTAATAGGTGGTTGGACAATGTGTAAATAAAGACAGGTAGGCTTTTGGTGGAGGTGGACATATAGTGGTGGGCTAGAACTCACATGGGATAATGAGATGCATTGTAGATAATCTTGGTGGAGGAGGTCAGTTTTAGGTGGGTGTCATACCATGAGTGTTTGTGGTGGGTTGGATCTCACATATGAATCCATTGAGATATTGATATGCTTTTGGTATAGGAGGATAGTTTGTGGTCCCATGAGGACAGTTTTCAAGTCAGTGTGTAGGAAATGGAAGTGGAGAAGGAAAAATAATATTTTTCTAGTGTACTTGGTGTTTTATAAGGGGACATTATGATCATTACCCCTTTTGACCAAAATATTGGTTATACCACTTACCCCATCTATGTGATCAATATATCACATTATTTACATCGGGTGTCTGATGTAGGAGCATCCCAAGGTTCAGGGAATCTTGCATCACCCAAAATTAAAGTTCAATGCTCATGTGTTCATGTGATCATGTACTTGTGTGTTTGTGTGTGTGTCTACAAAGCTTGGACAATAATCAGAACAACTCACAAGAGTTGAGTTGATTTCAACCAGAGGAAAATGATGCAACAAAAAAACATTATTCATGCAGCTCTATTAGTGGGTACTATTCATTGATGATTTGGCATGAATTATTCATCTTGGTGAGGTGTCTACATTACTATTATTGAGTAATTAGGTGTTATGGGTCGAATTTTTCATGTGGGGCATGAAAATAGTGGTCAAAAGGCAAACCTACACCTTTTGGAAGCTTGTGTTAAATAGGGAGACATGAATCACTATTTTAGATTGGCATCTACCTTTTCCATGTGACCTTGCTTGAAGGTGGTGTGGATTTTCCAAGTATGATCTATACTTGGTCAAAGATGACCCCATGAATCATGTAGCATGGAATATCTTTGGGTACACCTTGCCTCTTGATAATATTCCTTCCATGTGAAAGAGTGGAATGAAAATTGAGGCCCCTTTGTCCCTTTGTTGTTTTTCCCTCATATTTTTCTATATATGGTTGTTTCTTGCTTAGTTTTGGTAGGATAGGTTGGGGATGGGGTGAGTTTTTGAGAATAAGATTGGGGATAAGCTTGAAATCCTCCTTGGCTTGTGAATGCCAAGTTATGTAATATGAGAGATAAGCTTTGTTGATAAATATTTTGTATTTGTTGAGAGATTTAATGAGAATGGTGAGGAGATTATGTGATAAATTCTTGAGTTAAATATGAGTTTTATTAGAGTTGAGGATTGTTGAATCCTTTATGTGGTTTGAGGCCACATCATGTGTGGTATGTTTGTTTATCCTCATTTAGTGTATACCACAGACCCCTACCTATTGTTTGTTTTATAAATGTTTTTATCCCCTGGACACTTGCATTCACCTTGGACACTACATCGATGTTAGTGTCTAAGCTTGACATAATTATCCATTCTTATAGTTTTTATCTTTTGTCATATCTTTCAAATTGTGACCATTTTTTTAGCCCTCTTTACCCATATTATGGTTGGATTTTTTTGGGTCACTAGGTTCTAAGTCAAAGTCAAAAGGTTCTTATATATACAAAGGCTATGGTCTAATTAACACACCTTAAAATTTGATAAGGAAACTCTGTAATAAGAAAGTAATGTCTATTTCAAGCTATCAAATTGCACTACAACACTATTTTAAATCTTTGAAGCATTCAAAAGGTTAAATATATTATTGCATCATTTGTACCAAGGGTTACAAGGAGAAAGAGCATATAGTCATATTGTTACAATTCCACACACATACATAGGAGAGAGAAATGCATGCGAGTCTAAGGCCCTCTTAGGATTATTGGCTATGTAGGTAGCACTTATCAATAGAAGGGTTTCTAAGTCTATCTTGACTCATGTTACTAACCCCTTTTTATGAGGTTACAAGAGGTACGGTGCAAAATAATAAGGTTTGCTTATTATTTGGATCTAGCACATAAGTTATCATAATTTGAGATACAAAAATATTATATAGGGGGAATTGTAGGTATTATTTGAATTTGAGGTCACTCCTATGTATATTTCTCATTGGACACTAGTGTTGGACACAAACATAAATATTGATATTATTATCCCAATTCAACATAATTATTTGAAGGTCAAAAATAGTTAAAACATAGAATGAACAAAACCCAAATCTTCAACACAACTCTGTAATGACTCCTGATCACTACCATGACCCAAAACATAATATCAAATAAGATATCCTCTCTTTTTCCCTTAGTTTCTTTGTACTTACTATATTTATTGCACATTCTAGGTTAGACAAAATCTATATTATTGATTGTATTTTAGTGTAAATCTAAATATTATCATTCCTTTCAAACATATTTATTTGTTATGGTATTATCTTGTAAAACTCATAAAGCACATAGAATAGTTTATATGCTTATGTGACAAAATTAATACAAAAAAAATTTACACAAATATTTAGAATAGTTATTAGTTATCATGTTTTAATACTTCATATCATGTGATTTTAATATCATGACTTGGATAGTTATCATTTGTTCACTTATCTATGATGTAAGTGCATCCCATCGATGTAAGGTAGAACATAATTGGAGAGGAGGATGTAGATATAGACTATGGTTAGTAGAGAGAGAATCCCATCGAATGAGGTGTAATCATGACAAATAAAAATATATACATTTCCTATTTTGGAATGAGTATTGACAACTAGATTGGAGATTGTCTGGTTTAGTTAGCATTGCTTTGTTTTCTAGATTATATTTTAGTTTTTATTTTCATTAATTGGTGTATGTTGATAATGCCTTACATCCCAATATGTAATATAAGCAAACATGGGTATACATATTTGGTTGATAAGTCTTGTTGGTAGCCTCATCACATTTTATGATTATAAAATCCATACATTATATATCATTGGGTCTACAACCCATTTAAACTTTATGGTCCATTGTAGTGAAATAACAATGACCCTTTAGGTTTTATGTGACTATTGACCTAGTCACAAATCAAATCCATTAAATTTGATTTTTTGGGTGTTCTTATATCATGACATATCTTGAGTAGATGTTGATGTGCAATTAATGCATGTGAAACTTTAGGACCCACATATTATGGATAGCTTATGGCCACTTAGCATTTGTGCTCTATGTATTATAAATAGGGTGACATCTATGTCATCTTAGAATTAGCTATTAAAATATTCATCAAGCACCTAAACATTTTATGGATCTTTAAATCACCTTAAGCCAAGATGATGTGATTGAGTTATCTTGAATAGGCAAAAAATAGTTAAAATACATAAATTAATTAATAATTTATAACACACAAAAGATAATTAAATTATGTTGAGATGGGAGGAGGATGGCATGACAAGTAAAACAAAAGGCTTTAACAATGTTTGATGATATTGATAATATAGTGTTGGCATCTTATGATTATAAATGAAGTGTTGGAAATATATTATTTATTCAATCTACTTCTACCATAATACAATAAATCTGACTTCTTTCCTTGACCAAGAATTGTCCTAGTTTTTTAAAAGACTAAATCAATATTAAAATGGCACATGGGGTGGCTAAGAATAAGTGTTTTAATCCACATGGGTTTTTCAGTCCATATTGGATGCAAATAAATTGTATCCAAACTAAACTCTGCCAAATAAATGATTTAGGCAAAGACTTTTGTATAAGACTGAGTGGTTATAAGAAGAGGAACTACTCTCAATTTTAAATGGGGGTTGACAAGGAGAATGTGTATGGAATGGAGACATCATGGATGCAGCATAAGGGGTGATATAAATGTTATAGAAAGAATAGATGCCATGGATTTAGTTACAAGGGATGTGAAAAGAGGGGGGAAGAGGTGTTATAATGGGAATAAAAATGCATGAAGGATGAGGAGGACATAGCTAGGGATAAGGTTGCATGAATAAATGTTCTATCAAGGAGAAGAATGTCACTAGTGGAAGATTATAAGAGATCATTTTTAGTCACCCTTACAGTTCGCAACATTAGGTGTCCCATAAAAATAGTTCCTTAGCAAACTCATTTTGTATTTATTCTAAAATTACATTATTCCCTAGGAGATATTTTTATATATTAATCATTTAACTATTGTAGCACTTCATGAGATAACTTTTTCTTTGAAGCATTTTGTAAATTTATAAATACACCATGTAAGAAACAAAATTTGTCAGAAGCACAAGATAGGAGTTTTTTGGCAAGGATGAGTAAATTGGATTTTGACCTTCCAATGACTTATGCTTAAATGCCTTAATAATAATCCCAAAAAATCCATTGTGTTTATATTATATCCCATTGCATCCAAAAATATGGTATCTGAGTGAGCCGTACATGTGAAACACCTTAGAGGATAGTTGTTGTCCATGAGACCACTTTTCATAAGGCATTAAATAGTCCACCTACTTTTTAAATTCCTCAACATTTTCATACATGTTTTTTAGGATATTTGCAACTACTACATCTGATAAAATTCATTTTATTCCTTTTTACCTATGATAGAAAGATATTATTTTATTATAGGATAAGAGTATGCTGAAAAATGTGAGTTAAGTGAGTTTTCAACACATTCTTTGAGATTGTTTATTTTCTAATATTTTTATTTCAAAATAAACACACACCTTGTGAATGCTTCAACACTTCTGCACATCTATCAAGACACTTGAAATTATAACATTTGATAAAATATCCTTTCCTCCCTATTCTTAATTCCTTTTGGCATATGTTGAGAGTATGTTGGAAGAAAGAAATTGATTTATTAAATGTATTTATTTACGTGGTTGATCCTTGTCGGGGAAACCACGAACAATAAACATGCTCCGATCCCTACTGAGTCAGGATCTTGCTTTACCAATTAGAACACATGTGATTACTTCTTGTATTAACAACTAAACACGGAATTTAACCAGAATCAATAAGTAACTAGAAATATGAAACAACACAGGAATTGAGAGACAATATACAATTGTATTAATAATCACTCAGAAGAATATACAATAAGGAAGATGCCACCTCTTCCTCCACCTCAAAGGTTCGCCACACCTCAAGACCTTCTTCCCTCTCTCTCTCGGTCCCAACAATCAACTCCAATATAGAATTGATGTTCACCTCTCCAACCAGTTAGTAACACGCTGCCAGTTCACCAAGTACACAACCGTACTCCAAGTAGATCCCCTGCTCTCTGCTGCTACCTGCAAATCACTAGACCTTACTCACCATGTAGATATCTCTACACCCCTGAAGAACCCTTGTCCTTGCCTCACCAAGTCCTTATGATTCTTTAACCAGTACCCTGGTGGATCAGCTCCTTGACCTTGCAGACCTTGCAACTCTCCTTGATCATACACGCTCAGCACCCCTTTGGAACTAGGAGGAGCTAATCTAGCTCTCTCTAAAAGCTCTATGGCTTTCTAGCACACTTTTACAATACAATCATGAGTCCATATATAGATCTCATCCAAACAATAATTAGACAATAATACAATAATTAAATCTGTAGCTCTCAGTCTAAGAATAGCTCTAAACATGCAAACACTTGGTTCGTCAACCAACTACCCGTAATGTACTCGCAGCTCAAACCACAGGTGACCAACGCTGGTCCCTGACTGCCTGGGGGTGCCGACGCCGGCCGATCCATGACCGATGTTGGTTGCCTTCTGTCTCCTTCCTGCCGTCGTCGGTTGTCCTAACCGACGCCGGTGTCTGTGACACTCTGCAACTCTTCTGTAACCTCCATAACTTCTCCTATTTGCATCCTGGTAAAGCTTTTAGCTCCACAACCTAACAATCTCCCACTTGGAGATAAACAGCTGCACCTGTACCTGTATCTGTAGCCCGTCTAATCTGTTTCCTGGCTTGTATCCCTCTTCAAGATAAATCTTGAAGACCAACCACCACACAACCTATGATGCTATACCTGTCATTCAAGTAACCTGCCACATTTGAATCTACACATCCATGTAGTGAAGAACTTGACCCTGCATAACAAGAATCCCTGCTGCTAGTCCCACTGAACTGCCCTCCAGTACTCCTTCCCTGAATTGGCTCCATACTTTCTGACAACCCCCACTAATTGGGAAAACTCAGGTCTACAATAGACCTCATGTGATTTCAAACCCTGTTTCAAGCTAAGCTTGAACTGTCCAGCCATTGGTGTGCTTTCTGATTTTGCATCCTGCGTAATGAACCTTGCCAACACCGTCTTCACATCAGCTCCCACTGGAGATAAAATCTCTATGTCTCCTATGCCAAAGAATTTTGCTGCTCCAAATTCTTCATGACACACCTCTGAACTAACCTTACCTTTTAGCTCAACAAATCCCTGTATGTACAAAACCTGCTAGCAAACCATCCACATACAGTAACTGGATAATGTCGCGACTCATCATCCACCTGGTAAGAATAAAAAACACAATAGTTACACTGAAATTGATTGAAGCCATGCTTAGTCATCCACCTATCAAAACCTATACCACTGTCTTGCAGCTTCTTCAAGACCATATGCCTTGGCCTTCTGTCTCATGTATCCATCCACTCTCTTCTCTAAAACGGGAATCCATCCGTTTCTCAGTGCTTACTTCCAGCTGACATCTCTACCAACAAATACCTGTTTGGTTTTTCTCCAAGGACTCACACTCTTCATCCATGCTAAGCTCCCACTGTATCTAGACTCTACCTGCATTGCCTCTTCACATCTTCCTGATTCTCAACCATCAGTAAGCAATATAAAGAAGGTGAACAATGAATATGAGGTTCACTTACCCTTTTTGAACTCAACATGAGCGTTTGAGACTTGTTGATAGCTTGCTATCCGCCCACTATCCGTTTCAGTGACCGATCTCGGCCATCTCCCAGTCTGCTCCCGACCGATGTCAGTTCCCTGCACTGACCCTGACTGCCAACGTCATTTCCCTGGCCGACACTGGTATCCTTTCTGCCAACGTTAGTTCCTTCATGACCGACGTCAGTCTTCCTATTGCCGACGTCGGTTACTGTGTGACCGACGCCAGTACCTGTGTTCATCTGTGAGTGATAAATTTTTACCCGCGAGCTCTCCATGGATCAAAATCCTAATCAAATCAACCCTGCTCTGCTCAAAATAATTCAGTTCTCTCACCTGATCTCTGTTCGTCATCTCCTCCATGAACACCAAGGCTTTCTAGTTCTTTAGCTTGTCAAAAACATCTGTCTTCTGCTTCAGAACTTGCATTCTCCTTCTACATATGTAACCAAGCCTACAAAGCCACATCTCTGTAACAGAAGGTGAATCAGTAATATAAGTAAATAGATAAAGGATACCTACTTTCTTACCACCATCTAATTCAAGTGTATTCGCTGTGAGAGTTACAGTGCATCTCTCATCACCCAAATTTCTTGAAGAAATTAGACTCATCTCCAAGACTGGTACCTGCATGACTTCCTTCAACCACTGAGTGTCGTCCATCTGCAATTTCAGCTTCACTTCCCCTTTGCCAATTCTTTGGCAAGGCTCACCAGCTCCTCTCCTTGGGGCTGCATGGAAAGAGGCAACATAATCTGTTATCCAAGATTCAACTTTATCCAAGAAACCTCCCAAAGCATCCTATGCAACAACACCTGCAACATCTGCATCTTCAGTTCCTTCATGCTGATCTGCTACCAACCAATAATATCTTTTTCCCTGCTCTTTCTTTCCATCAATCAGACCATTCGTGCTATTCAGTTTCTCCATTCGTATCTTACTTCCTTCTACCATTGCTATACTCCCACTCAATTAGAAACCCCTTTGAGTAACCTGTAATCAACAAACACTACCAGATCTGAAACCACCTGTTAGTAACCCAACCAAAAGCTCTGATACCACGTGTCAGGGAAACCACGAACAATAAACATGTTCCGATCCCTACTGAGTCAGGATCTTGCTCTACCAATTAGAACACATGTGATTACTTCTTGTATTAACAACTAAACACGAAATTTAACCAAAATCAATAAGTAACTAGAAATATGAAACAACAAAGGAATTGAGAGACAATACACAACTGTATTAATAATCACTCAGAAGAATATACAATAAGGAAGATGCCACCTCTTCCTCCACCTCAAAGGTTCGCCACGCCTCAAGACCTTCTTCCCTCTCTCTCTCGGTCCCAACAATCAACTCCAATATAGAATTGATGTTCACCTCTCCAACCAGTCAGTAACACGCTGCCAGTTCACCAAGTACACAACCGTACTCCAAGTAGATCCCCTGCTACCTGCAAATCACTAGACCTTACTCACCATGTAGATATCTCTACATCCCTGAAGAACCCTTGTCCTTGCCTCACCAAGTCCTTATGATTCTTCAACTAGTACCCCGGTGGATCATCTCCTTGACCTTGCAGACCTTGCAACTCTCCCTGATCATACACACTCAGCACCCCTTTAGAACTAGGAGGAGCTAATCTAGCTCTCTCTAAAAGCTCTATGGCTTTCTAGCACACTTTTACAATACAATCATGAGTCCATATATAGATCTCATCCAAAAAATAATTAGACAATAATACAATAATTAAATCTGTAGCTCTCAGTCTAAGAATAGCTCTAAACATGCAAACACTTGGTTCGTCAACCAACTACTTGTAATGTACTCCCAGCTCGAACCACAGGTGACCGACGCCGGTCCCTGACTGCCTGGGGGTGCCGACGCCGGCCAATCCATGATCGACGTCGGTTGCCTTTTGTCTCCTTCCTGCCGTCGTCGGTTGTCCTGACCGACGCCGGTGTCTGTGACACTCCGCAACTCTTCTGCAACCTCCATAACTTCTCCTGTTTTCATCCTGGTAAAGCTTTTAGCTCCACAACCTAACAATCCTTCCTATTTTTAATTTCTTTGATGATGGTTATTTATTTGATGTTACTCTTTAAATATTAATGTAATCCATAGTTGAAGAAGAAACATTAGAGAACATACATATTTATTATAATCATTTATAGTTTTTGGCCATCCACTTAAACTCATGGGATTTTTTTCCATGTCAAATTAATTCCAAAATATTTTATAGGGCATAGATGTTTCCATCGGAAGTCTCACTTAAGTGAAATTTAGAATGCAAGAAATTGTTGCACACATGAATCTTTGTATTCCATTTATATGTTTTTATATTTTTGGTATCATTTTTATGATGTCCAAATAATGGACATAAGCTCAACCTTAAGTTGGTTATGATGGTCATTTATGTATCCATACTAGTAATAAATCATTAGTTGTCTATGAAATCTAACTTTTCAGAAAATGTAGAGACAAATTAACCTTACTACTATGATTGCAAGTGTTTTCAACCATTAGACTTAAAGTCAGTAGTTATATTATGCTCTAGTTAGAGTAAAAATGGATAATATGAAGTGGGTTTATTTATCAGTTAAATAATATGAAATGAATAATTCTCAATAACATTAATATGTTATGGTAATAAGCATATTAACATGTTGACAAAATACATCTGAGACTTAGAGAAAGAAAGTAAAATAGTGATACTGAGACTTTACAAATTTTAACATTGAGAACTATAATATAATGTGGCATTGAGACTTTAATGTGTAAAATATGATAAAATGTGATGTGAGACCTTATTGAGGAAATGATAATATGTTGACATGTCATAATGATACTATGTTGAGATATGATAATGAAACCTTAATATGGAAATGAAAAATTGAGATTATGAGTTAAAGAGATAATGAAATATTCTGGTAGTGTTAAAATATGTTGTAATATGTCACAATAATATAAAATGAAATTATGTTCGCACTAGGAAAACTTATTGCTTATATGTGTTAAATCATGTAAACTATAAATGCTTCAATCATATTGATTGTATAGCTCTATATGTGATCTTTTCATAGTACATTTAGCTCATCACCTAGATCCTTGTCTCAGATTGACTACATTTTCTAAAAACCGTGACTATGGAAGATCCTAGATTGTAATGTCTCATTTAACACTGATCTCTTGTAAACCATATCTTGTATAATTATTTTAACTTAAGAATATTTTTTAATTTGAATACCATCTTGAGAGTATTATTAACATCATCATAGATTTTTGAAACATATTGTTGACTTTTGAAAATATACATATTGATCAAATTGTGGATCATGTTTTGTTCAAATTTCTAACTAGTGTATGCTCCTATAGAGATACTTTGTTGGTAACATATAAATACTTGTAAATTTTATCACTCCTTTGCCTTATTGTTATGGTAAATCTTGAATAAGCTTTTAAATTGGTTGTAAATTGGGAAACTCCACTTAATTTGGATTTATTTTGTGTGGAATGGAAGATGTAAGAAATAAGCTAGTAAAAGTCAACCCATCCACTATCATACATGTAATAGATTACTATTATGTAGTAATAAGTAAACCCATCGAGTAATATTCATAAAACCTTATTTTACATTTAAACATAATAAGGGTTTATTTTAGGAATTTTATCTTGGTCACATTCATCTAAGAATACTCATTTCTCACATGTATTAAATCTTATACAAACATAAAGGATGTGAGTTATTAATTGCTTGATGATTTGAGATGTGGGTACTGAGATTGGGTTAGGCACTTAATTTTGTGAGATCTTGTGTTTGTATATTTTGATATCCATTCTTGTATGATATCTTATGATGATGATTATCATTGGTGGTATGGGGCACTAATCAAGTACATTGTCACCCATGTGATATGCTTAGATTGTATTTATTATGCAAAAATGTTTGTGAAAGTTATGAACTTGTGATCATAGGGAGTAATAATGAAAATTTGACCCATATATGATTGATAAAATTTTATAAGATAAGCCAATTTGGATATCATCATTAGGAGATAATTGCATATAAGTAATGTTAGAATATGATGAATTATCATATCATGTTTTGTGTTGGCAATTTCTTATTAAACTTGAATATTTTTATTGATTCCACCTTGGGATAATAAAGTCTTAGATAATATATTTTAATCCTTAATGAAACCTTGTTGATGATAAACTCATTGAACGTAAAAACACATTTGGGAGTTTTACATCTTATAATAAAATATGGTTTTGGTTTCTGAAATTTATTATAGGGTTATGCCTTGGTTTGGTGACACACTTCATGCATAGTACATGAAATTAGTTTTAGGACCTAATAAACATGCATCAAGCCATATCACCTTATGATATATATGTTATGATCCTATGAGAATATTGACTAACTTGAGAATGTGGTTAAGAGTTTTTAAAAAGATCTTTAATTGTATGTAGTTATCAGACATACCCTAGTACTAAAGTTGGAATGCATGTATCATCTTATACCACATAGTAGCAGAGAGTTTCATGTAAATTTTTTATATCTCATTATATTCTCTTTGATCATCTATCAATTCTGAGCATTTAGCACCTTTGTAGAAGGGCAGGGCCACTCTTAGTGGATGAGACGAATACGTGGAATCTCAGAGTCTCTGTGGTTGGAGGAAAATCCCTCTAGTTATGTTATCCATATTATATTTTCTATATGGTCTTCAGTGACATTTAAGGTCTACATAGCTCTAATGGATTTCATTATGAAGGCTTATTCACACATATTATACAAACAACTATACTTATTAAGTATTGTATTTTTACTTGAAAAAAATAAATCATGAGATTGTAATAATATTGTAAACACTTTATTCTCTTATTTTTTTATAATTATATTTTATTTTGTATGTTATTCAAATATGGAATTTGGATTAACAAAAGATGATTGTTGACTTGTATGCTTAGATATTATTGCTTTTATATTTGTAATGAAATAAAAATGTATCTTTAGTTAGTTATTGTAAATGTTGCTTTAACTTATTGATGTGAACATAAATCTATAATATTGTTTTATCATTAGTTGTACACTCATAATGGAAATATATTATATGGTTCATATCTTGATTTTAGCATTGAGTGTGAATTTTGATTTCAAGATGTAAACATGTAATTAATTTTACAATGATATAAACCAAAGGAATGAAGAATTGATTTCATAAATTATCCTTATTTTTTTACATAGTAGTTTATGATTGATGAGTTTTCAATCCTTTCAATTAATCAACTAAGCTAATTTAATGTCATATCAAACCAAGGTTGGTGTCTAATGGTAGTTAGCATTAAGGTATGCCAAATAGTGACTAACCGTTATATGCTTGGTGGAATTGTGGATCATTTACTCCTAAATATATAATCTACTTGAATTGAAAATTAACATATTGATTGTGAACCAAATACACTTATTTAATGGAAATGCTTGTAAGGTGTTGATGCATAAATGTGTACCACATGTGCCTAAAGTGTTTATGAAACACTTCTCATTTTAGAATTCCTAAGAACTCAAAGTATGAGTTGTGTGTTGTGATAATCCTTTTATCTATTGGTCGAATAGAGGTAGAACAAGTGACTGTTTCATAATATTTATAATGTTTGGTAGTTGGGAGCCACCATGGCCAGATAGAAGATCTATGTAAAACATATAGTATACTATGCTAAGGATGATGAATTATGATCAAAACTAACCTAAAGATTAATCTAAAATAAATATTTATAATGACAATTAAACTAGAGTGATCTGGTTAAAAAAGAATCAAAAGGAAGGGTAGGGAAGAAAGAAATGTTGTTGATCTTCATTTCAAACATCATGACAAAGTTTAGATTTCATCTAGACATGTATTTAACCAATGTGTAACATAAAACATCTTAAGCCCAAATCCTATCACACATTAGACAAACTCCTAAGGAAGATAAAAATAATGCAAATTAAAACATGATTCACCTTAAATATTTACCCCTATAAGCAAATAAAAATAGCCCAAATGTAAGAAGAGTAAGAAAAATAAATGAACCTAAGGACTTTCAGTCAACCGAGCATTGGCACAAGTTAACAAATTTTCAATCAAATGTACACACCAAGAATTCATAAAAACCATTCAAATTTGTAGGTCAGAACAAACAAGTGAGAGAAAAGTCATGATATCAAACACACAGATAAATACTAGATAATATTTATGAAATTCCTTACTTGTATTGTTTGTTCTAAGTTTACAAAGTAATTTGGCTCTAAGAACTCCCTCCCTTTTTTACAATTGATAATGCTCCTTTTATAAGGTGAAAGGAAGCATGTCGGTTAGTCATATCCAATCATAAAATTACAAGTGTAGGGACAATTGTTCTTTCCACAAATCTTCTAGAAATACACTAGAATTTTCTAATAGATTGATCTATAGGCAGTGTGTTTTAGAATAGCACATGCCTTTACAAACAAAATATTCCACTTTAAAATATTATACAATGTTGGTTACAAAAATAACATTCTTATTTCATCTAACTTTGGGATCCACTGGTTGATGAAGTGCTCCATAACTATTGTAGGGTCTTTATTGATTTTTGATGCTACCCAATATAGGCATGGTCCTATCTTCAAGTTACTCAAGGATGAAGGAGACGTCCCCCAGTTACTGTAAATCCCTTTTAAACTTTAAACTATTCACCAATGGACTCTAGCTCAACTTACCTTTACACAAATGATAATTTAGTTTCTCTTGGGTCAATTACAATGCTCACATGATTTGTTTATGGTCTTCATACCACATTAGGGCACTCCTATAGGTTCTGACAGTGATCCAATGGTGGTAGCTAGTTCAAACATTATGAGCTTAGATCCCAACTTTTACATTACCAGGTTTATAAGGTCTTTAATTTGGCCTACTATACTTACATGACTTTGGCGTGGCATTTCCATGGCATCCATGTGTCACTCTGTTTATCACTATTCAAAATATGACTATTGCCTTTGAATTTGGATCCTAGTAGCTGTCTTAAAATTGATGTTTTTGTGACCATCATTTGACCTCCATGAGAATGTCTTTAACGATCGTATGACCATCAATTTTAAACATGTTATTGAGGCTCTTTATTATGTTAGAAGCAATGTTTGTATGACCATAATTTGATGTCTATGGGAATGTCTTTGATAGTCACGTGATCATCAATTTTAAACACATTATGGAGATTGTTTGTTATGTTAAAATTGACATTTGTACGACCATCATTTGACATTTGCAAGAATGTCTTTGATGATCACATGATCATCAATTTTAAACATGTTATGAGGATCATCTACTATGCTAAAATTGATGTTCGTGTGACTGTTATTTGACATCCATGAGAACATCTTTGATGGTCATGTGACCATCAATTTTAAACACATTATGGGAATTATCTGCTATGTTAAAATTAATGTCCACATGATCATCATTTGATGTTTGTAAGAACATCTTTGATGATCATGTGATCGTTAATTTTAAACACATTATGAAGACTACCACTTATCATTTTTGAGTTCATTATGCACTCTGTGTATGCCATGTGTTGATTTCTCAGTGTTTCTATGCTCTTTATATTGGGCTTTAAGGTTGTGCCACTTGACAATCCTGTAGACCCTTTAACAATTCAACGTGATCTCACTCCATTTGATTGAGTGGGTAAGAATCAACATGGGCCATTGATTTTCAAAAGGTTCTCAATCTTTAATGTGTACTAGGCTCTAAGTTTGTGCCACTTGGCAGTCCTATGGGCCTTTTGAGCTTTGCATCTTATCATTTTTATCAACTCACATGCTTTCACCACATGGTAGTCTCACGTTAAATCATAGCTTTATTGAAAAGTCTTCATTGATCTCATTTCATTGGATCCAGTGGGTACAAATAAATGTGGGCCATTGATTTCCAAAAGGTGTTTGATTTTTAAACTGGGGTCCATACTTGACTTTTCAATTATTTATTTCACTCCATTAGATTAATCTCACCCAGGTGAATGCAAGTCATAGATCATGACCTGAGCATTCGAATGTGATTGGTTCCTACAAAAAAAAAATTAAACCCAAGAATATATAAAGCTTTGGACTAACGTTTTTATTTGTATTAATAAATACGAATAAACTTTAGTCTAAGGTCTATTAAGTTAAGTTTAAAAAAATGATAAAAGGACCCCATCAATAATTAAAGGGACCAAGCATATAGATTTTAACCTAAGATTTTTAAGCTAGGCTAAACATATTAAAGTGACCTCATTAATTATAAAGGTCCTAGTATAAATTTATTTGCCTAAGCTAGGAACATAAAAAAGGGCCTATGGAAAATGACTTAGCATAAGGTTTTAACCTAGGGTTTCATTGCATAAATAAATACAATGGAACTTTGGGTAAGGCTTTAGGCTGAGTAATAAAAGTGACCTTGCATTTTCATTTGAACCATGTTAAGATAAAAGGGATCATGGCTTAAGAGATAAAAAGGGACCAAGCAATGAATTTTTAGACTAAGATTTGGTTGTGTTAATAAACATGACCAAGCCTTAGTGTAAGAATAGACTAAGTCCATATCATTTTAAAAAATGTTTCTACGCAAATTTGAATGAAGAGTTCCCATCAAATTTAAATTTGAATTAAAATGTCTGGGTAAAACATTAGGCTAGGGTTCCAAAATATGAATTTAAAAATCAATTATAGACCAAGGTTAGTAAAAGATTAATTTAACATTGAAGCATAAAACCCTAAGCATGTTCATTACCAAATGGGCTCCATTAAACCTGTAACCTGAAACACAAACATCCAATTTTAGCACTTTAGATAAAATTAAACCAAAACCATGAATAAATAAGTAACTAAATCAAGGTGTGGATGATCTTCAAATAAAAAATAATGTGCAATCATATTAATGACATTCTGTTCAAGTGAATCTTCAATTTCAAAGTATAAATTTGCACAATTTGACACCTAAGTCCCCATTTTTCATAAATGGGGTATGTTGACCTCAACATAAAGAAAACACACTTTATTGAAATTGAAATTGTTTTTGAAATAAACACACAACTAATCGAAGTTGATAGAATTGAGCTTGATTTAGAAGAGAAAATCTTGGAAATTCAAAGTGATGAAAGTAACTTGATTTTAAATTCACATGTATAAACACACAAACCTATAGGTTAAAATATATAACACAATACTTTACATAAAAGAATGAATGACAAACTTTAAAACACACAACAATATGAAATAAACATATAAATGCTAAAATAAATCTTTCTTCCTTGATTGAGTGGGCTTTTTCTCTCCATTAGAATAGGATTAGATCACACTAGACTAAATGAAATATCATGAAATCAACTTTTTATTTATTTAAGTGCTTACAATGTTGAAAAAGCTTAATTTAAAGCTCCAATCATCTCTTTTCTATGTACTCTTGATCTATATTATTTATATCAGCCGGAAGATGTTATTTAAATGTGACAATGCTTTTACAAAAGCTAATCAAAATAGACTAACCTCCTAATAAGACCATAACTAACTAAGATCTTATTTATTGAAAATAGAAAGATAACATCCTTTCCACATTTAAAGGGACAAACCAATAGAAAGGTGTTGGTATCAAATTTCACGTGCTACTTGTTCCAACTTCTTTTAGTTGAAACTATTTATATTCTATAAATATACCCTATTACAATACTTATAGTTACATTTTAGCAAAACTACTATAAGTTTTTAGGGTTAAAAAATACATATACTATCTTTGGAAAGTCTATACATGGATTTTAAAAATGTTTCAAAAATAGACTAGGATAATTCTAATCATGTAGATATGGTTTTCATCATGATGTAAAAGCTTCAAAATATCTTTTGTCAAGTTCCTAGAAGTCTTCAGGACTGATTTGAACATCTTTGGATCCAAACTGGTGATCTTTGGAGCCAGACTAGTGATCTTCGAAGGTAGCCTAATGATCTCCAGATCTAGATTAGAGATCAACAAAAATGGTCTGAATTGATCTTTTGAATTCTTTTTGCTTTGTCAAAACATGCTATTTATCTCTAGTACATCTAGATGATCTATATATAGAAAATTAGTGGAATTTCATGCAAAAAGTTAGAATAAAATGATATAAATAGGAAACATTAACTTGCACATAATAATCAAGGCAAAGTACTCATTTTCTATTTTGAATGAGTAATGAGTTATAGGATGTACATCTAATTCCACATAAAAATAAGATTATTTAGGGAAATATGAATTCATTTCTTGGATATAATGAGCCATTTTATGGGCTCTTCATTTCCCTCACACTTTACCGTTTGTAATTCATATGGCAAGCGAAGATCCCCTTTGTTCTCTATTAGATACAATATCTCCCAACTTCTTGTTGAGGTCATAAGTGTCATAGTAGGTATCCCAATGTAGTAATGTTGAATTGATATAACATTTGTATGTTCTAACTTGAGTTTTCCACCTTTTAAATTATTATTTTGCCTGAGTTGTTATATCTTGACATGAAGGCATAGGAATGAGAATCAATTGTGGCCTATATCTCATGCCAATCCATTATTTATCATATGTTTGCTCAAGTTATTGTATCAGTGTTATGATAGGTCTAGCTCTTTTGAGACATTGTTTGAGGTTGTTTGGAGAAATAGCCTCCTTTATTTTCAAAGGAATACTCAATGTATCTCATCTTTGAACATAAGCAGCAATGGTAATATTAAAATGACGTTGAGCATACTCCTAAAAATGAGAGATGCATTTCTTCAGGTTATGTGGATGTTGTTCAATAATCTTGGGTATATATAAAATACTTTAAAAATTTGTGACTTGTTTACCCAAATTGGGGAAATTAAACCTCATATAAATCCCAACAATATTGTCTTGTACAAAATATTATTTTGTTCTTTCACTATAGGCAATATGATTTTTCAAGGTGGAGATGAAAAGCTTTAATATATACTTATCCTACAAATAGATTAATTAGGAAGGAGGACATGTGTCATAGGATAAAGTTACATAAATAAAACTGACACAAAATATTTCATTGATCAAGGGTAAAAGTGTGATAATCTTCCATAAATGCATTATCATCTTCTAGGTCATAGGGGAGATTATAGGAAATTCTCAATAATTGTCATCTATATAACTATTTTTAAAAAAATAGAAAATACTCGAAGGTAGACCTCTACAAGATAAGAGTTTTTCACCCAAATCATAAGCTATTTGTAGTGTGTAATCTACTTTTTGTTTTTGTTTTCTCTCATTATCAGTATCATCTTTCGATTTCCTATTCTCTAACTCCACCCCCTTCAGGGTTTGATAAGTTTCTGCCCAAGTGGCCAGGATATCATCATAAAATAATAATGTTTACACAACATAGTCCACTTGTTCTTTTGGTGCCACAATTTTCTCTTTTAATGAAATTATTTCATTATCTTTATTAAGAAACTAAATTTTAGTTTCTTATAATTACCTATGTATATATTGGATAGCTTCTTCCTTACCATGTAACTTTTGCTTCAGGAAGGCTATTTATTCTTTTTACTTTTTTATAGATACCTGTACTCTTGATAGAATCATGGCCAATTATACTTTTTCTTCCTTGTCATGGTTAAAAGTTTGATATTTTTCATCTATAATTGGAGTTTTCCCTTTGTCTAATGGTGTCTTAGATGAATAATATGGAAGGGGCTATTTTACAGCTTCATCTACTAAAAATACTTCTGACATGGTTGTAAATTCTTTAATATATTTGAGGGTTATTACTTAACCTCATCTTCTACAGGTTCTTCTACTATCTCTAGAGCTCGAACATATTATTCTTAGTGGAGACTATTAAGAGTGTATATAGTGATTCTAGCTTCATCATCCTCTTCAGGCAAGATGAGCCTCCTATTTCTTCTAGGTAGGGTTTATGTTCCTAACTTGTCCATTGTAGTCTTCCTTCTTGCACTTCTTCTTAAAACCCTAGGTTGAGATGTCTCTAGATTTCCTTCCTCGCCAAAGATTTCCATGATGGGTACTTGGTCAGTATCAGGTTCTGAAATCTATAAGGAACTCACTCTAGATGTCCTTGTGCTCATTTTCCTTTTTCTCATTGATTTTGAAAATGGATTCTCACTAGCATTGTCCTCCTTTGGGGTAGATTTGGGTGTGAGAGAGGATTAAAAATTTCATTGTTTTACCTTAGTTTTCTTCTTCAACTTGTTTTGAAGAAATGTTTCCCACTTAACCTCTCTGTCTATTTTATTTGGGAAATGATATTGGCATATGATTTGAATCAGTCTATCATGTCTAATGGAGGCTACACCTTATACATACTTTCCTACCATAACCTAAATATCTCCATTAAAAAATATGGTAAATTCACTCTTTATTTAGGTTTATGCAGTCTTTGATTTAGATGGTTCATAATTTTTATTGCATTCCCTCTAAGAGAACCATATTGTTCATCACAGGTAAATAATTTGATGATCTAAAATGCAACTATTCTCGATAGTTTCAATAATCTTTCTCTCTTAATTCCTTTAGTTATCCCATGAGGGATAACAATTATCAAGTATGGGTTCTCCATCTTCATGGAAGATCTAAATTATGTCTTTGAATGTGGATATCCCTGTGATCGTCATCCTTATTTTTGAAATCCCTAAGAGTTGACTAATCACAATACTATTAATAAGAAACTTGATGCCTTTAACCTTATTATATTCCCCCTCAAGGTTGATGATAAAATCCTTAACTAATTGCTCATCATAGCCCTAGAATTTATTGAGATATTCCAACCACCCAAATTCCTCAAAAAACATTGCTACTACCTCATCTTCTAACAACATTGTTGTAGATTCAAGTTCTGATTTATTTTTCTAGCCCATATGAATTTGTCAAATAAATTTTTATGCTATGAGGAACCCTTGAGAAGAAATGAATTATCAGTTTAGTGAGTGAGATTATTTTGTGATCAATAGAGTAAAATATTATTTAAGAAATAATAGAGCATGACATGTAAGCATACTACAATTAATTGTCTTGGCTCATGAAATAGAGTGGAGTTTGAGTAATATATGAGATGGGATGGTTTGAAGGTAGATAAATAGTTACTAGCCACATGTGGAGTGACCTGAGAGGACCCAAAACTATCCTTTTCCTCTTTCCTCATGCAAAAATACATAGTCAATCCCCTTCTCGATTTGGTTCATGACTTGAGTTGTCTGCATCATGATTATTCTTTTGAAAAATGATTTCTACCTCATGATTACACAAACCACATCATCTTGGTGACAATATATCTCTTTTTGGTTCTTTGTAAAATACATACAAATGGTACACATGCCCTTTTAAGAAAAGATTCCTCTTTTTTTAATGTGTGAAAATAACCCCTTTGTGGCATGTCCTTATTTGGAAGAATCTTCTTTTTGGGAGTGGATTAAATGACACATAAAACTCATAAATAATCCTACTCATAGATTAATGAAATACAACTACCTTGAATTACATGTGGTGTGTTTTTTTCCCTAGTTTTGCCACATGTCCTATGATAAAAGACAACACAATTTAATTCAAGGTTTTATACAAGTCAACTAGGAGTACTATTTTATTGTTTTGTTCCCTAAAAAAGTTGTCATTTATTAGTTTTCAACTTTTTCACTCTCATATATATATATATATATATATATATATATATATATATATATATATATATATATATATATATATATATATATATATATATGAGAGTGAAAAAGTTGAAAACTAATAAATGATACTTTTATTTTATATATATATATATATATATATATATATATATATATATATATATATATATATATATATATATATATATATATATATATATATATAATAAAAGTATCATCATTTACTAGTTTTCAATCCCTTTCTTTTATTAGACTTGAAATTTCATTCTTTGGATATGATAGAAAAATAAGGTTCTTCTATATAACTAAATTATTTTTTAGATTGAATATGTTTAAATAATTCATCATTGCTTGGAGGTTAATGATAGAGACTCGACCTCTGTCCATTTACCAAGAGTATCTTTTTTTTTTCATCAATTGGCAACAATTGAACCGATCCATTGTCAAAAATATTTTCTACTTAATAAGGACCTAGCCATCTAGTATGGAGTTTACCTTTGAAATGCTAGTACTTTGAATCAAACAACAAAGCCCAATATCCCTCCTTGAATGTCCTTTTCTTGATGTGACTATCATGCCATTTATTCCTCTGATGTTGAAGAAGTTTTGTTTAATGTAATGCCTCAAGTCTCATCTCATCCAATTCATTTAGTGGAATAGTTTTATATGTTTGTGTTTAATCCATATCTATGTCTATGTTTATTCTTGTTCTTAATGTCTACAATTCAAATTCAATTTGAAGTAATGGTTTATTCTCATACATAATTTCATGTGGATAAAATCATGTGGTAGTCTTCCATGTTATGTTATAGGCCCATACTACTTCAGGGAGTTTGCTTGCCCAATCTTTTCTATTAATGCCCACTATCTTGGTCAATATGTTCTTTAATTCTCTATTAGTAATCTCAACTTGACCATTGACTTGAGGATGGTATGGTGATGAATTTTGGTGAGTGATTTGGTAGTGCTCTATGAAAACCTTGATCATGTTAGATGCAAATTGAGGGCCTTGATCTGATATTATTTATCTTGGTGATCCAAAACATTGTATGATCTTATAGTACAATAAATCAGCAACTATTTTTTCATGATAAATGGTAGAGATTGAACTTCTACCCACTTGATGACATAATCATTAAATACTAGGATGTAGTATTTTCCTTGATATGGTGGATCAATGGAACCAATGAAATCCAACCCCCATTTTTCAAAAGGTCCTAAAACCACTTGAGGGTGGAGGGGCATCTCATTAGACAATGTGGGTTTCCTCATCCTTTGGAAAGTATCACATTGTCAAATATATTTTTTCACATTTATGTGAAGTGAAGGTTAGTAGTATCCAGCTCCAAGGATATTATGAATATTCATTTTGGCTAAATAGTGGCCTCCTCCTAGTTCATCATGACAAGCTCTTAGGATTTCATAAATTTCATCTTCTCTTACATAAATACGAAGCACCATATCAGGTCCACATTTAAACAAAACACCATTAATCCCATTATAATTAGCACTATTTATAACCAAATTTTTTCTTTCTTTACGAGTGAAAGCACGGAAATTTTTTTGTGGTTAGATAGTTGGCCATATCAACAAACTATGGTGTTTGTTGAAACTGTGAACTACTCATCTGAAACTTATCTTTTACTAGCTCATCTTCTCCTGAAACATTCAACCTTGACAAAAAGTCATCAACTACATTAGCCTTTCTTGTCTTAACAATGATTCTGATATCATCTTATTGCAAAATTAGTAACCATAAAATGATCTTACCTCCTACAATTAGTTTTTTCATTAGATACCTTATATTCGAATGATCTGTGTAAATAAATAATTTATATCCAATAATATAATGATGGAACTTGTTCATGACATCGGTGACAAATAGGAATTCATTTTAAGTAGTGGTGCAATTCCTTTCAGTAGGAGTTAAATCTTGTTAATGTAGTAAACATCATACATCTTACCTTCCTCAACTTTATTTCTAATGACTTCCCCATAACATTGTTAGAGGCATTTGTATGTATGTGGAAGGGTTGCTCTCAATTAGGACCTCTCGATATTGGAGCAAAAATTATTTTTTCTTTTATTAATTCAAAATCTTGTGGACACTTATTAGTCCATACAAATTCACTATCCTTAGTGAGCAAGGAAAACATTGGTTCAACTATCTTACTTAAATATTCTACAAAATGCCTATAATATTCTGCATGTCCTAAAAAAATTGATATCAGTTTGTTTTTTGGTGTAGGCAGATATGAGATATCTTTAATATTTTTAGGGTTAACCTATATTCTTTGAGCTAAGATGTGATGATCTAAGACTATTCTTTGATCAACCATCATCAGACATTTCTCATGGCTTATGGATAATTGATTTTATTCACCCCTAGTTAACACTTTATCTATATTATTTAATGTTTCATCAAAAGAATCACCATGCATTGTAAATTCATCTATGTACACTTCAACACACTCAGTTGTAAGATCAACAAATATAGCTAAAACTACTCTTTGAAAAGAAGTTGTTGCATTTCATAAACCAAAGGGTAAAAGTCTATATGTAAATGTTCCCCAAGGATATGTAAAGGTTATTTTGTTCTGGTCCTCTGGAGCTACCCTTATCTGATTGTATCCACCATACCCATCCAAGAAGGAAAATATTTTTTTCCTAGCTAAGTTATCTAGGACTTGGTCTATGAAGGGCAAAGTAAATTAATATTTCATGGTGGCTATGTTGAGCTCTTTATAATCTATGCATATCCATCATTTTATATTTTTTTGGTACTATTACAAGTGGTGAGACCCATTGACTATCAAGTATGGAATAGATGAATATTATTTGTAATAGTTTTTCTATTTTTGGTTTGACCATGTCTCTCAGTGTTGTATTGATCCTTCTATTTGGTTGTCTTAACAGTTTGATATTTTTAATGTAAATGTGATGAGTACAAACACTTGGGTGAATGCATCTCATTTCATTATATTTCCAAGCAAAGGATTTTGTATGGCTTTTCATAATGTCAAATACCTTAGTTTCCTCATCATAGAGCTAATTGTTTATATTTAACATCTTTTGTAGTTGGACTATTAGTTATTTCATCCCTAGATATATGGAGCTAACTTGCCTAAATTCACTCATGAGAGAGTTTAAAGGACAAGGATGAGGTTGTAACATGTGCAAGGTAGTTATGTTTGTGAGAAATGATTCTCCTTCTAAAATCTCACTTGCTAGAGGACAAAGAAAAGCTAAAAGAAGAGTTTGTTGATCATAGTTTTCATATTGAGAGTGTTTTGAGTTGTTTTTGTAAACTTTAACATATGGTCTGATAATCTCTAGCTTTGGACTGGGCATCTCTAGAGCCAAATTGGACATCTCTGGAACCAGACTGGGCATCTCCAAATCCAAACTGACTTCTTCAGTGTAACTCATTAACTCCTCTTCTAACTCATTCACATGATTTTTGACCACCACCATGGCCAAAGAGGAAAGACTATTGCTATTTTTTTTGGTTCATCTACCCATAAGTGATATGCAAAATCTGATAATGGTTTTATAAGTGGATATAAAGAATTTTTTTCACTTTTAATCCATTTGAGATGGTCATATCTCTAGGTCTACAGTCTATGGGTGCTGCAACTGTGACCAGCTATGGTCACCCTAGGATTAATGGATAACCTAATTTTTTACTCTTTGGTTGAAGTATCATGAAATCCATAGGGTGTTTTCAAGATTCTACTATTATTGAGACATCCTTTATAACTTTGTCCTGCTTCGTAATGGATTGATCAGCATCTAGAAGGATGTAGTAATTGATTTTACTGAAGTTAATGAGAGCACTTTCAATGTGTCTGATGTCATAACATTGTTAGAAACTCCTAGGTCCACTAACACATTAAGTATTTCTTTTTTTCCTATATCTACAGTGATAACTAGACTCCCAAGGTCTTCATATTTTGGTAGAAGTAATTTTCTTGCTAAGAGGTCAACAAGTTTTCCATTTACTTGTATGGTCTTAAGATATTTCTTTCTTCTCCTAGGGGTTTTAATGCAAAGCCTTTGATGATTTTATTGAGTTTTGGAATGTCTCTTATTTATTGTAGCAAAGGTATCTCAATACTCAATTTTCTTAGTTCATGAACTAAGTCAAATTCACTTTTATTTGTTGTTTCCTTAAGTCGCTCAGAGAAAGGAATTGGTGAAGGATTAGTTTCCTAAGGTTTTTTATTTTCTTGAATGTCTTATTTTTATTTGATTGTCTCAGTAAGAGTTCTTGGACTTCCTTTCTCAATCAGGATTTATGTAATGGTGATTGGAGGACTAGTCAATGTCTTGCCTAAATGTAATTGGACATTACTATGGTCAATGGCATTGACCCTCACAATTCATTTATATTCAATCCTATAGATAAGGGATTTGTGTCTATTTTTTGGGTTTGTTACTATTTGTCTAGGCAATTGAGGCTGATCTACTTTTTTAGTTTGTGTAAGTTGAGGAGGTAGAGGAGGCACTAATGCTTGTTGAGATGGAAACTTCCTTTGTTGATTAAATATTTAAGGTATTGTTGACAAGTTTGACCTCACAGGTCAAAATATCACCCCTATAATTCAAATATTTATTTCCCATGATTCTATAACCTTGTTCATAAGTTTTTTCATGTTTTTATAGTTTTCAAATGGTCTTTGTAAAGTCTTGTTAGCATTGTTTAAGGTAATATCGTTGCTAAGCTTTCCAATGCCTTTAGATTCAATCTTGTGGGTCCTAAGGGTATGCCATGATGTGTTAAGATGGTACATGGTCCTTCAATCCAGTTCATTTCACTTTATCACTTGGTTTAAATCTTGCTAATCTTGTTTGATGAAATTAAGGTATTCTAGCAAAGCTTGAGGTTTTTTGAGAAACGTAGGTTTCAAATGTGACCAAAATAAGCCTTGTCAAGGTGAATTTCTTGCATGAATAATTAACTCAGATAATGATGAAGTTATTTTAAGTCATAATAAGGTCTCGGATTGATATATTCTCTCTACATGAGGTCATCCAATATACACTAGTTTTTTTTGCACTTGAAAATGCTTTTAAGGCATTTTAAGTCCATTTCTAATATGGTCAAAATGGAATACATGTACCATTGAAATTTTCAAACATTTAAATGAGTTTTAAATGTAATAATTTTATAAATAATTAGAATAATGGTCTGCATGTCATAATAGTTTAGTTTTTACTCTAAAAAGATAGTTTTAGGAGTTTGTACAGACTTGGGGTGGTCACTTGTAGGTGAAATACCTTCAATGTGTCTCTTGGTATTATGCAGGTAATATCCATGAGTTTCAAGCTCTCAAAGGTCTTAAAAGTGTAAAACATGCTTCTAAACCTCTATTGTTCCATTGGCAAGCTTCTAAAGGTAGTTTTCATGTAGTTGGTATGACCAGGAAAAAGAGAGTTGGGTCCTGATATTTTGGCCAAAGGAGGAGATCCTAGTAAGATTTAGATTTCCGGCATTGGTTGTTAGATCCATCCCATCTCATTTATGAATAATCATTAAGACTCTAGGGTACTCCAAAACTACCTAGAGACCCCACAGGCTCATTTTTCTTTGTTGAAATGGTAGTTTGAAACTAGTTGAATTCATAAGGTAAATTAATAGAGATGTGTAGTGTCAATTAAATCAATACACATGTTTCTTCAAACCCCATTTAGTACGTGTGAGCCATTAAAGGATAAGAAATCTTTAGGTTGATCAATTTATAAGCTAGTGGCAATGGATTTGGATGATTTCAATGTTTAAAAATAATGATAACAAGTTTAAAATTTTATCACATTAATTCCATGCCTAACTAATTTTTTTCAAGGTCACTAAATGAATTTTTCCATGCTAACAAGGTTTATGATCTTTCACAAGCATTGTATTCTTAATAAGTTGTAAATGTATAAATGTAAGGAAAGGGTAGAATTATCAACTTGTAAATAAGTTATAAGCACAAAATAAGTGAATATACAAGTGAAGTAAGCCCCTCATTGGTGATTCAAATCATATAACCTGATCCTTATTGCCTTTTAGAATGTCTCACAGTCTTAAGAACTCATCTACAATCTTGTTAAGGTTCTCTGGTAGATGTGCACCCACAGGCCTATTATAGGCAGATGCAAGAAAATAGGGGTGTGTTGTTGAAAAATGAGAGGTCTTAAAGATTTTGAGAATATTATGAGGATAATTTATAATAGTGGTCAAAGTCATCTAGTTAACAAGAACTCCATTCACCATCTACAACCAAGAGATTCTTGGTACACACAGTTAGGCCTTCTTGTGAGAAGATGCAATGTTTATATGAAAACTAAGGATTGAATATGGATGTGGAAACATGAATTAGTAGATGAATGAGATAATACATAGTTGTTAATGTAACTAAACCTTTTGGAGGCCAAAAGAGAGTTGACTTGACTAAGTCTGCAGCCTTAATGTTCATACACAGGGCTGCCTACAAAAATGTGGCATGTGGGCAAAATAAGGGTTTAATATTGTATTGAAATGTTACATAAAACATGAAAATTCATGAAAATAGAGCATGAATCATTGGAAGCTAGTTCCCAATGTTAGAATATCCCTAAAATTCATGACAAAGGAGCTTTAGAGTGGAAAAGGCATACCTATAGGTTCCCTTTTCACCTTAGCTACTTTGGACTCTTGATTGAAATGATAGTTAAAAGGGTTAAAAGAGTTTGAATATGCTTGATTGGTGGTCAATAATGTTAAAAGTCATCATAAAACTTTTAGGAGTGATCTAAGACCTCAAGATGTAGTCAAGATACTCAATGAGCTCCTATAGGCCAGTTTGAGTGATTCAAGTCACCTTCAAGTATTGAGGGAAAAGATGTAATGTTGTGTATGGTGCTTAAGAGGAACCTATGGAACCTCAGCATAAAATTTCATGTAATTAAAACTCAATAAATGAAGGTTGTTTTCAGTTTGAGAAACCAAGTTCAGCCTAGTAGGCCTAAAGGGTCTTACATAGTCTTGTATGGAGCATGAATTAAGAAGCATATGGTAGAAACATTTGAGGTATGAAGGCTGGAAGAAATGTGAAGATGGTTTGTGAACTTCATCAATGAAAAAATGCATTTTAAATTTTCCAATATTGTATGATCTCTTCTTTAGGCGTAATAGTCCTGATTAAGCACTTATCAATGATAAGAAGTTAGAGTATGAAAAGTTGTAATAAGACTTTACTATTAAAGGTAAGATGGGGATCTATAGGCTCTAAAAGGTGGTGAAGACTTAAATTAGAGATTCATGAGGTTTTATACTTTTATAATGTTGAGACAATGGACATTTCAAAGAGAATAAGAATCTAATTAGACTCATAAAGCTCAAACTAACCTACAAGACTATATAAGTACATGAATATGAAGGTGCCTTTTGATTTACAAAATTTTGAGTTTTAAAAGGTATGTAAATATATAATTAAGTTTTAGACCTATGAATTTATCACCTAGTATCACCAAATTACCAATGAGAAAGGTGATTCTAATAAAGGAAGAGAAGCACCTACAGTCAATTAGGACTTGATACATTCTTAGTCAGAGAAAGGAGATACTCAGTCTTCAAGACATTTGATGGAAAACACAAGGAAATAGGAGGAAATTCAGGTATACACAAACATATTCAAGTTATTCCTAACATTTTTTATTCCTATTAAAGGCTTGCACAGAGATTGAAGTATTTATCTAGACCAAGTAGGCCTAACCCTGCACACACACAGGCCTATGCAATAGATGATAAGAGAGTGATTTGTTGGAAGTAAAATGGGACATAAAGATCTATAATATATTAGAGTTAGGAATATTATGAATTATATTAGAGAATAATCATAGTGTTAGTGTTCATGAGGATCAAAACATACTAATATGCTATCTCATTCAGCCAATAAGAAGCCTACATGCCTGCTCCTATAGTTGAAGAAGTTTGAGAGTGTCTTAGTCATGAGACAAGGTAATAGATTGAGGGATAGGTTTAAAACACCTTTCATTATATTTTAAAAGATCATAATGATGCTAGTATACTTATTATTGATGAAGACACATCCCTAGATCAAGGTGATGAGGGTCTTGAAATCCAATGTTTCCTACAAACCTTCTAAGGCCTAAATGATGAAAATAAATACTTATGGTAGATGGAGGTGTTAATAAAGTTTGATAAGAGAGAGAAGTGAAGAAATGAACACTTGAAAAAGGTGAAAAGGGTTAAATAAGGATGTGCATACATATTCAAATCTTTCATACTACTTACTTTCTCTGTTGAAGGCCAAGAAACCAAGATTAATCACCTACAGTTGTACCATGAAGACTGATTAAGCATAGTTTCTAAGGGTTAGATGGATTTCTCAAAGAAAATTAAATTTTTCAATGGGAATGAGAGTGTGATATCCACTCTCACAAGGTTGATGGATCTTTAGGAAGGTCTTAGTTATAATTAAAAGAGCGAATACAGTTAAAAAGATTAACTTGCAGTGTTTTACTCACAAACCCTCAATCTCATTCAAAGAGGTTATAGGGGATATTGAGGTAAAAAATGATGATGAATATCATTGGATATGATCAATAGAGATGTTTTAGACCATCTTGAGGCATTATCACTCAGAATTAAATTCAAAATTTTCACCTTTAGACCTCATTTCTCTCTCAACTTCACATAATGCCTTGACTGCCAGTCGAAGGTCACCTTCTTATGCTCAGATATTTCATGATGTTTTGTATGGGAGATCAGGCTTATATGGGATGTTATATGGGTTCCCCTAATATAAATTCTTGTCATTATTTTTTGGACTAACACCCTGTACTTTATGAATCATCGTTAAGATGATAAGGCACTCACAGGTTGCCAAGAAGACTAGTTTTGACCAATTTAAAGAAAAGGACTTTTTAAGCACATGAAATGGGTTTTAATGAAATTTAAAACACATAAAAATGATAGATAAATCTAATGAGGTCCCTTCCATGACATTTTATTGTACCTACACTTGGACAGATTCAATAAAAATTATACTTTTGTGAGATTTTGAGCCTAAAATAAGGTATAGAGGATCATGGATAGATGAAAATGGTTGGAAAGGATGATTTGGGATGTATTTTACCTATTAAATTCCAAAAAACTATAAAACCTACCCTGAAATTACTTAAACAAGATTTTTCAAGGCAGTCCAAAACAACCTTGAGGAAGGGCTAGTTTTTGGTCATTTCTTGGTTTGGCTACTTGCATAAGGTTACAGAAGGCCAAAATTGTCATGTAGAATTTTATTAGTATATTTAATTTTAATCAAACACTTTTGGGATAAATCTAAAATAAAATATCAGTTTCTAGGTAAGGAGGCCTAATTAGGCCTAATTGGAGAGAGAAAACAAGTTAAAAATGACACTTCCACTCATAGATAGGTCTTAAAACTTGGCATGGGGTTTTAAGTGGATACTAGGTCCTCAAATACATGCTTATTTGTCTAATATTATTCAAAATTTATTCTACACAATGAGGTGTAATTGTTTTAAGGGCTACAAGGAGTTGAGAGAAAAGCAAAATTTTGGTGCAAAATCGAGCATTTTAAATGGTGAGATGGATCTAAGTGTCTTATTTTAGGTCTGATATGATTTTGAGTGGCCATCCATGGATGGAAACTTCTTTATTTAAGGCAAAAACCATATTTCTCCTTTCTATGCCATGATGCAAGAAGAGGAGTTCAAGTTATGAAACCACCAAGTCAATACATTGGAGTTATTCAACAGGCTAATCAAAGTTGATTCTCACATTATACACCACTTGGAGGGAGAGAATAAGTCAAAGATTCATTAAAATAATGATTCAAAGGATTGAAAGAGTCATCAACTACCCTTGAAGAGACCTTTTCCTCTCCTATGCCAAATAAGTAGACAAAGTCAAGCAAGCTTGAAAAGTCTTTTAATAGCCCTTGCAAAGTGAAGAGACCTCATAAATGAATGAGGAAAAGTATTCAATGGATTTGGTTAAAGACTTGATCAATACTTGAAGACCTACTTTCATGGAATAAGACTTATTCATTAAGGATGACATACAAGTAAGGATATAGGGAATGTGATCAAAGATATAGGCACTCCAATGGGTCAAACAAGACTAATCAAGCCTAAGACTTATTCAAACATTAAACAAGCTTACCCTTACACTAGTACACCATTTTTCAAGAGAGGAAGAGATAATATAGCAAGTACTAGTAGAGGTTAGAGGAGGACTAGGTGGATGACACATCCCTAGCCTTTAGGCTTCTGTCTCTCTCTCTCCTTTCTCACTTTTCTCTTTTAGTATGCCTAGTTATTTATTTTTAATCATCCTTAACCTAAGTTTTGGTAGATCCCTGCTCATAAAAAACACTTGTACTTGGCTCTTTGAAGTGAATAAGACTAAATTTTGGCCTCCTCAATGTTTGTGACTAATGTATGTTCATGGTTTGTAAATTAATGTCAGTGATAGCGAATACTTCCTTACATTTGTCCTCTCCTCTTTACCTATTTTCACATGATTAATCATCTTTGCAGGTTGTATAGTGTGATTGAATAGTTTGGTATGTATGGCAAGTGTAATCCTTAGTGTCTTTGAGAGACCTATTGATCAGTTGTCTTAGATCATACATCAAGCTAAGCCTATATGTGAAACAATTGTGTTTGGAAAAAATTTATTTGAATAGTGAAATAAAGTTCATATATTAATTCAGCCTTCTTGGTGTACGTTAGGCAAGTGAAAGAGACATTTGATGTATCACCTCAGTTATAGAAGTTTTCTTTTAGTTTATCTTCTTTTCTTTCCCCTTGTAAGCTGGTAGTGTAGAGTAGAGAGGCTAACTGATAGTGTAGAGTAGATATAGCCCTTATAATATAGAGATTCAATCCACCTATTAGGCCACTTACAGATTAGGATTATCTCTATGTTACTCCAAACTGTGAAGGCTTGAAACAACCTTCACAAGGGTGCAAATTTGAGTATATAAAAGGTACCCATTGCTAATTTGTCTATGGAATTCATGGTTGTTGATTTTTCTATGATATACATGGTTATGGTGATGTCCACTCTTTTGGAGGCCAAGTTGGAGGTCTTTATGTTTGTGGAGGTGTCGGTCCAGCCCATGACATCATCCATGGATTGGAATGAGCTATGGGAACTAAGAAATTTGGATTTTGATTATAAATAGAAATTATTCCCTTGTCTTTGTATATAATTGAGCTATTTTGTTGGTTGGGTAGCTTATTTCAATTGATTCTTTAAGACAGATAGGAGGATACAATTCTTTATACCATGGTCATTTGTATCACAAATTCCACACATATGTCTTATCAAAAATGTAATCTTGGAGTGCATGTTTCAACATATATTTTAGAGAATACATAGCGAAAGGTTTAGTAGTGGTGTTAGCATTTACTTTCAATCCATCTAGTGTGGTATTTAATTAAACCAAAATGTTTGTTTTAAGGTTTGAAAATTCTTCCATGAGTTGTCTTACATTATTGCTCCCTTTCTTATTTTTTATTTTCTAATGTTAACTTTTGTTCTTAATTAATTCCTATATAGTGAAGTAATGTCATTGAGACCTAGTTTATTTATGTCTCATTTTCCCATTAGGTTCAAGGATTCCCTAGCATCATCACCCAATCCTTTCAATAAAACTATTTTATTTGAATCTTCCTCTAACTCATATCCACATCTTCTATGTGCAAAGAAGAAACGGTCAAGATAGTCTTCCATATTCTCATCTTCTTTTTGTTTTATACGGAAGAATTCTTCTTTTCTATTCCTTCATCTTTTTTATCCCTTCCTTGAAAATAATATTAATATTTGTCTAAGAATCCATTTTCTATTTCATCCCATGTGTGAGTAGAATTTAGCTATAAACCCATAAACCATCTCATGGCTAAATCCTTGAGTGTAAAAGAAAACAATTTCAATTTGTTATTATTAGTTTTTTAATCATAAGTTTGACACAAGACTTTAAACTCAAACAAAAAATGGCCAGGGTCTTCTGTGGATAGTCCCCTAAAAGTAGGTGGTATGGATGCGGATATATTCTTCATTACAACATTTTAAACTTGATCTAAGACAATAGGATAGGTGAAATTTCTCCCTGGTGGTTGAGTTCTACCTCCTACAACCCTATTTGGTGGATCGTTTCCCACATTATCTCTCATAGTTTTCCAATAGATGTAAATAATTCTCCTAAGAGGTGTTGAATCGTCAAAAGTGGATGGAAGACTACTTGATTGGGATTCAAAACTCTAGTTTACAATATTTTTTAGCCTTAATTTTTTTGTTTGGAAGGATGCACCTACTTATGGGGAATGATCCCAAAGTTCAAGTGAGGCTAACAATGGTTCCTGTTCAACACTCTAGAGTTTTTTTCCTATAAGGTCTTCTAGTACACTTTCTTCTTGTGACCTACTAGTAATTGTGCTTTATTAAGGGTTCTTAGGAATATATCTTCCTTTAAATCTTTGTCTATTTATAAATTTATTTAATTTATGAGAATTTTTTCTTAACCAACTGTCAATTTAGAATATTATACCCTATGAACACCTAAAAAGTCCTTATCAACAGTGCCAAAAATGATAGCTTTGTCAATCCTCTCATTTAATTAACTAAGTTAAGTTGATGTTATATCAAACTAGGGTCAGTATCCAATGACAAGCAGCAGTAAGGTATGACAAATAGTGTCTAACAGTTATATGTTTGGGGGGAGTTGTGGATAATGTATTTCTAAAGATCGAATCTACTTGCTTGAATTGAAAACTAATATATTGTTTTTAAAGTAAACACACTTAATGAATGGAAATGCTTGTAAGGGAAACACACTTTACTAAAATTATTTTTTTTTTTTGAAAGAAACACAACTAATCTAAGTTGTTAGAATGAAAATAGCTTTGGAAAAGAAATGCTTGGAAATTCAAAGTGTTGAAAGTAACTTGATTTGAAACGCACATGCATAAAAACACAGACTTGTAAGTTAAAATATATAACACAATATTTTGCATAAAATAATGAATGGAAAACTGTAAGACATTCAACAATATGAAATAAACCTATAAATACTAAAATAAACCATGTTTCCTTGGTTAAGTGGGCCCTTGGTCTCTCTTGGAATAGGATTAGATCACACTAGAATTATATAAATGTTATGAAATCAATTCCTCATTAATTTTGGAAGTGTTTATAATGCTAGAAAAGCTCAATTCTATACTTCAATCGTCTATTTTTTGTGTACTCTTGTTCTATATTATTTATATAAGCAAGAAGACATTGTTTATATGTGACAATGTTTTTATAATAGTGGATAAAAATAGACTAACCTCCTAACAATACCATAACTAACTAAGATATTGATTATTAAAAACAAAAATATAACATCCTTTCTACGTTTCGAGGGACAAATTGATGGAAGGGTGTTGGCATCGATTTTCATGTGCTACCTTTGGCTGCTACTTTTTATAACTTCTTATTTCAGTTGAAACCATTTATATTCTTGAAACAAACCCCATTACAGTATTTACAATTTTTTTAAGCAAAAGTACTATAAATACTTATGGCTAAAAATAGACATACTATCTTTGGAAAGTCTATACATAGCTTCTAGAAATGTTTCAAAAATAGACTATGATGCTTCTGAACAAGAAGATGTGGTTTTTATCATGATGCAAAATATTTAAAATATCTTTTTTCAAGCTCCTAGAAATCTTCAAAACCGATCTAAGCATCTTTGAAGTCAATTGAGCATCTCTGAAGCCAATTTGAACATCTCCATAACCAACTTGGTGATCTTCAAAGCTAGACTGGAGATCATCAGAGTTGTTTGAATTGATCTTAAAAAGTCATTTTACTTTGTCAAAACACATTATTTTCCTTTAGTACATCTAGCTGACCTATATACACAAAACTAATGACTTTCATACAAAAGGTTAAGACAAAGTGGTATAAATAGGCAACATTAATTGGCACAGAATAATCATGGAAAAATAATCATTTTCTATTTTGAATTAGTAATGAGTTATATGATGTACATCTAAATCCACATAAAAGGAAGATTCTTTATGGAAATATGAATTCATTTATTGGATATAATGAGCCATTTTATAGGCTTGTCAATAATCATGTTCATAACTTGCCACTGATCTAGTTTTCATATTTAATCAAGAACTAACAAACTTGTTTGAGCTATATAAGGAAAGACTAGTTAGAGATCTTATAGTATGATAATTATTTAGAAAAAAAATCATGTAGGTTTTTCTGGTACTTAACTTGAGGTTCTTACATGAAATGACTTTTCACTACATAAACAATTGGAAATGATGCAGTATGAAGACCCAAAAGGAAATTTTGCCCTGGGCACTTCAATTTCTACTCTTTGAATTTTTTTTATCATTCTTGACCTTTTCTTGGAATCTATTTTTTTATTCACTTGTGTTTTTCATCTCTAATTCCTTGTCCTATATGCATTAATGCATCAGTGTACATATAGACTTCTCAAATTCAAATTAGGATCCTATTAGCACACAGCCTAACACAAAAAAGGCAAGAAAACTGACAAAACAAAGTACAAACACTAGGGAAACAGGTTGAAGGGGTAAAAAAACCCACAAAAATATGGTAACAGGATTGTATGAGTATGTTCCTAGTTAAATACGAGGAAAACCCATAAAACAAAGGTGAACACAATGGAAATGAGAGAAGAAAGAGAAAACCAAAGGAAAAGGTGGCAAACAGGGCCCAAAACACAAGGAAAATGTGCCAATAAGAGTCTTATACGAAATGATAATTAACACATACATGAGTACCCTAAATCAATACAAATTGAAATCTAAAACTACCCCAGATCAAAATTAGGTGCTCACAGGTTCACAATTTGGGGTGTAGGGTTAATGATTTTAAGTTACAGTGTTTAAGGCTTAGGATCATATTCAATCAATTAGTTAGTCATATAGAATTAATTTTTGAAAAAATAGAAACAAATTAAATTTTACCTATCGACATAACAGTGTCAAACCATTTTGTATCACAAATCTTTGAATGACATGGTTTTTTTTTAACACATTTTTGTGGGTAGATACAAGTTATCACATTTCTTTCACCTCACACCCAGTGTTCCTTTTCACACATGTTTGACATGAAAGCATCAAAATTCATTTAGACACAACTTCTGACACTAATTGTGTTACAAAAAGTTCCAATGCTCATTGTGTCACAATGTCAGGTTTGGAAAAATGGTCTAATGGGAAATGTGCAAAACTAGGTTGTATGCATGACAAACAACTTACTCTAAAAAATGAAAGTCCACAGAGTGGCCATTGATATATGCTCACAAGTATATAAACTTTTGCTTAATCTCCTTAGTAATAAAGTCACATAATTGCTTATGCTGCTTCCATTTTGGAAGGGTGAGCCATTGTACTTAGAAATAATTATAATAACCTTTGAGATGGCAGGTATTCCCTTGAATGCATCTCATCACATGTTCCAAGATTTCCTTGCTCTAATTGATTTTCAATCATGTAAAGTATGTTTTACCTCTATTGCACACTTGAGAACTGCTAGTAAACTCACTATAAATGATTAGCAATGTATTGATGGTAATCCTTATTGACCCACTTAAAGGTTATCAAATATGAATTTAGATGATTTTTCAATAGTAATGGAAATGATGAACTTACTAGTTAATAACAGTCCAACCCCTGTGCGGTATGGCAAGACTTGTGTGTTCATCTTGGGTAGTCTGACGATATCAAGCTAAGGAATAACTAGATTGCAAATGAGGCATAATCTAAAATACAATTACCAAATAAAGATGAAATCCTAATAGAGAGTGTGGTGTGGTTACCACCGGACTAATTTGCCTATGTTTGTCCCACAATTGTTAATCAATGTATATGTTATAGCAATATGAGGTTGTTAGTAAAGCATTTTCATCCTCCAACTCACATAATAAAACATAATGACCAAGTGAAAAACTTCTACTGAGACAACCAATTGATAACTCAAACCAATAATTGGCCAAAATAGATATCCTAGCATGATAACAATGACTCATATGAGCATTGGTCTCTCTACTTATAAAGGTGCCCCACTTAGCAAATGTGTTTATGCAAAAAATGTACATAAATAAAAAAGTTAAGATGGAATCACCACAGTGTAGCCACACCACTTGTCCCTTAGTCATGGAAACTCATGTATGGCATAAGGTAGGTATTTGTTTTTCTTCATTGCATCAAACTTACTATGTTCAATGGCCTTGAGGACTTGATAAATCCATTTCCACCATGACCGAATCAAAATTCCCCAAAGTTAAGATTGTTAGCGATTTTATCAAGTTTTTTGGGCATAAAGAAGCTTTACAATGTCATTACAGTCTCTACAACCCCAAAATTTATTCATCGAGATTTCTTTCAGAAATCCCATCAATATCAATTTTGATGGGGAATGGAAAGAGTGCCCAACTAATCCCTTGAAATAAAAGAGTTTTGATATTTTTATACATAAACCTTATACGCAATCATTGGACTAGAATCAGCTTATTGATTTCTCTTTCATGTTTTTCATATTTAATTCCCAACGAGAAGATGTAAGTAATGACATTGCTCTTGAAATATTTGTTGATTATGTTTTTGTCATGTATGGCGAGGAATGAAACTTACCCAAATTACCATTTTGATATGAGAACTTAGAATCTATGATGGATTATTGTTCACTAATATGTTTTCATCGGTGCCCAAATTGAATGAAAATAAGGACAAGTGTAAAAATGATTGTTGATATCCTCTTCACATTGATTGCATAAATAAAATTGGAATTGCCCATAGAATCCTATTCTTACTAATAAATCCATTTTTTAGATAATTGTTAAATAAAAATTGAAACTCTTTCCATAATAGAATATATTAGCTTTAGGCTTGAGAAGGATAGGGTTGCAAATTATTACTAAATAGCCTATTGCAATTAAGTATTGAAGTGAGGGGACAAGTTTTCAACTTATGTAATCATTTCCTACCGCTGAAATATCTCTAAATAGATGGAATTTGGGGGCTTGGGGTGCCTACCATGATGTGGGACGGGGAGAGACTCCACCAACATCAATCGTACATATGGGGGAGAAACCAAAAGCTTTGTCTATTATAGGGATTGAGGGCCTTTCTCCTCTAGAGCAAACTCAAAAAATATTTAGTTTGTAATGCATTTTAGAGAAGGTTATTTTAAGATGATATAAGAATGGAGAGGTAGTAGTTGGGGTCTCTCCTTTTAAACATCTAAATGTCGACTTATGCCAATTTCTATTGTCTCAGTACCCAATAACATAAATCTAACCCTATCCTCTAAAAATGTTGGCAATGATTTTCTATGGTGGGTTAAGGATTTTATCAACGAGAATAAATAAATAAACAAGAAAACAACATACCTTTTAACATATGATATTTATTTAGCCCCTCCTTATTAAGGGTATGTTTTGTTATAAAGGTTGAATTCACATTCACTCCCTAAAAGTTTTATATTGAATCATATGTCTTAAATATATTTATTTGAAAATAGTTAAGATGTGTCAATCTTGAGGGACATATCTTGGATTGGTCAGAGTTTCATTCATTGAAGTGTTTCGTATTGATTAATGATACTATCACCTTCTTGTTGATTTTCGTAGCTCGAAAGGTGGAATGTGGAATTGTTTTAAAGCAACTCAAGATTAGATATGCTTTAAAACAATTCGAGTTGGATTTTCAGCAACAGTAGTTTCTAGAATGTTTCTGAGTTTGTAAGGATGAGATAAATCCTAGACTGATTTTATGTGTAAAAAAAAAAGCCAAAGAAAGCAAGGAAAGCTTCTTTTTCTTGCACGCTAAGGAAAGTTTCTTTTTCTTGCATGCTAAGGAAAGCTTCTTTTTCTTGCACGCTAAGTAAAGCAGCTAGGCTCTCTATAAAAGTAAGATTGTTGTAGCAAACTCAGACATTGTATTTTTTGCAAAAGAAAAGTTTGTTGTTAGGCTGAATAGAATATCCAACATTTGCAGGTTTTTCCCCGCATTGGGGTTTCCTGGGTATATCTGTGTTATTGTATTTCTGTATTAGTTTTTTGTTATTTTTGCTTTCGTTGTTATTAGTTGTTAATTAACCCAGTTGTATTAATCATTATAAATCAGATTTATGTCTGTGAATTTATTGTGAAATTAATCTGTTGCTGGGTTATAGAAATTAACATGGTATTAGAGCTCTAAACTCTGAATACGAAGCCAAGATTTGTCATGTAGATTTCAAGAAAAAAAATCAGTTTTTTCATCCTCAGTTCTTTTTGTGGCTATGGCAACCAGCGTTCGATACGAGGACACGCTCAAGGGTGTGTCTAACTTCTTGCAGTGGAAGGTTCAGATTACATCTATTCTCAAGGAGAACAGTTGTGGATCTATGCTAGCACATAAGTGACTCCACCAACAAATGATCATGTTGCCTTAGATTCACATGAAGTTGAAGAGGCCAAGGCTTAGAGGATTATCCTAGATGGAGTAAGAAATCATTTAATTCCTCATTTATCGGGGAAAGACACTGCCAAGGAGATGTGGGATTCGCTCACAAAACTTTATCAAAGCGACTATCAGAGTCATAAGATGATGCTCAAGGACAAATTGCATAATACCAAGATGTCCAAAGGCGAGAGTGGGACCTTTTACTTGTACAAGCTAACACAGGTCAGGGATGAGCTTCTTGCTGTTGGAGAGACGATTCATGAAGATGAGTTGGTGCGTATAGCCTTGAATGGTTTTTCAAAGCACTGGGAAGTGTTTGTCAATTGTGTTGTTGGCAGAGATCGGCTACCTGATTGGGCAAGACTTTGGGATGATTTTGTTCAGGAGGAGATCCGTGAAGGTGCTCATCAAAGAGATCAGACAAAGAAGGGTCAAGATGAAGAAAATCTTGCTCTTGCAAGCAAGGGTAAGAAGAAGTCCAATAAAGAGCAATCGGAAAGTTCTTCTTCCAAGAGTGGGAAGAAGAAAGATCTGAGCAAGATTAAATGTTTTTGCTGCCATCAGATGGGTCACTATGCCAGTCAATGTCCGAATAAGAAAAATAAGGACAAGCAAAAGAAGCAATTTGCTGCTACAGCAGAGGTGGACGAGTTTGCTTCAAAATTTGAGAATGAGTTTTCACTCATTGCCTGTCTCTCAAGTTCAAGTGCCAACAGAGTATGGTTTATTAACAGTGGGGCTTCTCGCCACATGACGGGAGTCAAAGAATGTTTCACCAAGTTGGAGGAGAAGAAGCTGGATTTCTATATTGAGCTTGGAGATAATGCCAAGTACCATGCAACTGGTATCGGCACCATCAAGTTTCAGAGGGAGTCTAGCAAACCTTTGTTGGTGGAGGATGTGTTGTATGTCCCTGGCATGACAAAGAATTTAATCTCAGTTTCTGCCTTGGAAGACAAGGGTTACATCGTGACCTTTGAGAGGGGAAAAGTCTATATTTGTACCAAAGATTCCAATATTGCAAAAGTGATTGGTGTCAGTTATGGCAGTTTGTTTTGGGTACAGTTTGAGCCAACACATGCGTTGGTTAGTAGCTGTAAAGGGATAGGAGAATTGTGGCACAAGAGGATGGCTCACCTTCACCATGGAGCACTTAATATTCTTAAGTAAATAGTGACGGGGCTGCCTGAGATAAAGACAAAACAGCATGACGTGTGCAAGGGTTGCACTCTTGGGAAATATGCTAAAACCAATTTTCCAAGCAACGACACTAGATCCGAAGGGATTTTGGATCTCGTACACTCAAATGTGTGTGGACCTATGTCAACAACATCCTTAAATAGATATGAGTATTATGTTACCTTCATTGATGATTTCTCCAGGAAGACGTGGATATATTTCATGAAGAATAAAGATGAGGTCTTCAATAGGTTCAAAGAGTTTAAGGCTCTCGTGGAAAACCAAACTGGGAAGAAGATCAAGATACTAAGGTCTAATAATGGAGGTGAGTATACCTCGAATGCCTTCAAAGATTTTTGTGCTCAAGAAGGTATCAAGAAAGAGTTGATAGTTCCGTACAACCCTCAACAAAATGGAGTTGTTGAACGAAAGAATAGAGCTATCATTAGAGCAGCCAAGGCCATGCTTCATGATCAGGATCTGCCTTGGTTCTTATGGGCAGAATCTTGCAACACAGTTGTGTATTTGCAGAATAGGAGCCCTCACAAAGTGTTGGGCAAATTGACTCCAGAAGAGGCGTTCACTGGTAAGAAACCAAATTTGGGGCACATTCGCATCTTTGGATGTCCTGATGAGAAGAGAACCAAGTTGGAACCTACTACAGAGAAGGGTATCCTTGTTGGGTACAGTGAAACTTCTAAGGCTTATCGGGTTTATATTCTTGCTCTCAGGAAAACAATGGTTCGCAGAGATGTGAAGTTTGAGGAAGAGAGGGCTCTTCAGAAGTCAAGTAACTTGATGAATGGGGAGGAACCAACATCCACAGTTGAGGTAGCACAAATTCCTCAAACTTCAGTCACACAAGCTGGAAGCAGAACACCTTCCTCACTAAGAGGGAGTGTTGATTTTTGTAGCTCGAAAGGTCAAATGTGAAATTGTTTTAAAGCAACTCAAGATTAGATATGCTTTAAAATAATTCGAGTTAGATTTTCAGTAACAGTAGTTTCTAGAATGTTTCTGAGTTTGTAAGGATGAGATAAATCCTAGAGTGATTTTATGTGTTAAAAAAAAAAAGCCAAAGAAAGCAAGGAAAGCTTTTTTTTTTTGCACGCTAAGGAAAGCTTCTTTTTCTTGCATGCTAAGGAAAGCTTCTTTTTCTTGCACGCTAAGTAAAGCAGCTAGGCTCTCTATAAAAGTAAGATTGCTGTAGCAAACTCAGACATTGTATTTTTTGCAAAAGAGAAGTTTGATGTTAGACTGAATAGAAGATCCAACATTTGCAGGTTTTTCCCCACATTGGGGTTTCATGGGTATATCTGTGTTATTGTCTTTCTGTATTGACTTTTTGTTATTTTTGTTTCCGCTGTTATTAGTTGTTAATTAACCCAATTGTATTAATCATTATAAATCCGATTTATGTCTATGAATTTATTGTGGAATTAATCTATTGCTGGGTTATAGAAATTAACACTTCTCCACAAATTTGTCATTAACTAGTTATTGACGGCCTCAATCTAATTGCATTATAATGTTGAACTCGAAAAAAAAAATTGAGAAAAACAAGCTTCAAACTCCATCATATGCCCAAGATATTGCAATTTTTTTATCGTCTTCTCGAAGCAAGAAGAAACACTACCTTGTGACAATCAAATTGATGTAAAATTTAAGATCAAACATTTTTATGAACACACTTATGAACAATACACTCATCATCACTCCTAACTATCATTATAGGTTATGCCTCTTAATAAAATAACTTGAAAGGGACATACGCCAAGCAAAAGTTCTATAACTTGAGTCGACAAAGGCAATGCCCCATAGTTGTGTGTAAAGGCGATACTCGACCGCTCATTAAATCAACAAAACACTTTTCATAATATAAAAAAAGAGACATTATCTAACAAAAAGAAGCTACCTCTTAGATCGAATGAAGAATGTTGTTCTTTTCTTTTTAGAGTTTAAAATGTTACTCTGACCTATAGCCTACTTTAAACTACTTTTCTATTATTATTCTTGGTAGATCCCAGTGAATATGACATGGAAAACCTTTAATCTAAAATATAATTTCTCCTCCCAAACCATATTATTTGATCCAACTAATAAATTTGTAATTATCATACCTACAACAATTTCGCCATCATTTGAATAAGTAAGAAGAGAAAACAATAGTAGGGAAGAGGGATCGGTAGTCATGTACTCAATAACGTAACATCTAACTTCCACATCACCATTATTGTTTGGCATGTTTAATTAAAAGGAAAATCAAGTTTTGATTTAATTTACTACAAAAGTTTAGACGTAAATTATGAATAGATGACCAATTATTGTGCATCTTATATGGGATGTTGTGATTAAATCTTACAAACTATTATTGGGTACAAGTTATACCAAAATATAATACTTCCATAATAACTATTAGTCCCTCTTTATTTTAATATGTGTACTATTGTGCACAAATCTTATCACAACTAATAGATCCATCTCAACTATTAGACCCTCACCCCTAATTAAAAAACAAACAATGATTTAAGAATTACTTTGATGAATTAAAAATAATTATACCAATTTTAATCTATTTTTTTGGGATTGAAAACAATTATACTAATTTTCAATGATTTGATCAACTAACATTTAAAACATCATTTATATGAACACTAAGATACATTGGTGAGAATACACCAAAATATTATATCCACTGCTTGTATTCTCAGAATATAATCTTCTATATCAAATCTTCTATAGTTAACCTAACTATCAATTTTACCATTGGAATGTTTTGTGATGATCTTATTAAACAAAATATTAAAATACGCAAAGGTTATATAGCAAAGCGGCCAGTTGGTATACGCAACACAGACTCCATGCCAGTGAAAAACACCAACGCAACCACGCTCAAGATTACCTTGCTAGTTGGGCAAAGTCAAGCAAGTTAAAAAAAATAACCAAGATCAACCCTTACTGATATACCTCGACCAACCATACTCAATTACAAGATCATAACCATCAACATCATAGTGTCTTTTTTTACCATTATTCTTTTTAATCTCTATCCAGAGCTCAGGGGGAGCCTATGAAAGAAGAACATCATTAACCACCTGTAGTTGAGATTCAAGCAAAGTTTAATCCTTATCCAACTCAAAAGTTTTAGATTCATGCAATCTCTTGATTCCTCCACCTATAACATTGTCTTCCCCATACGTCTCTTCCATAGCCTCTACTCCAAAATTATGTGTTAGTCCATCTTTAGATTTGACCTTGACCTCAAATGTCTTCATATCAATTAAGACTTCCTCTTCTTCATCTTTCGAAAGAGGATGCTCATTCCACTGCCAACTTTTAAATTTAACGCACTGATCTTCTTTTTCGATTTACTTGTTTAAAGGCATGCTCCCTGAAGATGCTCAATTTGATGGCAAAAACGACATCTAAAGGCCGTGTTTTCATAATCCAAGGTTTGGACCCAATAGAAATTGCCATGTTTCAATTGTATCCTATCTAAGAGACCTTTGCTAAGATCTACCTCACACAAATACAAGCATATGTGAAATGTCCTTGTTCAGATCTCTCACAATCCATCTTGATAAATATTCCCAACGTATTTCCAATAGCTTCAGACACTAAAGGGTGCCAGAAGGGAAGAGGAAGATTTGGGAGCCAAATCCAAACCATCATTTTGAACACCACCATAGTAGAAGGATCAAAATATAAGGGAATAATAAAAAGCCCAGCTCTACCCCAAAACCAACACCCCTCAAAAATTCTCTGATAATCTTTTAAAGCATAACTGGATCACACAATCCCTGGTCTAGGTAGAATAAACCCTATGATGCAAATCTTTTGACTGAGCTCAGAGCCCATTAAACCTACAAATAAATGCAATGTCATAAAATGTTAAAATTAGATCATTTACCTTAGGGAGGGAGATCTCCAATTCTAGGATCTCTTCAAATTTCTCCACGATGTATCGACTTGACAACACTGAAGGTGAAGCCATTGATGGAGGGACCTTGGGCGAGCGATGTCTTTGTAAGAGACAAGTTTAGGAGACCCAAAACCAATGCCCTCCCGATGCTGAGCAACACCCTGTTTTGTTCCAAAACCGGCTTCAAAAAACCCTTTCTAAGCACTGATCGACACGATAGTGGGGGACGAGTTAGATCAACGTGGGGAACAAGGATAGTGGCTGCAGGGCCTAGTTGCAGGCATAGCTGCCGCTACAATAGGGCTTTTGCCTAATGCCTAGGTTGTTCGAGCCCTAATCCCTAATCACCTTCCGACAACATTTTACAGTTCTAAAAATGTTCTCCACATGTGAGAATAAGGCATATATTTGTCTTATTAACATGATGTTTGTTCCATAATAAGACTTGTATTTTTATTCAAAACAAAAAATATCTTTAAAGACTTGATAAAGTACTCAAATATTACATTAATTACAAGATATAAAATATTGGAAAGAATATTTCACACCATTTACGATGATTGCATGATCATAAAAATCATGCTACACATCATTATGACTCTAAAAACTTCAAAGAGACTCTTCTATGTCCATTTCCATGTAATGGCCATTTTGATTGGAAGGTTGGTAACCTCTATATTTAGATCCACTCCAAACTTAGATAACACCTTCACATTTATGTAATATTCATATCTTCTCATTATAATTGCGTAAACCATATTGCTCGTCTTTCTTCAATAGATGCACTATGAATCTTGTTTATGAACAGTACTTCACACACACAAGCCCTGCCATGTGACTTTAAGAAAAAACAGTAATATAAGCAAATGTCATCATGAATGCTCCACGTCCATTACAAGTTTGAATTTCAATTTTCTGCATTCACAACTTGTATTCGGACCACTTTCTCATAAATACTATCGCATATTCATTCTTGATATAACGGATGTTATGCGAAGATGTATTATGTTGGTTACAGGGCATAGTGGCTCTGATACCAAAGTAGATTCTATGCGACAAAAACATACTAAACACATTATTAAAAAGATATGCACAGAAGTGAGTCATACAAGGCAGCAGCATTGCATTAATACAAAACAAAGAATCTATGATACACCATATAGGTACAACTAACTCAACCTTTGTACCAAATCAAATAATTAACTAAAGGAAATGACATACTTAGGAAAATGTATACCATAGTACAAAGTACAATTTAGTACTAGGTAGGATAGGACTTGGGATGATGCCAACAGAAGCCATATGATTCTCCTTTGCTAATTTGGTTTTCCCAATTGCTTGTTTTGTTATTTGCTTGCTGAGAACGTAACTTTATAACTTTTATGGTGTCCCTTGGGAACAACTTTGCTTTTTTGTTATTATGGCTTGAGCGGACTTTCTCAGAGTGCACCCGCTTTAAAAACTTGTGTTATAGCTAGACTTTCTCATGTTTATGCCCATTATAACTTTTAAGGGATGTGATTCCTTTCCACCTGCTTTTATTTATGATAAGTTATAATTATTCTTTTTATTTTGAAGTGATATAAGCCAGAATTTAAATAAAAAAGAAAACTAAGTTATTGATACACGTTCGAGTATAGATGCAGGCACTAGGTTCGGTGTTTTGTTTTGGAACCTTGGGAATAGTAATGCTTGGGTTCATCCATATAATATATATATTAATAATATAAAAATAACGGACAAAGTACACAAAAATTAACCATAATATGTTTCACTTAAGAACTGTGTGAACAAATCATCATATTGCTTTTCATTGAAATCAGTAGCTGGTTCATTCAAACCAAATACAGTAGGCAGCAGTTTAGTTAGCTGTGTTTTTTTTAAAAATTATGTGTTTTTAATTTATTTATTTATCTTTGTTTTTTTTTGTTTTTATTATGACTGTCATACCCAGATCAGCACAGTTTTTTAATTATGCTTATATGTTTTTATTATGACAGTTAGGTACCTAAGGTAATAGAAGAAACCAAGAGGTGCATGTGGTATATAGACTAGTACCAGTACCAGCACGGTTCCAGTAAGGCTACAGGGGCCTCCAGGGCAGTACCCAGTTATGTAAAAACAAAAAAAATCCAACAGAAGATAAATAACTTTTCCACACAAGCATTGCAAGATTGCTACTATTGACCTCACTTCGACTCTCCTGCAATTGAAAGACATTTAGATCTTGCAAACTTTACTCCTATTACTCTCATATTGGGCGCAGTTTTTCTACAGTTTTCTGCCATGAAATAGGTGATAAATCTCTACCTAACTGGCACGCCATAAGGGACCAACAAACATCATACAATCATCATAGTCCTAATGGTATATGCATATAGATTGCTGAACATTGGTGCATAAGTAACCTTGGCATGCCAGCCACCATATGGTTTACTTCGAGTTCCTTGAGCAATTTAATAACAATTTAAATTCTCCAAACTTTACATTTATCTTGTGAAGATGTCTTGCCTTCTTTCCAATTTCCCCAGCGCTTTCCACCAAAAACTAATTGCCTGATGCCTATGTAACTGTTACAAGTAAATCAGAGGAAAATCAACAAACATCGTACAGTCAACATGATCCTACAATCTGTGTAACCCTCTAAAATAAATAAGTTATAAAAATCATAAACACCCACCATGTTGCAACATCAAAAAATGTAAACAAAACAATATAATACTGTTGATTAAGAAATTTACAGCAGCCCTACAGTCTAAGAAGAAAAGACTTGGGGCGCATAGAAGGTATACATGCTATAATTTTGCCCATAAGTAAACTATATAAACTAAGTAAAATATATTTCTTTCTACAACCTCTTTGCATGTTCCCTTCTATGGAGAAAAGGTTTGATTTTATTAGCATACTTGAGGCCAAAGCCATATTTGAACCCAATTTCTTTCAATGTAATCGTACAAAAGAAACAAAGTTTATAAAAAGTACGACCTATGCTTCAGCCAGCTAAACAAAGGCCCTGCTATGCTGTTGACACAATGGGATTTTAATAGATAGAATAAAACCTCTGTTGAAGGCACTTACAATTGTTTTCCGATGCATTCACAATCCAAGAATGTCTGAATTGGATTTCATATTTCTTATCACAGTTACCATCAACATAATGCAAAATGGAATTTATTCGCAAAGATCTCAAAAAATCAAACAAGTAAACTATATAAACTAAGTAAAATATATTTCTTTCTACAACCTCTTTGCATGTTCCCTTCTATGGAGAAAAGGTTTGATTTTATTAGCATACTTGAGGCCAAAGCCATATTTGAACCCAATTTCTTTCAATGTAATCGTACAAAAGAAACAAAGTTTATAAAAAGTACGACCTATGCTTCAGCCAACTAAACAAAGGCCCTGCTATGCTGTTGACACAATGGGATTTTAATAGATAGAATAAAACCTCTGTTGAAGGCACTTACAATTGTTTTCCGATGCATTCACAATCCAAGAATGTCTGAATTGGATTTCATATTTCTTATCACAGTTACCATCAACATAATGCAAAATGGAATTTATTCGCAAAGATCTCAAAAAATCAAACAAGTAACGAAAATGGAAAAAAATGGGAAAAAGATTTTTAAATAAAATTTTAGCTGACATTTGGGAACAAATTAAGGTATTAATTTAAAGAATAATTAATTGGAACTCTATAAAGCATCTTATTTTTATAGCCCAAGTTCTGCACAAAAACAAATACCATTCGCAACAAAAAAATAAGCGAAGGATGCCTTAAAAGATGTTTAAAGGTATTATACAAAGATCTGGGAAACTATAAATAAGTAATATGATTCATGATACATGGTTTAAGTCAGAAGAGCCATAGTTATAGGAAAGTGAAGCTATTAGTAGGCCCAAAATAGCCCAAGCAGCCACCAATATGATAGCACTACAGAGGAACACCATGTGCCCGTAGAATTATGATAGGATGAATGGAGCCTCAAGTGAACAACTACTTGTTATGGGGATTAGTGGAGGCATGTGGAACTAATCATGGGAGTGGGGCTCTTATGGAGTGTCCACGGTAATCACAATTCTCTCCTTATTGGTGAGGTGTGGCAGAGGAGTGCCAATGCATAACTGAAGGGTCACATGTCACCGACGTATAACGTGGGCAGCACGCAAGCTGTTCTGTAACAATTCATTTTACTGTGGTGAGTTTGTCCAGGTATGGGACAGCTGTTGATGGTATCATTTCATATGGGTAAATTTTCATTCTTTATTGCTGAAACATAAGCTATATAAGGACAACCTGTAACAAAATGCTATATAGGGTAAATCGATATAATGAAAACTAGAGCATTGTCCACTAGGTCCTAGCTGTCCAAGAAAGTTTTTGAATTGGTATCGATGTATGTAGTATGTACAATGACCTCGCAGACCTTGCAAGCTTGGAGTCCCGTGAATCAATAGATTTATGTCCCAATAACAGGGCCCTTGCCCATGCTTGGAGGTTTGGGTAGAATTTAATTTTCCTCGTCAATTAAGGTGTTCAAATATTTTGCCTTCAGCTCGAAGTCCATGTCTATCTGCAATGTGAGATCATTAAAATGCAAAATCACAAGATGATTGTCAACTAGATTTATCTATTTCATAAATAAGCCCAGCTACAAGATCCATGTTAAACATTTTGAATTTTTATATGAATTCACCGGGCCTCAAAACATATGCCCAAAGTCACATGACTTCAAAAAACATGTCAGACAAATTTGGATAATATTCAAAACCTAACAAAAACAAATTAGACACAAATCCATATGGTGGAAACCATTAGTTAGACATCAAAATAGACAGATCAAATGATACAACTAATGATCAGATTAGCAATCATCGTAATCTCTAATTAATTATCGATTCCAAAGCTGAAAAGGACTTCACACATAATGAAATCGTCAAATCTCAGCAAAAAACCAGTTGTTGAAGGCACAAAATCAGGCTGAAGGCTGAAAACAACACTCAAAAGGGGACCCCCACAAAAAAATTGTCCCTTTAACTGCTTTTCTTCACTGGGAAAGTCAAAATCCAAAAACTCGCAAGTTCTTCTGACCCAACTTGGAATTGACTCGCGAGTTTTTGGAATTAAATTCCAAGTCCAGTAACTATGCCTATGCCCCCATGAGCATTAATTTTCATCCTACCACTAAATTGAGCTTCTAGTAATGGATAAAATTCAGTGCACTTAAAGTTTTAATATAACAGTGACCAAAATGAAACACGCCCAGTGGATCTCTATTTATCTGGGATCCCTTCTCAGATTAACAAGATTTTATCTAGGGATCCCAGAATAACAAGATTTTATCAACAAATCACCAAGCACAATATTCTGCAGCCATAAAACGTTCAACAAAGCCTCTATTAAGGCTTTCAACATACAACTGGAATTTAAACAGAAGTGTATATTAGAAAAATATGAATCATACAAGTCTTCACACCTAATATTTACTTCGAGTTGTAATCATATTCAAGACAACGCTAGCAAGGAAATAAACTTACTCTGAGCTCAAAGATCTAAGAGCATTAATCAATACATCCAATGTCAATGGATCAGAATTTCCTATATCCACCCTGCACACACATATGACAACTTAAGTTTAACTTTACAAATGGGCAGTCGTGACTTGGCTTTTCAACAAGTAAAACCATATAACTGCTAGATCGCAACACTAAATTCATCTGGCCACCAAAATAAAAAATAATGTTAACTAGCCAATCTGATATTGTCTTGTAATGGGAAATAAATCTCTTACCAAATCCTTCCCAACTTGTCCTGAATCTCTATATCCCCAATATTTTCAAATGTAATTGCATCCTCTATGTCCTTATTTGCTCGAACAATGTCATAACTCGGTTGCTTATCTATTGGCAATTCTGTCAACTGCACAAGTCCATGTTCCAAAAGATATACTGGTAACTGTGTAAACATTATTTTTAACAATGCATCACACTTGAATCCAAGATATAGTAATATTAATTTAAATGTTGAAAGGAGTGGGTATAATAAAGATCCTGAAGTTAGGCCATATAATAAATTGTGCACTAAAATAAGTCAAAGTAGTTGGCATAATTCAAAGAAGACAAAACTGTATGACTTGAAGTAAAACTAGAAAACAAAAAAGGATTTTGTTGAAACAGTCTGCATTAAATTTTGCATTAGAATCTCCATTGTTATTTGTTTATCTTTTGACATGGCTTGGAGTCGGAAGTTGCATATTGCAAGCATCATGGAATATGAGTGGGATCTCTGCACTCCGACATTAGGCCACCTCAAGATATGAGCAGAACCCCTGAATGCAGGAGCAGGATGCATATGTGACATTGTGATACCGAGCTGGATGTTGATGCATTTGCTTGGGTAAATGACTATGGAATAAGCTAATTGTATGTTGTGGGGGGGCTATATGACTATGGCCAAGTCTCTATCTGCTTTGTTGTAGGAAGTGTGTATAAGTTGTAAGAGATAAAGAAACCTTATGGAAGATGAAAAAGTTGGTCTTCCAAGTGTGACCATTCATCTTTCAGAAGTTACCAATGGAATCTTGGAGTCAAGTGCAAGGCTGGTGTCATCCAACATCAGGCTGGAATGTTTCCTGCAACTGACGGCAAAGTACCAGACAGTCTCTTGTGGTAATGGTTGATCAGGCAACTTGAGTGATAATGCTTAGGCATCTTACCAAAAGACTCGTGTTGCCTCTTGGATAAGTCACCCTCCTTATGGGTCAATGTCCCTCATTTCGTCAAGTTTTGAGGTAGAGATCTCCAATGAATGTACATGCAAGTAATTTTCTTGTTTCTAGGATTTGCGATCCTTTCACAATTCATTTGTAACAACTGAAATGATTTATGAAAAGGAATACCAGAAAATCAACATGCGGACTTGTGATTGCACTTGTGGCTCACAAGGATGAAGATCCCAACATTGTCTAGCTCGATGACCTCCACAATAACTACGAATTGTAGAATGGCATACCCTCTACATGTGTCAGCAGGTTGCTTGGACTGATGTTAAGCAGGTTATTCTTTTGTGGAATGGGTTGCAATTTTGTAAGAACTCTGTCCATGTATGCCGTATCCCAAACCAACATTCTTGGGTCTCACTTCCATCTCAATGGGACTTTTGATGCCTTGCCTTTCTACTCCTAATCCTTGACCATTGTATCCACCACCTTCAAAAGCTTGGAACCAATCCATTTGGTGTGTCAATCAAAATTTCCAAATGATTCTGAGGATTATCATTTTGGATTTGTGGCTTTTGGCACTTCTCCCTACTCGCCTTTCTCATGTTAACTATGGAATAAATGTGTGACATATGGGACGACTTTGATACCACTGATCCAGATCCTATTATCAATAGGTATGACAATACTTTAAATTGTTGGAATTTAGATGTGTTATAAGCATAAGCAAATCATAACAATTGTAGTGTAAGGGGAATTGCAGAACTGAACTGTAAATGAAAAAAAATAGCATATAGCACGAGAATGGGGAGCAGAATATTTATATAAATTGTTTGTATTATATCAAATTTGTGCATGAGTACAGTACAAATTGCTACAACTTGGTGTGGGAAGCTGTATGTTGTAGGCACAAAGGAATATGGGTGTGATGCTTGTACTACAATGTCAGGTGTGCCTCGAGAGATATTAGTAGAACACCTGAACACAGGAGTAGACTGCATATATGGTGTTGTAATGTCAAGTTACTTGCCAATGCCTTTGCTCCGAAAAATAACTGTAATACTCTGACAATAAGATGAGGGGGGCAGTGTGAATATGACCATGACAAACCCCTCCTCTGCTTTGCTCGGTTCTGCCAAGTGTATGTATAGATATATAGATTCTAGAAAACTAGAAGTTGTAGAAGATAAGAAAACCATTATGGAATATGAAGCAGTTAGTCTTCCATGAGTGACCCTTTGTCTTCCAACAGTTTTAGATGGAATCTTGGAATCATGTGCAAGGTTGGCAGCATCCGACATCAACCTAGAGTGTTCGCAGTTACTGTTTGCAAAGTACCAGACAGTGTTTGATGGTAATGGTTGCTCAAACAACTTTCCTGAGTGATGGTGCTCAGTCAAGTTATCAACTTGCCAAAATACACATGATGCCCCCCCCCAGAGTTTTGGAGGTAATTCTATCTCCTTGTCAATCCAAGATTGCCATCTGACTTACAAGAAGATAAGGAACATGTTTCTGTGCATTCATGCAAAAAAAGTGCAGTTGACACTCCCACCCCACCAATCTCTCTATTCCAACCACTTGATTGCACTCTGATAGCTTCAAATCTGCCTAATCTTCTTTCAACTTGAGCAATTCATATAATCTACTGCAACCAAGCCGTCTTAATACCAGATTTCTCCCCCATGGTTGCACTAAAACTGTTTGGAACAGAACCCACCTTAGAAGCATTAACCATTTAAATACAAAATAAGGACTAAGGGTGTTGCAGTGAAAAATATTAATAATACACAAAAGTTAAATGAAAAGAGTGCTGTCAGTAGATGACTCCTCTATGATCAGCAGTCCTCAACTTGTGCTCTATTGCCCGGTGGACAGGACGTGAGGTGGATTGTTATGCAAAATCTGGGGTCAGTCGTGTTTTGAAAAATAAACCTGGTGACTGCCCGTTTGCTTTTTTTAAAGTATGCTGTGGCTTTAATGCACAAAGTATTCCTATGGTTATGGGCCATGGCTGCTCACATTACCATTGTCATTACCCTGTGATGGGTTTGCTTAGTTAGAGCTTCCATTCTTGTATTGGTTATGGCTTCTACTGGCATCATCTTTAATTTTGCTGTCACTAATATTGTCTTAGACTCTTGAACGTGTCTGTTGATCGCCGTATGTTTTCAAATTTATTTTGTTGCTGAGGTCGGTTATGAATAATCAGATCTATTTCTTCATGTTTGGTCTACTACACTGTTTAGTTCTGGTATCTTAAACCTGCAAAATATTGCTAATACCATATCCTACCAAATTGAGAGCTGAAGACCAATATATCTACTGCTATGGGGTTTTCATTCTTGTTGCATCTGCTATCTGCTCTCATCTTTTGCATTGCATTTTATTCATTTGGGGGCAATGTTCACAACAATTCTATACGAGGCACAATTGGAATTTGTCTATAATCAATTGAGTTGTGTTAGAATCTCCATAATCTATTGCTGAGCAACCACATGGTGCACATCTGCACATTTAAAATATTTCTTTCTTTGTTGGTATGTTGTACTGATGTACAAATTGACGTGTTGATGCTTAAAAAGCTTGGTTGGGTCCCCTACGAAGGCGTATATGTCTCATTGTGTTTAATAAAGAGACCAAATATGGTTTAAATTCTATGTTTTAATACACAACGTAGAAATACGCATGTTGACAGGCTTTCACTCTTCCCTCTACCTACCTGAAGAATACGTCTAAACATCATGCAAAATCCAAGCTGCTCCTTTGAAAAAGACTTCTTTGCAGAAGGAAGAATCAAGAACAACTACAAACCAACAAATTGGATAAGTGTTTATTTGAGGTGTATGGATTTTAAACTATCTACTTGATTATCACAGAAAGAAAGGTAGAATGCTATTTATTAAACAGAATGAGCCGATGGCCTTGAATAATAAATGATGTAAGAGCATATGATGGGTTTTTTTTTTTTGCATTGCCAACCTTTTCCTTACCAAGTTAGATATTCAAACATTTTGAAAGTTCAGGATTTTATCTCGCCGTGTTTCAAATTCAACTCCAAATATGCAATCAAACCAAACAAGAGAAAGTGGCATCTTTATAGTTGCAATGGTATACAGCTTACCAAAATCTAAGACTTACAAATTAAATACTTTCTATGTGAAGAAACCAGTTTTTAGTTACCCATTATGTTGGCATCCAAAATTCCCATAATAACCCTAAAGAACCTACCATTTTAAGAGCCATATGCTTGCTGTGCAATATCACTATAACAGATAGCTTAGACCCAATAAAGAATCTGATTACATCATCAGGAGAATGATTTAAACTGGGGGGGACCAATGATAGGGGATTATTGGAAAACAAAGAATGCAACCAGAAATTTTATGCAATCCACTTATTTTCTATGGCATTTCTTGTCATTCATTGTCATTACTCACTCTCTACAACAGATATCCCTGAAATTGGCAGCAGAATAAAAAGTTTGAACATAGATTAATAATGAGATATGAAGAAAGCACCACAACAATATTCCTGGGACATGAAGAAAGTACCACGACAGATATCCCTGCTCAACATTCACTATATTTAAATGGATGCTGATTCAGAAAATATGTCAAGCTTTATATGTTGTGATTGTGCAATAAGTTTAGTCAAAATTCATAATAAAATGAATTGAAATGCTATATAATCACTTTATTTCAATTATCAAAGTACGAACAATCCAAAAAACATGAAAGCAAACCGAATACTGTATTATCAAAGCAACTAACAATCCAAAAGCATGAAAGCAGACCAAACTCTCTATAAAACCAAAACAAAGTAAATAATTGAATGCACAAACCTGCATATTGCTCGAATTATAACCCCCTAAATGGCCAAGCACAAACCAAGATCGCACTGTCTGCATTTAGCATTGGAAAGTGTGGTATAAGCATTACCATGCTTCCAAGGCTTACTCAAAAGTATATATGTCTCAAAATTAAATACGTAAATGTAAGTAGAATTTCTACAAGACTTACACCACTGATAATCCTTAAATCATTGTCCGATGGAGCACGTTCAAATTCTATCCATATGTAGGAGTCAGAAAAATCAAAGCTGCAACCATCCAATAAGTTCAAAAGAAATAATTTACTTTAGAGTCTTAGACTTTACTGTAAACTCAAGAGTTGCACTGGATCTTCAAAAACAAAATCTTCTACAAGGCCTTGAAATGCTAGAGCCACTAAATTTGGCAAAGCCACTCTTACGGGTTTAAGATTATGAGCTCTGTGAAATGCCTTAAATATGTGTACTATCATGAACAAGATTGATAAACATCTTCATCAGAATATATAATTCTGTCACACTCTTAACATCACAAAACCAGATCCTTTTTCTCCACAGTTGTGATCTATAGGTGAATAACAGGAATTAGTTGTTAATGTAGATAAACAACAGTAGTTTCATAGATATTTACATCAGTGAAGGGTAGATTTGCAAACAACACAACTTAAGATCAATAAATGTTCAAAAGAATAATTGGATAAATGTGTGCAAACAATGCAACTTAAGACCAATAAATGTCCAACAAAAGAATTGGATCAATGTGTGAAAACGATGTTTTGATAAATTTTACAAAGAAAGCAACCTCCACAGTTGAAATCACAGTTCAAAATCTCGGCATTTCTCAGCATTTATTGCGAGATGACTAGAGGACGAGAAACATGAGGGTTTATCTTGAGACGAGAAATACCGATTTCTTGGCATTTTCACCAAGTAATATCGGCAATTACTCGGCGAAAATCGACAAGAAATCCCCGTTGTCTCGGCAAAAATGAAAGTAGAATTTCGACACATTATTACACGGATTTAACACTAGTTTTACATGGTTTTCTGAGTTTCCCGATACATAGTTTTCTGAGTTTATCAATATGCGACTTTAACATTGTTTTCACCGTTTTATATTTATGGAATCACGGCAATAGATTGCACATCATTGCAGGCTTTTATAACAAGATTGGTAAGTCACCGTGTTAAGTGTTTTTCCCAGTAGTGATTCGTGACTCACAGCAGTGTTCACTGTGTTAATTAACAATGTTTTACATTTAATTTTATTTCTCATGTAATTTAACAATGTTTTACATTTAATTTAAGTTTATTTTATAAATTTATATGTTTTTTAAAGTAGCAATAAAGTTGCCAAGAAATTGCCAAGATCCAAGTCCTGGTTCAAATTTTGCCCTGCCGAGAAATTGCCAAGAACAAGATTTTGAACTATGGTTAAAATACAAGCTCAAGAGTTAAAGTGTTAGCTCAAAATGCAAATCTATTCAAGATCTACGAGTGTGCAATGATTAAACTCAACATCAGCTGCATAGTGCATGGTCCCTTGCACTTGCAAGGAATGTTATATGACCAGTCAAACTTCTCATGTGATAGTTAACGCCAATATGGTCAACTAATTAATCATCTATTTCCAAAAGATGACTTGCATGTAACTCTCCCGCCCCCCGCTTTACCATGTAACTATGGACATAAAATGAGTAACCTACGGTGAATTCAAGCCTCTTCCTTGTATGGGAGAGCCAAAGGCTCGAACACACAAGTTCCGTCAATCAATCAGTCGATCATTCACATTATTAATCTATAGAGAAGGTTACAGATATATAGGTTCATGATCTCCTATAACATACAAGATTGTCCAACCACTATCTCCGACAAATCTCTCACTATCCTATATTAGTGGGGAGATTGTTAACAATCTCCACACATTATTATCACAAATATTAAATTAATAATGTGAGCACTAAAAGACTATTTCTAAAACAACCCCCCTTAGTGCTCACATGGGTACCCCCCCATAATTGTGACTTAGTGGACATCGGATTTGCCCAATAATGATTCCGTTACATAAATGGAATATTTCGCAATGAGGATTACCATGCATACTTTATTGAGTTAACAATTGCCTTTGATCATAGGCTTATTTAATATAAATGACTTAAGAAAATAACCCACATAATGACGGCAAAAAACTATCCACTTTGACACAACATAAGACACTGACGTGACAAAACTAAAAACTCGATGAAATCAATCAAGACGCGTACTAATAAATTTAAACTTATTAATGACATAACAATACCGAACACTACATAACAACTTTAAACCTTTAACTAGACCAAATAAAAAATTATAAAAAACTTTGGACTAAATTAACAAAAGACTCTTAAAAAATATATACCTAAAGGCTTAAAACAAATAAACTAGAAAATTAAAATAACTCTTAAAAAAAAATCCACCACAAAAACTTTAACTATTAAAAGAATCACCAACTAAATTAAAAATAAAACACAACAAAAAACTTAAACTTTAATACTGAAATACCACTAAACAAAATTAAAATACTATAACATACCACGTAGAAAACTTTACACCAAACCTAAATACCTAAAAACTGCAGACTTTGAAACTGTGCGTTGTGCAAAGTGGTTTTCACCATCAAGGTTTTGTTGCAAGCACCGTTGGGAGAGCCTTCTCAGAGCTTCCATTGTGAGAACAAAAATGCAAGAAGGAGCAGTATCACCCAGACAAACACCAAGACAAGAGATGCCACCGCAGGGGAGCCCAGTTAGGGTCTATGTTTCTGCTAAGGGGAGCTTGTTGAGTTGGATAGAGCTAGAGATAGATGTAGGGTTAGAGGAACAGACGCTGGATGCCTGATCCACAGCTGAGATGGAGCTAACATGTGTGTCGTGGTATCTTCACCTGACCTTTCTAAGGAGGTTCTCCACACGCAGGGCATGGAGTTCGGATCTTGAACCCATAACATGGTGTTCACCATGTACAGACAGCGTGATAAGATGAGATCGACCATGATGTGGAGGACGTCAAATTCCATCCTAGGGCATTGACGTCAAAGATTGTCATTAGGAGGCGGTTGTAGCTGATGATGTATAACATCATGTAAAGGATGATGTTTGATAGGCGATTTGAAAACATAATAGAACAATGCTTATCAAAAGATCATAATTAAACAATGAAAAACTAATGTGAATCAAGACTTCAAAATATATGCAATATAAGTCCGCAAGCTGAGTCGAGCAGGAGGTCTGCCAATGCAAAAAACAAATCTTTCAAACCAACCCCTTTTTAATTTGTACTATCCAGAAAATTGCTAAACACTGTAAAAAAACAAATATATAAATATATATGTGGTGATCTATACTACATAACCAATGACAGAAAGAATAATGATCTATCGAATGATAAAATCTTTGGATGTGGTCTATACTCCAAAACTCTTTAATACGAACAAGATTTGAATTTTCAAAGTGGCCCCACAGAGTACCTACTCTAATACCAAATGTAGTACACCCCTTCCATGGGAGAGAAAAAGGCTCAAACACACAGGGTTTGTCAATCAATCAGTCAATCATTCACATTATTGATCAATAGAGAAGGTTACAAATATATAAGTTCATGATATCCTATAAAATAGGAGAATGTTCAAACCTTCTTATCTCCCACAAATCTCTCACTATCCTATTGTTGGAATAATTGTCATTGATGTCAAAGGAATTGTAACGGATATGAATGGAAATATCAAACGGAATTGTTGCCGGAAGTGAACAGAATTATTGCCGGAAGTGAACAGAATTGTTGTTGGAAGTGAACGGAATTGTCAACCTTGGCCCACCTATTGGGAGGAGTTGTAAGCGTTCGAATGGACCTTTTCACTTAAAGAGGCATGACCTTAATTTGTGGCTTTCTGTGGGTTATAAATAAGTGCATAACGAATGGCAAAAGAGTAGATTCAAAAATGAAAAATATAAAAGAGCAAAAATTTTAAAGGCAAATTTTTGTGAGAATATTAAAAGGAAAAAACCAGCAAGTATAAGGAAGAGTATAGCAGCGAAAACACTCAATTGTAGATCGATTCGAAAGGAGATAAAGCAAGTGTTCTATCATCCGTTGTTTTGACAACAAATTTGAGATAGAAAAGTGATTTTTTCTGAGAAGGTTGGTGCCTTCGTTTTGAAGAGATTGGTGTCTCTTGCTGAGTTGGTGCTCGATGAAAGGGGTTGGTGCCCCTGCAGGTTGGTGCCTACAAAATTATTTTTGGGGTAGATGCTCCAGTAGGTTGGTGCCTACGAATATTTATATTAAGAGAATTTCTCCGTGGTTTTCTCCCGAAAGGGTTTCCACGCAAATCTGTGTCTATTTGCATTGTGTGGTTTTGCATTGTATTCTTTGATTGCTTTGAATATATTAATTGCGGAGTAATTTGAGGTTTTGGATTTAAGATTAATAGTCGAAAGCGAAAAAAATATCTTACACTGATTCACCACCCCTCTCAGTATAAGCTTGTACTTAACAATTGGTATCAGTTGGTTCCTTCGGTGTTAGCACAACTGCTAGAAGGTAGATCTTGGATAGCACATATGGCAAGATCTCAAGTGCTGGATGGTTTCTCCACTAACAAGGTTCTTTTGTTCGATGGAACGAATTACGCATTTTGGAGCATAAGGATGAAGACTTACTTAATGGCCCTAGGTTTCGATATTTGGCAAGCAGTGGTAATAGGATACACAACGCCACAAATTGCACCAACAGATGCCACTGAAAAAAAGGCCAGTGAGAACAATGCGAAAGCTATGAATGCAATCTTATGCAGGCTTTCAGAAAATGAGTTCGTTAAGGTTATGCATTGTGAATCTGCAAAAAAGATTTGGGATAAACTCAACACTATTTATGAAGGTGATAGTAAGGTTAGAAAAGCAAAACTCCAAACCCACCGGAGGCAGTTTGAAAGTTTAAAAATGAAGAATGATGAAAACATTGTTGGGTATCTTCTTCGTGTCGATGAGATTGTTAATGTCATTCGAGGACTCAAAGAGAAAATTGAAGAATCTGTGATCGTTTAGAAAGACCTGAGATCCCTACTATTGAGATTTGATGCGAAGGTCGCCGCCATTGAAGAAATGAAGGATTTAGACATGATGAAAATGGACGACTTCCATGGAATTCTTATGGCCTACGAAATGAGAACCGAATCTGAGAGACAGTCGAAGAATGAAGCATCATTCAAGGTCTCGAAGAAAGAGAAGATCAAAGAACTAGAATCAAGTAAAAATTCAAGTAGTGAAGAAGATGAAAATGAAGCTCTCTTCATTCGGAAGCTAAAGAAAGGATCGGGCAAATATAAAAGGAAGTTACCATTTAAATGTTTTAATTGTGGTAAAATTGGTCATTTTGCAGCCAAATGTCCAAATAAAGAAAATAGTGATGATGAGGGAAACAAACCACAATACAAAAAAATATTCAAGCCGAGCAAAGACAAGCAAAGATTTGAGAAACAAAAGAAAAGCCTATACTCCAAGAGGTATAGCAGCTCATCCGAAGAAAACAAAGAAAGTGATGTTGGAAGTGATAATGAAGAGATTTTGTTCATGGCTACAGAAGAAAATGCCGCCACTAGCAAAAATAATTTGGAGGAAGACGAAGACATGGAAGAAGAAGGTGAAGTGAACCTTGAAGAACTTATTTGCGCATTGGAAGAAATGAAAGCATTTAAGAAGAAGAATCAGAAACTAAAGTTACAGCTCCGAAAATATGAAGAAGAGAATCGAGACTTCAAAGCGAAGACATCACAAGTCTTTGAGGAATCAAACAAAGTAATTGCTGATCTAAAAGTCCAAATTGAAGAAGCAAAAAAAATTGAAGAAGATCTAACGGATCAGCTAAAGAAGAAAGGAGAAAACTGTAAAAGGTATGAATTTGAGATAGCTGCTTTAAAAAGGGATCTAGAAAAGGCGAATTCTAAAATAGCAAGTGGCTTGAAATCTGAGAAAAGCACTCAAGTTTTGAATAAGATTCTAGAGAGTCGAAGATCACCATGTAACAAGTTAGGTATTGGGTATGAGAAGGAAAAAGAGAAAGCTAAGAGCTATGTTGAAACTCTTCAGGAACCAGTGAAAAAGGAGACTAAGAAGGAAGAAGCCCAGAATACAAAAACCACAACTATCAACAAAGAAGGCAAAGGAGAACAAAACTTCAGAAGACCATTTGCTCCAGATATGCAAATAAAACCAGATTTGGTAATTATTTTGATGGATATTGTTATTATTGCAATCATTTTGGTCATAAGAAATTAGATTGTAGAAAGAGAGCCAAGGATATTGAAGTCAGGAGCAGAAACAAAAGAACCTATAGAGCTTCGAACAGAAACTACAATTCGTTTGCTCCCTTATCAAACTTTGATGAAGCTATAGTTTGTTACAAGTGCAACAACTATGGACATATAGCACGCTATTGTAGAAGTCTTTTTGAATCTGTAAGACAAGATCAAAAGTTCAAGGCTCCAGTGATAAAGAAAAGAGAACCATCAAAGACCTGGAAGAAGAAGCAAGAAGAATCCATGATCGTTCAAACAACTTTCCATGCTAGAGATGGACAACAATGGTTCATTGATAGTGGATGTTCGAGACACATGACTGGAGATAAATGCAAATTCATCTCATTAAAAAGGGTCAATGAAGGCACGATGAAGTTCGGAGACAACACTACAGCGAGAATAACAGGAAAAGGTACACTTAGTCTCGATAATGGAAAAACCAAAACAGAAAATATGTTATATGTGGAAGGGTTAAAACATAATCTTCGAAGTGTTAGCCAAATGTGTGATCAAGGACACACTCAAGTTCTTTTCTGAAGGTTGCGAGATCAGAAAAAGAGACACAAGAGAACTAGTTGCAAATGCTCATAGAACCACAAACAACATATACATGCTTGGAGAAATGACAGGAGAGAAATGTTGTCAGAGTCAAGTTGAAGAGAGTTGGCTATGGCATAGAAGGTTAGGGCACATAAATTTTAATAATCTTATAAGAATCAGCAACAAACACGCTGTGCAAGATATGCCCAAAATTACAAAACCTTCAAGCACTCTATGCAAGCAATGCTAACACGGGAAGCAAACCAGAGCAAGGTTCAAAACGAAGGAATATTCGACCACCAAACCACTAGAGCTGATTCATACGGATCTTTGTGGTCCTACCAGAACTGAAAGCATGCAAGGTGAGAGCTATTTTGTGTTGCTCATTGATGATTATACTAGAATGACGTGGGTAGCCTTTCTAAAAGAAAAATCAGAAGCATTTGCAAAGTTTAAAGCTTTCAAAGCATTAGTAGAAAATGAAAAAGAGTTGAAAATAAAATGTCTAAGGTCAAATCGAGGAGGTGAGTTTATTTCAAATGAATTCATTGAGTTTTGCGAAGATCATGGAATTAAGAGACAATACTCAGCCGCAAGGACTCCACAACAAAATGGAGTGGTGGAAAGGAAAAATCAAACCGTTCAAGAGATGGCTAAAACTATGTTGAATGAATCTAAACTACCAGATAGATTCTGGAGAGAAGCAGTTAATAAAGCAGTATATATCTTGAATAAAGGACAAATCAGAGTTAATAATGACAAAACTCTTTACGAATTGTGGAAAGGAAGACCAACTTCAGTCAAACATTTCAAAGTGTTTGGAAGTAAATGTTTTATCAACAGGAATGAAGAAAACTTGGGCAAATTTGATTCAAGAGCGGATGAAGGAATTTTTCTTGGCTACTCCATCAAAAGCAAAGCCTATAGATGTTATAACAAAAGGCTACAAACTATCGTAGAAAGTGCTAGTGTTAGAATAGATGAGATCATAAATCAGAAGGCAAAATAACCTTCAGAAGAGCCTCTAGAAATACCCAATCTTGTAGAAGGGGAGGAAGAAAATGTAGAAAAACTGAGTGAATTTGAAAGGCAAGACACCAAAGCACCATCTTGCTTTGTTCAGAAGAATCATGCTGAAAGTCAGATCATTGGCAACATTGATGCTAGGGTGCAAACCAGAAGAAGAATTGTAAGTATACCCGAGCATGTAAATTTCTCTTTGTTATCCAAGGTAGAGCCTAAGAATTTTTCTGAAGCTAGTAATGATAAACATTGGGTAAAAGCAATGGAAAAAAAGTTGGATCAAATTGAGAAGAATGAGACTTGGGAAATTGTGCCCAAGCCAATGGATCAGAATGTGATTGACACTAAGTGGGTTTTTTGAAACAAATTAAATGAAAATGGCCAAGTCACTCGAAACAAAGCAAGGTTGGTATGTAAGGAGTATGCTCAAGTAGAAGGTGTAGATTTTGAAGAGACTTTTGCTTCTGTTGCTAGATTAGAAGCAATTCGAATATTTCTTGCATTTTCAGTTTTCAAAAATTTCAAAGTCTATCAAATGGATGTTAAATCAGCATTTCTAAATGGCAATCTAGAAGAGTAAGTTTACATAGAACAGCCAAAAGGATTCCTCTTATCAGAAAACAAGGATTATGTGTGTAAGTTGAAGAAAGCTTTGTACGGATTGAAACAAGCTCCTAGAGCATGGTATGCTAGGATTGATAAATGCCGACAAGACCAAGGATTCAAGAGAGGATATCCTGATAGTAATCTTTACATCAAAACTGAAGGAGATCACCAGTTAATTGTTGTGGTGTATGTAGATGATATAATCTTTGGAGGAGACAATGAGGAAATGTCTAAGAGATTTGTCGAAGTTATGCAAAAGAAATTTGAGATGTCCATGTTAGGTGAGTTGTCATTTTTCCTTGGTTTACAAATATCTCAATCCAACAAAGGAATATTATATCCCAAAGCAAGTACGTGAAGGAGAAATTGAAGAAATTCCATATGGAGTGTGCCCCTGTTAGCACACTTATGTCTACAGGTACGAAGTTGAGCAAAGATGATGAATCTCCGAATACTGATCAAACTCTTTACAGATCAATGATTGGGAGTTTACCATATGTGATGGCATCTAGGCCAGCTATCATGCAAGCAGTAGGTATGGTTGCACGATTTCAAGCAGTTCCAAAAGAAACACATGTGCAAGCCGTAAAACGTATATTCAGATATTTAAAGAGAACCTTTGATTATGGGTTGTGGTACCCAAGAGGTAAAGACTTCACATTGGTAGCGTACACGGATTCAGATTGGGCAGGTTGTGTAGATGATAGAAAAAGTACAAGTGGAAGAGCATTCTTTCTTGGAGATAGCCTAGTATCATGGTTGAGTAAGAAGCAGAATTATGTATCTCTATCCACAGCAAAATTAGAGTACATAGCGGCAGTGCTATGTTGTACACAAGTTCTATGGATGAAACAAACCTTGAAAGATATCAAAGTAGAGTATGATCATCCAATCTCCATATTTTGCGATAATACTAGTGCGATAAGTATTTCGAAGAATTCAGTTATGCATTCCAGAACTAAGCATATCCCTATACAGTATCATTTCTTGAGAGAACAGGTGACAGAACAAGTAAAATTGGAATATGTTTCCACATCCGAATAGATGGCAGATATCTTCACTAAGCCACTTCCAAAGGAAACATTTGAGTACCTACAACAGAAGTTGGGAGTAATATCCTTTGCTTCTACTCATTAAAAATCAAGAGAAGCATTGGTTAAGGGGGAGCTAAATTTCTTTTTTCAGCTCCTTGAATGACCCTTTGCCATTGATGTCAAAGGGGAGAATGACAATACGGGGAGTTACAGCAAGGGGGAGTTGCAGAAAAGAAGACCTTTTTGGAAGGTTGCCATCAATGACAAAGGGGGAAATTGTTGGAATAATTGTCATTGATGTCAAACGAATTGTAACGGATATGAATAGAAATATCAAACGGAATTGTTGCCGGAAGTGAACGGAATTATTGCCGGAAGTGAACGAAAGTGTTGCTGAAAATGAACAGAATTGTTGCCGGAAGTGAATGGAAATGTCGACGGAAGTGAACGGAATTGTCGACGGAAGTGAATGGAAATGTCGATAGAAGTGAACGGAATTGTCAACCTCGGCCGGCCTATTGGGAGGAGTTGTGACCGTTTGAATGGACCTTTTCACTTGAAGAGGCATGACCTTAATTTGTGGCTTTCCATGGGTTATAAATAAGTGCATAACGAATGGCAAAAGAGTAGATTTGAAAATGGAAGATATAAAAGAAGAGAAGAATTTTTAAAGGCAAATTTTTGTGAGAATATTAAAGAGAAAAAACCAGCAAGTATAAAGAAGAGTATAGCAGCGAAAACACTCAAGTGTAGATCGAATCGAAAGGAGATAAAGCAAGTGTTCTATTATCCGTTGTTTTGAAAACAAATTTGAGATAGAAGAGTGATTTTTTTTTAGAAGGTTGGTGCCTTCGTTTTGAAGAGATTGGTGTCTCTTGCTGAGTTGGTGCTCGGTGAAAGGGGTTGGTCTCCTATAGGTTGGTGCCTACAAAATTGTTTTTGGGGTAGGTGCTCCAGTAGGTTGGTGCCTACAAATATTTATATTAAGAGAATTTCTCCATGGTTTTCTCTCGAAAGGGTTTCCATGCAAATCTGTGTCTATTTGCATTGTGTGGTTTTGCATTGTATTCTTTGATTGCTTTGAATATATTAATTGCGGAGTAATTTGACGTTTTGGATTTAAGATTAATAGTCGAAAGCGAAAAGAATATCTTATACTGATTCATCCCCCTCTCATTATAAGCTTGTGCTTAACACCTATATTAGTGTGATTGTTACTCACGTAACAATCTCGACGCATTATTATCACAAATATTAAACTAATATGTGAGCACTAAAAGACTATTCCTAACATTCCTACATAGGGTACGAAATTTAGGATGTATTCATTAGAACAACTGCTCCCTCTTCCTAAATCAATTTACCATTACCCCAATATATTTTCAAAAGAAAGGTAATACAACCAGTAACAATACCTAGAATGATCCTAGCCAATTGCAAAATAAATACTCGTGTATACCATTGAGCCAAAATGGATCATGTGGTTAAAAGGAGGGGGGAAAGTGTCCATTGAGGAGAAGGAGCAAAGTTGATCCAAGTGGCAATTCAACGTAGAAGACTCTTCAGTGTGTGCAGACCCCAACCAAAGCATCCTTCTTTTACCTTGTTCCCCTCGCATGATCAAAGCAATTCCCCTCCAGTATTCCCTCTCATGCTACAGATTGGGGTCAGGGGGCAGGATTTTTGGCTAGGTGATTATTATTGGCACTGCAACAATGCCACAATGATAGAGGGAGACAAGGTTTATACAACCAACAAAAACGGTTTGTCTTCCATGGGTGGACCAAGGAACTAAAGACGAACGAAATTAAATTATCCTCTACGGCTTTTAAAAAGGCAAACAGAGAGTATTCAAAAACAAAGGAAACCACTATAGTGATTTCCATAGAGGAATCATGGTGCATTTGTTACAAACTGAACTGCTATCTTTGAAACTCTGTCGTGTGGGGTTTACTACTCCAAGCGGGTTTCTCTATGTGAACTTTTTGTCCTCTGTGTGATATAAGTTTTCTTGTAGTTATGTTTGACGTATTATGTAGTTGTTTTCATTACACACAAAGTTAAGAATTTTAGAATTCTGCTCCAATTGAGCTCAACTACAGAATTAATGTATTCGCCATACCAACCGGCAATGAGGTTGGCCTTTCTCATTCTGGTTACTGAGATTTATCCAATACCAATTTACACTCCAAAGTCACATGAGCTAAGAACACCTGTTAGATGAAGCTAATTTGGAAACGATTAAGTTAAAAAAAAAATAGATCATGATTCATACCATGCTGGTACAGTTTAATTTGACATTAATATACTTCGTAAGCATACATATAAACAACATAATATTCCATAAAGTATATGTTAGCATGGTTTAGGAGAAGACACATAATGCAAAGGAGCCTCCTTTGGGGTAGTAGATATCCCAAAGTAACATCTCCCATGTAAGCAACCATTCACAAAACACTGAGAAACAACCTCATGAGGAAGTGCCAACACAAATGTGACTAGAGTGGGTAGATAATGTAGAGGACCGCACACATACATATGCATATATACACAAATGTATACATATGCATACATATATAGATAGATAGACCAATATGTGTAGGTAGATATATCCAAAAAGGGTTTGTCAAATTTTACAAAGAGAGCAACAAAACCTCCACAGTTGAAATACAAGGAACTCTAGGAGTGTGCGATGATTGAACTCAACCTCAGCTGCATAGTTTATGGTCCCTTGTGCTTGTAGGGAATGTTATATGACCAGTCAAACTTCACTTGTGATAGTTAAGGCCAATATGGTCAACTATTTAATCATCTATTTCCAAAAGATGACTTGCATGTAACTCCACCCCTTTACCATGTAACTATGGACATAAAATGAGTAACCTACAGTGTCTTCAAGCCTCTTTCTACAAAGGATAAGAAATTTAGGATGCATTCGTTAGAACAACTGCTCAACATCTATTTATATATGCATACATATATAGATAGATAGACCGATATGTGTATATCCAAAGAGAGTTTCTAAGTTTTACAAAGAGAGCAACAAAACCTCCATAGTTGAAATACAAGGTCAAGAGTTAATATGTTAGCTCAAATGCAAATGTATTCAAGCTCTAGGAGTGTGTGATGATTAAACTCAACATCAGCTGCATAGTGCATGGTCCCTTGCACTTGTAGGGAATGTTATATGACCAGTCAAACTTCCCATGTGATAGTTAACGCCAATATGGTCAACTAATTAAAAATCTATTTCCAAAAGATAACTTTCATGTAACTCCACCCTTTTACCATGTAATTATGGACATAAAATGAGTAACCTACAGTGCCTTCAAGCCTCTTCCTACATAGGCAAGAAATTTAGGATGTGTTCATTCGATCAACTGCTCCCTCTTCCTAAATCAGTTTACCATTACCCCAATATATTTTCCAAAGAAAAGTAATACAACCAATAAAAATACCTCGAATAATCCTTACCAATTGCAAAATAAATACTTGTGCGTAAACCGTTGACCCAAAATGGATCATGTGGTTTAAAAGGAAAAAAAATACAAAGTGTACATTGAGGAGAGAGAGCAGAGTGGATCCTGGTCGCAATTCAATGTAGAAGACTCTTCAGTGCATGCAGACCCCAACCAAGACATGATCAAAGCAGTCGATCCCTCTTTTACATTGTTCCCCTCACAGGATCAAAGCAGTTCTCCTCAAGTATCCCCTCTCATGCTACAGATTGGGGTCAAGAAGCAGGACTTTCGGCTAGGTGATTATTATTGGCACCACAACAATGCTGCAACGATAGAGGGAGACGAGGTCTATACAACCAACAGAAACAGTTTGTCTTCCACTAATGGACAAAGGAACTGAAGACGAACGTAGTTAAATTATTCTCTAAGGTTTTTTAAAGGCAAACAGAGAGAATTCAAAAACAAAGGAAACCACTGTAGCGATTTCTCTAGAGGAATCATGGTGCAATTGTTACCACAACTGAACTGCCATCTTTATAACTCTGTCGTGTGGTGTTTACTACTCCAAGAGGGTTTCTCTACTTGAAATTTGTGTCTTCTATGTGATACATGTTTTCTTGTAGTTATGTTTGATGTATTATGTAGTTGTTTTGATTACACAAAGAAAGTTAAGAATTTTGGAATTCTGCTCAATTTGAGCTCAACTACAGAATTAAGGTATTCACCATACCAACAGGCAATGAGGTTGGCCTTTTCATTCTGGCTATTGAGATTTATCCAATACCAATTTACACTCCAAAGTCACATGAGCTAAGAACACTTGTGGGATGAAGCTAATTTTGAAATGTTTAAGTTAAAAAAAAAATAGATCATGATTCATACGATGCTGGTAAGGTTTAGATTGTCATTAAAATACTTGGTGAGCCTACATACACACAACATAATATTCCATAAAGCATATGTTAGCATGGTTTAAAAGAAGACACGTCATGCAAAGGAGGCTCCTTTGGGGGATTAGATATCCCAAAGTAACATCTCCCATGTAAGCAACCATTCACAAAACACTGAGAAACAACCTCATGAGGAAGTGCCACCAAAAATGTGATTAGAGAGGGTAGATTATGTAGATGACCACACACATACATATGCATATATACACAAACATATACATATGCATACATATATAGATAGATAGACCAATATGTGTAGGTAGATATATACAAAAAGGGGAGTCATTTCAATTTTTTCTTCAAGCTTACATGTTTAAGTGTAGACACCTAATCTTCCTCCATGGGTAGTTTTAGATGTCCATTTGCATTGATTTAGGGCATTTGTATATTGTCGATTATCAATTCATATTGGCTCTTATTGGTGCATGTATATGTGTGTTTTGGGCCCCGTTTGCCTCCCATGCATTGTTCCATAGTGTTTTCTTGGTCCCTACCCAAGGCGTAGTGTATGCACCTAGACTGACCAAGTATGTAGTGTACACGCCTGGTCCGCTCTCTCGGTGGCTCATTTGGACCCTCCCCTTCGTTTCTTCACTATTTGTGCCCCATTTTTTCAACTTTCCTGCCCTTTTTGTGTCATCTTGCACACTAACAGGGTCCTGATTTGAATTTGAGAAGTCTAAATGTACACAAAGTGCATTAGTGCATATAGGAGAAGCAAGAACTAAGAGAAAAGCAAATTACAAGTCATAAGAGTTCAATAGCAGGGCTAAAATGATAAGGAAGAGTCTAAGGATTACATCAGATTTCTATTATTGTATTACTGTTGTTATTCGTGTAGTGAAAGAGCATATAAGAATTAGGGCTTGCATCACCACAATTGCTTGATAAACTGAATTGAGTGCTGGTTTCCAGCTTGTCAAAGAACAGGGGCCCAACTAAGGCAGGTCCCTCATAACAACACCAGGGTTTGCAAGGTGATTAGAGCGAATTAGGGTTTTGAGGAAGGAGAAAGATTTCAAGGTGATCACAAAAGATTATGACAGTGCAAGCAAGGTTTCTAAAGCAAAGAAGCGGCAAAATGAGTGGTCAAATTTGTTTTGACATTGGACCACTTTGCCAGGTGCATACTTTAGCTGATTCAAAGCATATACTATGCATTTGGTCAAAATTTCAAGGTTGTTAGATCTTCCCAGAATTTCTAGGCTCTCTGGATCAGTCTATGGACCTATTTCCACCTAATTTCAGCCTCCAATAGCACACAAGTTTGATACAATTCAATATTTAACCCATAACCCTCTCTTGATCAATTTAAAGCATTTCAATACTTTCTTTCGTGCAATTAGGTTTGTTTGTGCTGCTATATTGTTGCATTCTATTCAGATCTGAGTTGCACGCAAATTTATGCAATTAGTGTAATGTATTGTACATGTAAACCACTTCCAAACACACCATGTTGGTGACCCTATGCCCTCTTACACCCCTTACATTGCATATTATATTTAATTTGTGCCTAGGGTTTCCTGAACCCTTACCTTGTTGTGCCATCTTATAAGGGTTACCCTTCGTCGGTGCCTAATGTTACTCACATTGCCTTGCATACTCCTTTCCCTTCTGGGGTTACCTCTTGTTGTGGTTGTTATATAACTGATTTTTTCTAGGGCTGAATTTATTTGTTTCTCCATCATTAAGCCTAGCTCCTTGTGTATGGTGTCAAACCCTAGTTCTTGTGCTTGCTCTATCATTATAATTCTAGGGCATCATTGCATATTATGTATGTTTCCATCTTATTACACCAAAGGAGGTTAGATCTAAGACCCCTGCTAGACGAAGTGATAGACTGAGTTACAAGCTCATTGACTTTTGTTGAAATCATCTATATTGCATAAATAATTTATAGAGGAACCATCCCATATTTATATAGAGTTAATACTCGTGCTTATTTGAAAAAGAAAATGGTGTCTCCCAATGATGGCAATGTTGTTTCTTTTGATACACATGCGGATAATAATGTTAATGCAAATGATTTAAATGCCAATGATATGACATGTAAATGATAAAGTTGTGACTAGATCTCAAAATATTGATATTTATGATCAAGAGAAAGATAGGGTTCAAAGATTTGCCTTGTTTAGAAAACATATCCTAGACAACCCCACAAGAATAGAGGAAATGTTGTATATGATAAAAGATATCCAAAAACATGCCTCTTCTAGTGGTTCCCCTTCCATGTTAGATAATGTTGGTATGTCTCGAAGTGTTTCTAATATTGTCCCTTCCATGTCTTTTAATCGTGTTGCTTTGTCTTTGCCTTCTCAAATTGGTTTTAATGCTTCAATTATTCCTTCTCAAGTTTCTCAACCATCTCAACATGTTTCCCAACCTTCTTCCCTTCTCCATAGTTTTTCTCATGTACCTTATGTTACTATTCCTAATTATACGACTACCACTTCTAATCCAAACCCGGACATCAGCACTCTCTTGCACAAACCATGCATGTTATCCAACAACAAATCCAATGGTTTTCCCAAGTGCTTCAAAAGTTAAGTCATAAGATTTATTCATGTGATATATTACTCAATTCTTTGACTTATGATGACCTTGCCTACCCTTTGCCTATAAGCTTTGTGGCTCCCAAGTTTAAATTGTTTAACGATAAAGGCGATCCTTCTCATCATATCAAATCTTTCTATGATTCTTGTCTAAACTTTGTGTATAACAATAAATTGTTGACGAAACTCTTTCCTAAACGCACACAATTCTAAAGGAAGTTGTAAGGTTAGTAGGGATTCCTCTCTTCTTCCTCCTCGTCGCTTCTTGCCCCTTGGATTTCTTCTTGATTAATTGAGTCCTTTGATTATTCACAGTATTGTAAAATTCCTTGCCTTTATCTTTGTATGTTACATGGTTACACATATTAGAATACTATGATTATCTGCCTATTGATAGAGGTTATACATTGCTTCTGCACATGCTACTAATGGTATCATCGAGTTAGAAGCAGGTTACACAAGTACATACATACGATTATGGACTCACAGTTGACCAAGGGCATCCCCATGCTCGCTCTAAGGACCACTCTGGAGGAGGCTTCCTAACATCCAAGTTCTATCTTTCCTTGTTTCCTTTATCATATTGAGCTTTCATATGATTATATATCCTGGCCTACCATATACTT